>OV281355.1:24200000-24597500 GCA_923062675.1 Marasmarcha lunaedactyla
GAGGTTAACCAAAAAGCTGGCTTGCACTTCTTTAGCCTCCTTGCTCACTCCAGACGCCTTTAAAAACACATCGAACAGCTTCCGCCATTTTCGCCACGACTCCGACCTCATAGCCGGGCCGCCTTCGAGTGATAATTCCGCTGGAGGACGCGCGTGTTCCATGATTACGTATTAATTATCTTAACACAATGTAGTCTAATCGCTATACTACACACAATTAACCGTAATTTCATGCAATCAATATAAAATTGAAGCACCGCTGTCACCATGTAGTGAAACACACGTTAGTTGGTTAAACACTGTTTTTATTTCACAAATACCCTCATATACATTTACAATTATACCGCACAATATACTACAATAAGTACGTAAATAATGTTGTTTCATTCATTTATTTTGAACGATTCTGAGAGTGTTTTGAGGTGCTGTTGCACTGTAGGCAGTTCAAGATCTCTGTGCAGGTCCGCGTTACGCACGTACCAAGGTGCGTTTGTGGCCCTGCGGCAGAAGAGATTTTGAACTACCTGCAGCTTATACAGGACGGAGGGTTTGGCGTGGGCAAAGACTGGCGAAGCATATGACATGACGGGTCTAACGCAGACCTTATAAAGCGTACGTTTATTTCTAAAAGACATTTTACTTTTTCTTCCTATCATACTATATAGACGGCTTAAGTAAAAACGCGCGAGTTTCGTTACTCTATCGACGTGTGGCTTGAAAGAAAGCGTCTGATCTAAGGTGACGCCTAAGTATTTGACAGTGCGCTTCCAGGGGATGGGAACACCTAACATACGAATGTGCGGATCGTTGTGGCGATTACGACGTTTGTGGTCGAATTGAATAGCAGAACTCTTTTCTGGGTTGACATCGATACGCCATTTTTGAAACCAAACACCGAGGGCGTTTACGGCCTTTTGGAGTCTGGTGATGTTATACGGGATCGCTTGACTTTTAGTGTAAAGGGCGGTATCGTCTGCAAAGAGGGCGAGTTCGACGCCTTTCGGCGGGATGGGGATGTCGTTAGTGTACACGGTGTACAGCAGAGGGGCGAGGACTGAGCGCTTGCGGGACTCCAGCCTTTATGGGACGAGGCGCGGAGAGCGTGCCTTCATGTTTGAATCGAAAAGTACGGTCTTTAAGAAACGACGCTATTAATCTGACTAGGCGAGCCGGTAAGCCTATTTTATAGAGTTTAAAAACGAGACCGCTGTGCCAGACTTTGTCGAAAGCCTTGGCTACGTCAAAGAGAACCGCGATTGTTTTTTTACGACGCTGAGAGAATCCTTCGAGTATGTACTCGACGATTCGATGGACTTGCTGAGGGCAGGAGTGCTTAGCGCGAAAGCCGAACTGGTGGGGAATGATGAGAGGGTCGCCATCCGTTGGAAACAGATGGTTCCGCATTCGAGAGAGTATGACTCTTTCGAGAAGTTTAGACATTGCCTTGAGGAGGCTGATGGGTCTGTGATTAGCCGGGACATTCAGAGGTTTACCCGGCTTGGGAATGCCTATGACTGTCGCTTCTTTCCAGGCTTTTGGAAAGTAGCTATGGTCGAAGCAGGCATTGAAGATGATAGCTAACAAGGTAAGCACCTGCTGAGGCAGGTGCTTAAGTGCGTGGTTGGCTTTCTAATGAGAAGCAAGATTTCATCATTAGAGACTGTGACGGGGTCGTCGGTGATAGGGAGAGATTCTCTGCGGAGAACTTCGTCCTCCACCGCCTGGATGTGGGAGGGATCCGCGGGTTGCGTGCTGGGCGAGCATTGTGCCGCTATGCTGTCGGCGAAGCATTCGGCTTTCTCTTCGACTTCGAAAGCAATGGTGCCGTCGGGACGAGTGAGAGGAGGAACGTGAGAGGCGGTGTCTACGCGTAAGGCTCGGGCCATTCGATAATACGCTTGGTGGGACGGGGAGATATTCTCCATGAGATCGTTAAACTGAGTGTCACGGAGTTCCGCGAGGCGAGACCTAACTTTACGTTGAAGCTGATTCGCAGCTGTTCTGTATGCTGGCGTGGGATATTTCTTTGCTCTCCGGAGAGCCGCGTTCTTGGCTTTAATGAGATTGCTAACGGCTAGTGGAAGCGCGGGTTTGCTTTGCTTAGCAACCTTTTCGTTGTCGTTGATGGCTGTGTTAATAGCATCAGTTAGAGTATTGACTAATGAATCTATTTTATCCGGACTATCTAATTGGTCGGGCGAAATCGCGAGCGGAGAGTTAGGGGCCTCTAAGGCTGAAACTAACGTATTTTTAAAGCCTTTCCAATTGGTAAAGGTCTTAGGAGGTGTGACGTTAACGTTGGGCGTACCAAGCACGAGGGAGACGGGGCGATGGTCGGAGCCTAGGTCATCGAGCGGTTCGATAGACCTTAGATCAAGATTGATTCGCTTGATAATTGCAAAGTCGAGGATGTCAGGAGAGTAGGTTGGGTTGTTGGGATAGTGAGTGGGAGTGATGGGGGATATGACGTCTAAGTCAAGGGAGTTAGTGATGTCGAGGAGAGCGATACCGCTGGTGTTGGTGGATAGGCACGTCCAGTCAGTATGTTTGGAGTTAAAGTCTCCGAACATAATGACTGAATGGCCGAGGGCGAGAATGGCCTCAAAGTCGCTGCGGATTGGATTGGAGCCACACGGTATGTAGACTGAAGCTATGATGATGGTCGGATTTTTTTTTTTTTTTTTTTTTTTGGTTCCCCTCCACGGGAAGGGCAGGAGGACATAAAAAATGCTCTGACGCATACTCCGCGCGCGCGATCGGAGTTATGTGGGACTCGTCCCGACGCCTACCAGAACCATACCCACTAAAAAACCCCCTGTCGGCTCGTGCATTTTTGCCACTCAGCCTTCATCTGAACGACGGCCAATTGGAGAAAGAGGCCGCGCCAGCGGGGCCCTTAAGGGGTCACCCGCTGAGATTCACATAGCACTGAAGGTGCTCAAAAAAGAAAAGTAAAAATAAAACATTAAAAATGAAAAATAAAAATAGCATTAATTCGGATTTACGTTAGAATTAGAATTTACGTTAGAATTAGGATTTGCGGCCTGAAGGGCCTCGAGAGCTAAAGTTAACTGCGTGCGTTCGCTCGTGTGCGCGTTTCTCGGTCTAGCGATTTTGTAAATCGAATCTAACACAGGAACAGTATATGAGACTGAATCTCGAACAAGATGATTGGGATGGGATTCGGCACGTTTGAAGAACGATTCTGAGAGTGTTTTGAGGTGCTGTTGCACTGTAGGCAGTTCAAGATCTCTGTGCAGGTCCGCGTTACGCACGTACCAAGGTGCGTTTGTGGCCCTGCGGCAGAAGAGATTTTGAACTACCTGCAGCTTATACAGGACGGAGGGTTTGGCGTGGGCAAAGACTGGCGAAGCATATGACATGACGGGTCTAACGCAGACCTTGTAAAGCGTACGTTTATTTCTAAAAGACATTTTACTTTTTCTACCTATCATACTATTTAAGCGGCTTAAGTAGAAACGCGCGAGTTTCGTTACTCAATCGACGTGTGGCTTGAAAGAAAGCGTCTGATCTAAGGTGACGCCTAAGTATTTGACAGTGCGCTTCCAGGGGATGGGAATACCTAACATACGAATGTGCGGATCGTTGTGGCGATTACGACGTTTGTGGTCGAATTGAATAGCAGAACTCTTTTCTGGGTTGACATCGATACGCCATTTTTGAAACCAAACACCGAGGGCGTTTACGGCCTTTTGGAGTCTGGTGATGTTATACGGGATCGCTTGACTTTTAGTGTAAAGGGCGGTATCGTCTGCAAAGAGGGCGAGTTCGACGCCTTTCGGCGGGATGGGGATGTCGTTAGTGTACACGGTGTACAGCAGAGGGGCGAGGACTGAGCGCTTGCGGGACTCCAGCCTTTATGGGACGAGGCGCGGAGAGCGTGCCTTCATGTTTGAATCGAAAAGTACGGTCTTTAAGAAACGACGCTATTAATCTGACTAGGCGAGCCGGTAAGCCTATTTTATAGAGTTTAAAAACGAGACCGCTGTGCCAGACTTTGTCGAAAGCCTTGGCTACGTCAAAGAGAACCGCGATTGTTTTTTTACGACGCTGAGAGAATCCTTCGAGTATGTACTCGACGATTCGATGGACTTGCTGAGGGCAGGAGTGCTTAGCGCGAAAGCCGAACTGGTGGGGAATGATGAGAGGGTCGCCATCTGTTGGAAACAGATGATTCCGCATTCGAGAGAGTATGACTCTTTCGAGAAGTTTAGACATTGCCTTGAGGAGGCTGATGGGTCTGTGATTAGCCGGGATGTTCAGAGGTTTACCCGGCTTGGGAATGCCTATGACTGTCGCTTCTTTCCAGGCTTTTGGAAAGTAGCTATGGTCGAAGCAGGCATTGAAGATGATAGCTAACAAGGTAAGCACCTGCTCAGGCAGGTGCTTAAGTGCGTGGTTGGAAATTCCATCCGCACCCGGAGCCTTTTTGGATTTTTGCTTTCTAATGAGAAGCAAGATTTCATCATTAGAGACTGTGACGGGGTCGTCGGTGATAGGGAGAGATTCTCTGCGGAGAACTTCGTCCTCCACCGCCTGGATGTGGGAGGGATCCGCGGGTTGCGTGCTGGGCGAGCATTGTGCCGCTATGCTGTCGGCGAAGCATTCGGCTTTCTCTTCGACTTCGAAAGCAATGGTGCCGTCGGGACGAGTGAGAGGAGGAACGTGAGAGGTGGTGTCTACGCGTAAGGCTCGGGCCATTCGATAATACGCTTGGTGGGACGGGGAGATATTCTCCATGAGATCGTTAAACTGAGTGTCACGGAGTTCCGCAAGGCGAGACCTAACTTTACGTTGAAGCTGATTCGCAGCTGTTCTATATGCTGGCGTGGGGTATTTCTTTGCTCTCCGGAGAGCCGCGTTCTTGGCTTTAATGAGATTGCTAACGGCTAGTGGAAGCGCGGGTTTGCTTTGCTTAACAACCTTTTCGTTGTCGTTGATGGCTGTGTTAATAGCATCAGTTAGAGTATTGACTAATGAATCTATTTTATCCGGACTATCTAATTGGTTGGGCGAAATCGCGAGCGGAGAGTTAGGGGCCTCTAAGGCTGAAACTAACGTATTTTTAAAGCCTTTCCAATTGGTAAAGGTCTTAGGAGGTGTGACGTTAACGTTAGGCGTACCTAGTACGAGGGAGACGGGGCGATGGTCGGAGCCTAGGTCATCGAGCGGTTCGATAGACCTTAGGTCAAGATTGATTCGCTTGATAATTGCAAAGTCGAGGATGTCAGGAGAGTAGGTCGGATTGTTGGGATAGTGAGTGGGAGTGATGGGGGATATGACGTCTAAGTCAAGGGAGTTGGTGATGTCGAGGAGAGCGATACCGCTGGTATTGGTTGATAGGCACGTCCAGTCAGTATGTTTGGAGTTAAAGTCTCCGAACATAATGACTGAATGGCCGAGGGCGAGAATGGCCTCAAAGTCGCTGCGGATTGGATTGGAGCCACACGGTATGTAGACTGAAGCTATGATGATGGTCGGATGACCAGTCATAGCCAATCTACACACCGTGGCCTCCATGTTGAGGAGAGGAGGGGTAGGGAGAGGACAGCAATGGAAGCCTCTTTTGTAATATATGGCGGTGCCGCCGTAACCGTCGGAGTTGGGCCTATCGTTGCGAGTAAACGCGTACTTAGGAATAGCATATCCCCTGGAGCGTTTTGGAGTAAGCCATGTCTCCTGGAGAAGGAATAGGTCAGGTTCTTTGTTCTGAAGGAACAGTTTAATCTCGGGAAGGTTAGTGCTAAGACTACGAGCGTTAAAGGATACAAAGGATAAGCCCTTGGGTTTAATACGACTGGACGCGGGATTCGCGGGTCTAGACATTAAAATTTAAAATTTATTTATTTAAAATTTACAAAAATAAAAGAATTTACAACGAACTTAGGAGCGAGTGATGCTCGGCTAACGCGAATAACCGCTCTTGAGGAGAGCGGGCGGCTCGCAGTTTGCGTGCGAGTACGGAGATTTCGTTAATGTCGACGTTTTGGATGACGTCGAACACGGTCTTCATGTCCTCAGCCAACGACGACTGAGGGGAAGATGACAACGCGGGACGCGGCCCTACGGGAGCTACAGGAGCTGGGATGGGTCGGGAAGGTGCAGGCGGGACGGCCGGACGCTGCCTCCAAGACAGAGCCGGAGTAGGCGTCGGCTGAACGGGCTTTGCTTCCGGGGGACCCCGGTTGCGCAGCGGCGGGAAGTTGGCAGGAGTGAGTGGCGGCGCTGGTTTAGGCGCGACCCTCTTGGTGGTGGAGCGCGGAGCGCGCGGGCAACCCCTGTAGTTTGCTGTGTGGCCGGACTGGCCGCACAGCACACAGGCAGGGGGGGAAGTGGATTCGGGAGTGCGAGTGCACTCCTTGGTGAAGTGAGGATCCAGGCACTTTACGCACCTGGGGGGAGCTGAACAGTTAGCCGCTGCGTGGCCATATAGCTGGCAGCGGTGGCACTGCCCAGGGTGACCACGGGGGTTGGGACGCTCGACGGAGATGTTCGAGAGTCCGCAGATTGTGCGAGCCTCTTTGAAAATCTCCTTCGAGTCAGGGGTATTGGACAGGATTACTAGCGCTAACGGAAAACGCCTACCGCGGTTGGAGTGCATCTTGTGCACTGCTGTGACCGGGAAACCCTGAGACTTAAGGTCATCGAGAATGTCTTCGTTGCTGAGTTCGAACGGGACGCCCCGTAATACTGCGCGGATCTTACGCTCCTCCGGGAGGGCGTAGGTGTGATACGCGATTTGGTTTAATCCGAGTAACCTGGTAAACTCGCGGAAGTCGACGACGGTCGCTAATTGGATTTTGATTGTATCGCCAGCGTTGGCGGCTTTCAAGTAATTAATTTTGTGCACTTTGCACAGGTTGGAAACCGCGGTCCAGCGCGCTTTTTCACGCAGGAATACGGGCGGAGGGAGCTGAGGCTTCGGCGGGACGGGAGCGCAGCGCGTCGCTGGCTTCGATGTGACCGACGGAGACGCGGTTACTACGAGCGATTTTAACGGCGCGGGGGCTGGTGTTGAAGACACCGGGGAGGGCTCGGGTATTGAAGATACCGAAGCTTTCTTAGAGCGCTTCTTGGAGCGCTTGGCGACGAGTTGAAACGCGGGCTCAGGAGAGCCGGTTAAGGTGACGGCATCTGACGACGTGTCAGACGCGGGTTCGGAGTCGCTCCCGGGAGCGGTACGCTTACGACGCGACGCGTGAGAGGATGCGACCGATTCGCAGTCCATCTCGGACGAGGCGGGAGACGCGGGAGAGCTTAAGACCTGAGGGGTCTCGACGTTAGAGGCCTGAGGGGCCGGGGTTGAGGCCTGAGGGGCCGGGGACGCGATAGTTGCCTGTAAGGCCTGCGTTAGTACGTCATTCGATATGCTGGCGCCGGACGCAACGAGCGCCTGGGCGAACGACCTAGCAAAGTTTACCAAGCTTTGCTGGTCCATTGGGAGGGCTTGGTCCTACGATATATAAAATATATAAATATATAAGAATGCCTAGGTTCCCTAGCAAACCTAGCACCTAAACCTCCCTACCCGCGGTAGGGGGGCTGGGGACGACGCGAAGTGGTGCCCCTAGCTCGGACAGCACTGTACCGTCACCCTGGGAAAGGCCCAAGTGCAATGGGATCGGGTCTGCCGGTTTCTCCTTGGCCTGAAGGGCCTTGGAAGCGCACCGGGGCAACGCTATCAGGCTTAGTTGTCACCGTTAAGTATCCACCTGATCAAACGCGAGTCTACTACGGAGTGTGTCGTCAATAAATTGACAACAAAAACCGGCCGTAGACCTGACGGAGTTGGGTTGCACTAAAAGTGCGGGATTGACTACGTTACGACCGGCCGGAGCCGGCCGCAGAGCGAGTCTCTGACTACGTACAGGCGCCAAGCGTCGAGTACGCAGCCAGAAAGACAGCCCGAGTCTTGCAAACCACTATCGAATTTAATCGACCGCGGTAAGCTCGACCCTGTTGTTGCTGCACTCACCGAAGTGAGGTTTTTGCTTCGAGGGGTGCACAGAGTGCGGGATTGACTACGTTACGACCGGCCTGGGGCCGGCCGCAGAGCGAGTCTCTGACTACGTAGCAAGCGCCAAGCGTCAGGTACGCAGCCAGAAAAACAGCCCGAGCTTCGCGAACCACTATCGAATTTAATCGACCGCGGCAAGCTCAGCTCTGTTGTTGCTGTGCAAGAGACCGACTTACTTGCAGCCGATCGAAACCGACCGCAGAGTAAGCCCTACAGAGGCTAACAGCGTATGAGTGTTGCTACGAGTTGACGTCGTGAGACGACAATCGTGACTCAACGGCTGGGTGACCGCGAACACGTCCGAGCGGGGCCGGACGCAGAACGGATCTGAGAGTGGCGTTTGAGTATTGCTACGAGAGAAGTCGTGAGACAACAATCGTGACTCGGCAGCCGGGAGCGACCGTCAAACACGTCCGAACGGGTCCGGACGCAGATGAGGTCTGATGGTCGGATGACCAGTCATAGCCAATCTACACACCGTGGCCTCCATGTTGAGGAGAGGAGGGGTAGGGAGAGGACAGCAATGGAAGCCTCTTTTGTAATATATAGCGGTGCCGCCGTAACCGTCGGAGTTGGGCCTATCGTTGCGAGTAAACGCGTACTTAGGAATAGCGTATCCCCTGGAGCGGTTTGGAGTAAGCCATGTCTCCTGGAGAAGGAATAAGTCAGGTTCTTTGTTCTGAAGGAACAGTTTAATCTCGGGAAGGTTAGTGCTAAGGCTACGAGCGTTAAAGGATACTAGGGATAAGCCCTTGGGTTTAATACGACTGGACGCGGGATTCGCGGGTCTAGACATTAAAATTTAATTTATTTACGAATTTAAACAGATATAAAAGAATTTACAACGAACTTAGGAGCGAGTGATGCTCGGCTAACGCGAATAAGCGCTCTTGAGGAGAGCGGGCGGCTCGCAGTTTGCGTGCGAGTACGGAAATTTCGTTAATGTCGACGTTTTGGATGACGTCGAACACGGTCTTCATGTCCTCAGCCAACGACGACTGAGGTGAAGATGACAAAGTGGGACGCGGCCATACGGAAGCTACGGGAGCTGGGGTGGGTCGGGAAGGTGCAGGCGGGACGGCCGGACGCTGCCTCCAAGACAGAGCCTGAGTAGGCGTTGGCTGAACGGGCTTTGCTTCCGGGGGACCCCGGTTGCGCAGCGGCGGGAAGTTAGCGGAGGTGAGCGGTGGCGCCGGTTTAGGCGCGACCCTCTTGACGGTGGAGCGCGGAGCGCGCGGGCAACCCCTGTAGTTTGCTGTGTGGCCGGACTGGCCGCACAGCACACAGGCAGGGGGGGAAGTGGATTCAGGAGTGCGAGTGCACTCCTTTGTTATGTGTGGATCCAGGCACTTAACGCACCTGGGGGGAGTTGAGCAGTTAGCCGCTGCGTGGCCATAGAGCTGACAGCGGTGGCACTGCCCAGGATGACCGCGGGGGTTGTGACGCTCGACGGAGATGTTCGAGAGTCCGCAGATTGTGCGAGCCTCTCTGAAAATCTCCTTCGAGTTGGGAGTATTTGCAAGGATTACTAATGCTAAAGGAAAACGCCTACCGCGGTTGGAGTGCATCTTGTGCACTGCTGTGACCGGGAAACCCTGAGACTTAAGGTCCTCGAGGATTTCTTCGTTCTCGAGCTCGAACGGGACGCCCCGTAGTACTGCGCGGATCTTACGCTCCTCCGGGAGGGCGTAGGTGTGATAAGCTATTTGATTTACCGAGAGTAACCTGGTAAACGCGCGGAAGTCGTCGACGGTCGCTACTTGGATTTTGATTGTATCGCCAGCGTTGGCGGCTTTTTAGTAATTAATTTTGTGCACTTTGCACAAGTTTGAAACCGCGGTCCAGCGCGCTTTTTCACGCAGGAATACGGGGGGAGGGAGCTGAGGCTTCGGCGGGACGGGAGCGCAGCGCGTCGCTGGCTTCGATGTGACCGACGGAGACGCGGTTACTACGAGCGATTCTAACGGCGCGGGGGCTGGTGTTGAAGACACCGGGGAGGGCTCGGATATTGAAGATACCGAAGCTTTCTTAGAGCGCTTCTTGGAGCGCTTGGCGACAAGTTGAAAGGCGGGCTCAGGAGAGCCGGTTAGGGTGACGGCATCTGACGAGGAGGAGGGAGCGGTACGCTTACGACGCGACGCGTGAGAGGATGCGACCGATTCGCAGTCCATCTCGGACGAGGCGGGAGACGAGGAAGAGCTGTAGACCTGAGGGGTCTCGACGTTGGAGGCCTGAGGGGCCGGGTTTGAGGCCTGAGGGGCCGGGGTTGAGGCCTGAGGGGCCGGGGTTGAGGCCTGAGGGGCCGGGGACGCGATTGATGCCTGCAAGGCCTGCGTTATGATGTCATTCGGGATGTAGACGCCTATCGCAGCAAGCGCCTGGGTGAACGCGTTAATAGCGCTTAGCGGATCCATAAGGGAGAGTTGGGACAGTAATATTAATAAATATAAGTATAATAAAAGATGCCTAGTTCCTAAAAACCTAGCAAAAACCTAGCGGCTAACCTCCCTACCAGCGGTAGGGGGGCTGGGGAGGAAAACTTAAAATTAACAGTAGTATGCCGAAGGCCGCTACCTAGAAACCTAAAAAGGGTACGCAGGTAAAGAGTTGACCACGTTAGGGTCAACCTTTACCGACAGCAAGGACAAATACACACGAAAACACACAGATATGATAAAAATAAATATGAATATAGGAGAAAAATAAATAAATAGAGAAGAGAAATAAAATAAAAATAAAAAGGACTGGTTCAGTACAAATTCGTTGTCACCGTTAAGTATCCTTTGCACTGAAACCAGACTACTTACGCTGGGCACAACACTGCACTCAGCACAAGCACAACACTACTTAGCACAGCACTTTGAAGACTAAGGGGCTTAGTCGCAAAGAAAAATCGCACTTCGAAAGCACTCAGACGGAGTAGAAAAACCTTGAAAACCGTAGCAACACGCTAGACTGTGACGTCAGTAGACTGAGCGCCACGGAATGGCGGGAAGGGACCGATCAACGGAGAACGGGGTCTTGCACGTCCTCACTGGGCGGCGGTCGGAGCGAGAATGTTTCATGTGCCGTTCCTGTGACGGAATATCTCCCGCCATTCGAAGTGTACACCAATAGGGGGTGCACTACTGCACAAGTTTGTAAACGCAAATAGAATATCCGCGCCAGTTAGTGATTCTGAAGGTGTTTGAGATCGAGCGCCTAGTTTATAGTGAAGTACACGTAAACTTCCTGCGCGCACCTCGGGTATGTATGCTGACTTTGTGAGGAGTATTTGTGGAACAATAAATCATTTTATTTACCTATTTACTCGCACATTAATGTTTATTGTTACATTAGACAATAAGTCCATTAAAACACCTTACAGTTTAATGTAGCAATAAAAACTTTATTCGGTTATACAGTTAGTGTTAGGATTTTTTGTTTTATGTTACCAAATCAAAAAGATTGCTACGGTTAAAATAAAAATAGAGACACAATGCATACAAAATCACACAATAGTGTTGGCGTGTGCAAAACAAACCTTTACCGTTCACGATAAACTTATTCGCTTTTTAGCGTTACAGTTACTCGCGAGTTCGTATAGCTCAGATTTGAGGAAAACAGTTTGTTTTTTTGAAAGTTTTTTCAAGAGATTTGCTAACCCGATGTCCAAACAATTAAGAAAGCTTCACATTCATTTCTGAATGCGGTTTTCTTCATTATTAGCAAACAATTCATCGATGAGTCATCTTTCTAAATGTATGCAAAGGTTGAAATCCGACAGTTACACCTAAACACAGTTAATGATTCAAATTTTAAACAAGCAAGGAGTACGTACGCAAGGTTTGTGATCGGTCACGTGACTCCTGCCCAGCACAAAGCACGGCCTTTTATTAACTGCTCATTTCAATAACACTTCACACAACCTCGGCTGCGGGCAACTGGTACTGGTTACCTCGGACGCAGGTGGCGGTGGGTTAATAGTAGCAGTTTCAGTTTTCATAAACAACAAAGACGTCACCTGAGTTTAAGTGGGATCTTGCAGGAACTGAACTCTTCCTTAGAACTTTTCGACCACTGTTGCTTCACTGAAAAGTATGCTCGGAATATGTCATGTCATAGTTCGACCCCTCCCTCATTAATTAATCTAGCTATTTAGTTCGTATTTTTCAGTTTCTAATTATCATTACATTGCGTCTCCTTTCTTCTGTCTCGCCTTATGCAATACCTTCGCATAATGCAATACTATGAACCTGCGTGGTTTATTAATTTTTCAATTTCACTAATATTTTATTAACTATAACCATATTTATAAAATGAAATGATTTGATTGGATATAACAAGAATAATCCAGTATTGGTTCACTAACATTTTCGAACGTCGATCAATAATAGAACTGATATCTCCGTCTACGAGGGCAGCGTAGTTCAGGAACTGACCGATCCACGAGCCGATTGCGACTACCCTCCTAAATTAAATCCAAAATCCAATACCAAAATCTTTGTATGATGGATTTTTGTGAAATTGATTACTCCATTGAATGATGTATCAATAGTGAGTATTGCTTCCGGTACGCACGTCCTGGCGTTTCGATTTGTTTCATTGTTAGTAGTGCCTTATTTTGAACTGAATTGACTTGTATAAATAATATTGACGTTATAGAAATATGGGAATTCGATGCATTGGATCGTTTGTAGTGTTTAGTGGCAGTTTACAAATTACTTATGCCACCGTCTTTTGAAGAAGCAGTTGAATGAAATGATGATAAAATTTAAGTTCTCTAACAAAATCAATGATTATGACACAACTGTTTTTATATGGTGAAGTCGAGCAAATGCTAGCTCCTCTTTAGCAGCTCATCTGGCTGTAAAAAGAGATTGAATTATCTAAGTATTAAGTTTAGTCCCAAAATGAAATGATGAGTTTCAGAAGAATAGATGCAGGATACAAGTAATTTTTATTGACTTCTGTGCGTTTGTTGAAACTAATATTTACTTGTTAAAAATAATCCTTCTAATATGAATCCAAGATTATATAGAAATTTTATTTGTTGATATGTTTGCAAAATAATAAGTTCCCGGGTTCCCGGAACTCACTGAGCCTGTGCCGCCAAATGAGTCTCATCTCTAAATGATTTATGATGGCAATGTGGGTTCAGTAGGACACTGGTCTTGTATTTATTATATCAATGGTATACTACGTGTGTACGATAGTCTCTATAATTGTTTAAAACCAACTCAAAAAATATATATTAATGCATTGTTACCATACCTAGCAGAATTAAATATTAAATTTCCTAGCATGCAACGTCAACACAATGCAATAGATTGCGGGCTATATGCAATAGCTTTTGCCACTTCTTTAGCGCTTTAAATGAATCCCTCTCTACACAATTATGTATGAGTACCAGTAATGATGAGATCTCATTTACGCTGTATGATTTTGAGCAACGGTTTTTTGCCTTTTCCATCTACAGCTAGATCTGTTCGTGGACGTCCGCCCGTAAATCTTTCTGATAACTTTCATGTTACGTTACTTGCTGCTACGGAACCCTTCATGGGCGAGTCCGACTCGCACTTTGCCGCTTTTATCATTGTACCTGTGAAAGCGATCGCGACATATATGATATAACATCATTTCCGCGTCTCCTCTGGCGCAGTCGAATGTTACACGCCAATTATAGATCCCCATTGGTTTTATACAATTAAATGATAATTTCAAAGAAAACTTTTAGCTTATGTCTTCTGTCTTTGTACGAGCTGATGCTGATGGTGGCGGTCATTCGTACACAGCCAATGTCCACATAGATGCGGTATTGCACTCCAACCATCTGTATTTCGAACTTCATTTCAAGAAATCTATATCCATTCACGATCTTACTGAGTATTTTACGTTCGCTACTAAAACGATTCTCTACTTGCGTTAAAATGTTATTTTTGATGAAATGTTAGGTACATTGTGAGTTTACTAATCAGTTGAATTAATTTGACTAACAATCAACTGCAACAATCAGAATGTATATTAACTGTACGTGAACAATACTCACTAGCAACCGAGTATTTGTTTTAGATATCTTCAGTAAATATTACTTATTAAAAATAACATTATAACGCAAGTAGAGAATCGTTTTGTAGCGAACGTTAAATACTCAGTAAGATCGTGAATGGAGTCACCACATGGGCCGCTGTGTCGCTGGCAAAAAAATTAGGCAGCACCCCTGCTCGGGTGGTGTCGATCTGGAACTCAGTGCCTTCCAGTCCCTGTAAGTAGACGCCGAGCCGTGGCCTTGCGCTGCTGCAGCACACGAACTGTGTGATGTTATTTAAGAATATTGTGTTTTCCTTTTCTTCGAGTCTCGGTCTGCGTGCGTTCTCGAGCGCACGTCGATCGCAGACGCCTTCTTTTAGCCCCCGCGCTAATTGAGCACCCAAATTTCATAGTTGTTTACCGTACTAAGTTTCTAACGCCGTTTTCACGGCGGACAGTGGCTCGTTAACCGTACTTCTAAGTTTCTAACGCCGTTTTCACGGCGAATAGTGGCTTGTTAACCGTACTTCGTGGAACGTGAGCTTCGTCGACGGGGTTTCGTTGTTCCAGGACTTCAAGTGCTGTGTTCGAGTAAGTTATCCGCGTCGTTCTCAACCGCCCTACTGCGTGTAGGGTGGTTTTAGGAAGTTAGTCATCGTTGTTAGGTTCATATACTGTCCCTCCCAAACCCCTCCGCAATGGCTTCCCTAAGCTCTGATGAGATTAGGAAGAAGTTAGTTGATAGTACCGGTGCTGAAGGCATACATATAAATGCTGACAAGTTCCGTTTCTTAGATTCTCTCATCCCTCATTTCATGACGATAATGTCCACAATGGCCCCTCAGGCCACCCCAGTTCCCCAGACCCCTCAGGTCTTAGGCCCTCCCGCGTCCCCTTCCTCCAGTGACATGGAGTGCGAAGTAGACGTCCCTCTGCGCCGCAAGCGCGCACCCACGACTGAGTCTTCCTCGGACGCCACCCCAACTGGCCCTGAGTCTCCCTCTTTCACCCTTGTTAAGAAGTGCTCTAAGAAGCGCTCGAAACAAGACCCGGCGCCCTCCACGCCCGTCCCTACACCCCCTGCGGCGTCTTCAACGCCAGCTGCCCCGGTGTCTTCAACACCCGCTCCGGCCCCAACTTCTGTCAAGGCCAAGGTCCCACCACCCGTTTTCCTTCGGGAAAAGGGTAAATGGACTGAGGTCTCGACACTGTGCAATGAGCACAAAATCCATTACACCCGAGCGGTAAACTCGGGTGAATCTATTAAAATCACTGTCTCGTCGATAGACGATTTCCGAGCTTTGACTAAGCTCCTCACCGATAAGCAATATGCTTATCACACTTATGCTCTGTCAGAAGAGCGTAAGATCAGAGCGGTACTCAGGGGAATCCCGTTCGAATTATCGAACGAGGCCATCCTGGAGGATCTGCAGTCCCAAGGCTTCCCGGCACTCGCGGTGCATAAAATGCACAGCAAGTACGGGAGGCAACACCCTCTCGCTTTGGTGATTCTCGCCAACGTCCCCAAGTCCAGAGAGATCCTGAAAGGGGTTAGCTCTATTTGCGGCCTCTCTGGGATCTCAATCGAGGCGCCTCATCGCCGCGGTCATCCCGGCCAGTGCCATCGGTGCCAGTTGTACGGGCACGCGGCAGCCAACTGCCGCGCACCGCCCAGGTGCGTCAAGTGCCTGGTCCCGCACTTCACTAAGGAGTGCAATCGCACTCCTGAAACTCCCTCTCCTCCCGATTGCGTGCTTTGTGGCCAGTCCGGCCACACCGCAAACTACAGGGGCTGCCCTCGTGCACCCCGTTGTATGCGCTCCAATTTCAAAAGGGCGGCTCCCAAACAGGCCCCGCGCCTTTCTCAAGAAAACTTTCCGCCGCTGCGTAGCCGGGTTCCTCCGGCTGCAAAGCCTACTCAGCCCAAGCCTGCTCCAGAAAACTGGAGGCAGCGTCCCGCATCGAATCCCATCCCGGCTCCTCGCCCATACAAACCCACTCCTCAATCCTCCGTAGCAGACGATATGCGTATCGTCTGCGACGCTATTAAAAATGTCGATGTTAGTGAAATCGCAGTCTTAGCCCGTAAACTTAGGGCTTCACGTACTCCGACAGAGCATTTGCTGGCTCTGGCGGAGCATAGTTCCCTTCTCAATTCATTGTAGGTTCATTTAAATGAATTGATCTCTAAATCATGCTTCGGCCGACCTCTGCCCAGCCCCGGCTTCACCGGAGGCTGCCCAGAACGGCCACCAACTCATGTCCCTTTGAGCACCTTCAGTGCAACTTTCACTACAGGCGGAAGACCCGCTAGCGGGTCTCCGCCAGCGCGCCCAACTTCCCGACGGGTGTCGCTTCCGATGAAGGCTAAAGGTATACGCTTACCACAGCCAACAGGTGGTTTTTAGTGGGTAGGTGCCATTCTGGTGAGTCCCACATAACCCCCCCGCAGAGGAATTTACCTGCGGGCGGGTATGCATGACGCATCTTCCACCTCCCTCCCGTGAGGGTGCCTCGGCAGCAAAAAAAAAAAAAAAATCCTTTTCTTCTTTTTGTTGTTTGTATAAAGAGTGTCTATAGCACTAATAAAACTGTTTTTAAATCTTTATTGACCCATACAACTTTAAGCCGGTTAAGTGGCTTGTAAAGAAAATAGAAATATACATTTTTTTAACATTATACATAACATTATTTTTTATTTTAAATGAACAAATCAAAAAAACATAATTTCTATCACTGTTATAAAAGCAGATCAAAAACTTTAAGAATAAAATGAATAGTTCACTGCTTCGACGGTGGGTAGTTTGTATTTCATTTGGTATCTTTTGTAAAGACCTTGCTATATGTTTTCCGATTAAAGTTATGTAAAAGCAGTAAAAGCAGTGAAGGCAAAAACTAACATAATATTTATCCGCTGTCATTCCGGGTTCAAATAAATATGTTAAAGAAGTACAGATTTCAAATACAAACATTACATATGAGATTACACAAAGTACGCGTGAAAGTTCTGTGACGCGTGATTAAGAGAGCTGTCCAATAATATTATTCGAAACACGTTTACTATATTACATGCGAAACCTGATTTCATAAGCTTTAACTGCGCGTCCCGCGGGCGACAGGCGACTCTCGTGTTGTTTCCACAACGACTTTAGAAGACAACAACTATTTCCACTTCGTAGCATGACTTTTTGTAAAACTTTAGAACAATGGATAACTTCCTCGTAGCGTTTAGAGTCGGTAAGTAAACGTGAACAAGACATGTTGACCCCACAACACGACCCCTGGTGAGCCAATCGGGTGAGGCGTGGCTGAGAGATGACGACACTCGTACATTGATTACTGCCACGTCGAGCGGGCCTCAGGGGGACACGTAATGTTTGGATCCGACCATTACAATAATGACGCATTTATTAGTGGCTTGCTATACTATGGTTACTAGCCGTGAACCGTATCAATAACACAACTATTTATTTACTTATTTGCTGTGGTTGCTAGAAGTACAGAGCAGTCATTACTGTAACGTTCACGAAAAATAAGTCTCGTTACGTTTTTTTAAACTCTGCCTTCAGCGATTAATCAAATCATCAATCAAATTTCAATAATCATAGCTCGTTTATTCCATCATCCACATCAAACCAAGTGTCGGAGCAGTGCTTGGAAATTAATTCGCGATCTGTCCCGTTTGAGTGTAAACAAACGCCCAAATCAAGTGTAATAATCAAACAAGCGCCCGTTTCCCCGCCCGCTGCGAAACGCTCAGAGCGTTAGTAAAGTGTTAATGTGTACATGTATACTATTTTTCAATTTATTCGATTTGTCTTAAAAACTGAAACAAACGGTCGGCAACAGATCGCGTTAGTCGACATTCCAATATTATAAAGCCAAAACACCTCCAACTAACAATGCCGGTAAGTGCGGCTGCATCAGGTGAGGCCTTCTGTGAAAATAGTAAAAAAAAATAAGTTATATACATACCAGTTAAAAAAAAGGGTTCAAAAAGCAAATCAATATTTAAAAGGTAGGTCATCATGCATGAACCGCCTACAAGTCTCTGAAGTCCACTCAAGCAATTACGTCACTTTTGCGTTCCCACAAAACAGAGGCCCTCAACGTACCTATACTTAATCTACTTAACTTATGCAGACATCATTACAAAACGTGCAACCTTGTACTATGCGGCTAGAGTTAATGACAGGGCAGGCGGAGATGAAGAATGAGGCGCAACCAAGCTACACGTTGTTACATTCACAGCGAGTCTACTACTCGTGATCGGAATGTGCGGTTGTCGCTCTATTAACGGGTAACGTTGGGATTGATGGTGGATTTCACCTCTCCTCGTGTTACCTTATTTACTATTTTTTTACTTGACCAAGCAACTGGGACTTCGCACAATTGCAAAAGCAAGTTTGTTTAATAAGTAATTGTTGTGAAATCAGTGTAAATATGAAGTAAAACGCGCGCGTCTCGGCTCGGAAAACTCAAACAAGAATTTTCATTTCGCTAAATAAAAAAATTTCGTAAGAAAATTACTGCACAACCTCTCCTAACAACGCAATACAAAAGATGCTAGAGCTTAATGGAGGCCGAAATACTTTCAAATACTTAAACAAAACACCAACGAGATTTTGCATTGTTCGTTTTATGTTTGTTGAACGCCGCAGATGTTGCGGAGGGCGTGAGGGTAGCGATGTTCTCTCACTGTAAAATGTTTTACAAATAACATCACAATTTTTCTTACAAGATTAGAAATATTTAAAAATACATATTGAATATTTCATTTCCAGCTTGATTGTGGAGGGATCTTGACCATTTTAGATATTTGTCGTTATTGTACATTGAACTGGCAAAGAAATAATAATCACATACTTCTAGATATAATATACTTCCCCGAAATTCCACCACTAATAAGATAAGTCAATACTCACATTGTTTACCTGTGAAGCTAAAGTGGAGCTGATTAAAATATGTATAAGCAATATTGAATGTAAAGTCGCCTTACAACCCCGGTGCGGCCTGCAAGACACTGGAGCGAAGCGCGTGGTATTGTAAATAGATAAACAGTACAGCGCGACCTCACTGAATTACTGAACATGTTGAACAGAACACGGCGTCCTCGGCTCGCACACACGATGTTCGGAGACACCACAGGTAGGGATGTGGTTCTGCAGTAGCTAGTCAGCAATATAGTCACACACGCACCATGTCCTCGTCGCAGCCTCGCGGTACCTTGCGTTGTTGGGTCACGTTCATGTGACCAATTATGTATGTGAATATTGAAAGTAACAGTATCTGGTATCTTAGCTCATATTAAATAATTTAATAATATTGCTACTGAAACACATATTATATGTAATGCACAAATTTTAAAAATAACTATTATGATTTTTATAAAACTTTATTGTCTTCTATAGTATACTTACTTAATATTCGTTAAAACTTAAACTTAATGTAGAAAATAGATGGTGTTAGTCTAGACCTTTACGGTTTAAAATGCCATCTTGTACAGATGTTAGGAAATAAATATGTAGAAAAATAAACACCGCCCTCCCCTCGGTCGCAGGGAGAGAGGAAGCGCCGGCTGC
This sequence comes from Marasmarcha lunaedactyla, assembly GCA_923062675.1. Lineage (NCBI taxonomy): Eukaryota > Metazoa > Arthropoda > Insecta > Lepidoptera > Pterophoridae > Marasmarcha > Marasmarcha lunaedactyla. The sequence continues at coordinate 24,219,630 of OV281355.1, forward strand.
GCACACGCCGCGTCCCTGCCGATTACATTATGTGCTACCTACCTGATTAAGTTTAATATAAAGCAGCTACTATACAAATAAAAATATGTATACTAAGCCTCAAATATAATTTTACGCAAATAATATTGTGTAGTACAAACTACAAATCATCTTGCTACTGCATGGTGTCTGAGGTTACTATGGTAACAGTGTCTTATAAGTAATGTTGCATGGAAAGCATGGAACAGGCAACGTTGATCGAGGTCGATCGATTGGTGTGGTAATTTATGCGAAAATGCTTTTATACATATTGCGTATATATCAGTCAATTAATGTCATGTCAGCTACACTTTTACTCTAACTGAACTTTAAATTGATTTGTTAGAAATATGTACACACTGAATTAAGTATTTTGTTATGTATTTTATCAGCAACTTTACGTTCATACTACAAAAAATAGATAGAACTACGAGAAAGTTCTACGTTACTGTTCAGTAGATTGACCACACGTAACAATCCCGACCTGCAATTACTGAGCCAATTGAATTTATGTAATTGATTGTGATACTATATTAATTGATTATATGCGAAAACTTTAAATTGGTGCATAGAAATATATTTAGTTTATTATGTTTAGTTATAGAACACTGTTTGTTTTCCTAATAAAATAAAACAAAATAAACGAAATACTAAAGTTCTTCATCTAAGTTAACACTTTCATCATATACAAGCAATACTCGAGAATTTGGGATGATACTTACAGCATTATTTTATTATCAAAATCAAACAAAGACAGAGTCGAAGCGCGAAGCTTGAAGGAGAAATCTTAAAACAATACTCGAAAATTTGCGATTCGCGTTCAAACCGGCCCGCAGCTGCTCCCCCTGTCCCGGTGGTGTTCGCGTCCAAAGGAAAATAATTAGGATATAATTTCACTGAGCTTGCTCCAACTTGCGGCGTCGTGCAGTTGAATCGAGCCCGAGTTAGAAACAAGTTATGAAAGCAGCATTACAAAGTATCTGGAATCAGGGTCACAATCTACAGTTGTTGAATTAAAATTATTTTTTTTAAACCTTATTTTTGAAAGAGGCTTTTATTTCATGAGAATATGTCAGCTTCATCACAACCTATACTTAAGATAAAGCAAAGCTCTAATTATAATATAACTGAAGGATCAGAGAAATGCTTGTTTTTGTAAGAATATATAAATTAGAAAGTCAAAGACATCTGAATTTGAATTTGCTAATATGGTCAAGAAGATGCCTACATTTTATTTATTCATATTATATTTTTGCAACAAAGATTCACTTTCTCTCTGATACTTTACACATTCTGAAAGCATATGCTGGACGTCATCCACAATATTACAGGTTTCACAATAAGGCTATCCTAACTTTTTCGTCAAGAAACCAAATTTCTTAGATGGGTAATGATTGGATCGAAGTCTGTGGGCTGTAATAATATACTGTCTACTTTTTGGTTCACTTATAAATTAAAATTATGTCTTCCAAATGGAATAAAAAGTGTTAGGTTGTTTTACTTAGTTCCATCTCTTCATTTACATAATAGGAGAAGGGTACGTATCATAAAGTAAGAGCAAATAATTTATGAAGCACTAACGGCAAAACCGTATTCCGATTAGATACTAAATTTACGACACTTTGATAGAAACTGTTAAAATTTTTTGTATATTTCAGAAATATAAACTAGAAACCAAATACGAAATTCCCAAGGACTTACCCAAGGGGGTGGCCGGAGCGGTAATAGGATTAAGGGCAACATGGGCAGGCTGTTGCTAATGCGAGCCTTCATTATCTTAATTATTTGACAGCCGAGTTGGGTAATGGCCCTGCCTCATACACCGGAGGTTCCAGGTTCGTGTCCCGGTCGGGGCATACATTTGTGCGATAAACACAGATGTTTGTTTATATTTATATATGTATGTTTATTCTGAGTTCGTGCCAGTTCACTGTATAGTCATAACATAGGCCCTGCTTAGTTTAGGGCGCGGCGTGTCGGGGAGACGCGCAGACCACTTCTGTGTTTTCTTGTTTGGTTTTGTTAAGTTTTTATTGATTCACAGTATTACAGGTAATTTAGAAGGTAACTACTGTTTAACTATCCGTGTAATGCCTGAATTTATGAAATCGAATCTATGGTAATACTTCTATGTAAATACAAGTACAGCTGCATTCAAACCCTAGGGAAAATCTGTAACACAGCTACGCGGCGGGAACCTGTGTCCAAGCTGATTGAACTGATATCATTAAATAAAGTGTTAACCTAATGATCGGTTGACTTTATTTATTTACCTGTTCAGTGTTAATATCTGTATAGTAATTACATTGAATATTAATATATAAAACACCAGCGACGAATGATGATGGGAACCGATTGTTTCAATTTGTTTTGAAACTGTCTTCAGGAATAATCAAATGTTGTACAGATTACCTTAAACAACAAAATTTATAACCTGATATTGACTAATCCTTGGATTTTTCATTGCTCTGGAGATTTCATTAACAGTAATGTCAAATGTAGATTCCGACGGCGAGACGCGTTCAAGCGGTTAGTACTGATAGATTCGATAAAAAGTTACGTCAACCCTAAATCATATTATGTGTAAAAGTGAACCAGTAAGTTACGTTATTAAAACTAACAGGCGAATTTTGGTAGTACTATGCGTATATATAAAGTGTATTATGCGAGCGGAAGATTTAAATTGCTTGACTCATATATCCTCAGTAACTTTTAAATCGTACTCCAAAAACATGTACTTACTCATTTTTTCTTTCTCTTCTCCCTTTCTCTGAATTTCAAATCTGCACAAAATGTGTTCTCGATGATAAATTTAAATGCGGTCTCTATATGCTTGGCGGTATTACGGAGGCATTTGAAGACGTCGCAGCGAGACAATCACACAGCGTTGTACGTTTACCGCCCGTGGTCGCGCGGACTGGACGCTCGCCAAGCCTGTCGCCGCAGTCACGTATTCACAGAGACATCTGCCATGCCGCTAAATATCAAATGTTGAAAAGGTTTTAGTCGTTACACCTACTTATATAGTTAAAGTAATCACGACAAGAATTTTCGAAATACACCGTCTTACGCTTGTTTAATTTAGATCAGAAGTACGTCGAGCGAACTAGTTTCGTAGTGAATTCAGCTCAAGAACACGACTTACTGTGTGTACTGAGGGTGGCCATGTCAGTAGCTGAATAAGCCTCTGCTGGATAGCTGCTTCTGCTCCAGCACTAAATTGTCTTTATTGCATAATAAGTGTTATATTGGCATTATGTCTACTCTTATTTTGTGCTCGTTGTTTTAATTGCTTTTTACTCTGTGAGAAATTGTATATCAATTAGTAGACGTATTTTTATTGATTTTAAACAATATTTTTATGTTTGGTGTAACACTAAAACTTAATGTAGCAACAGAAAGCGTTACTACAACCTTAGTGGTTACAACGCTGATGCCATATACTGACGTTGCATCTTCTTTTTTATAAATAATCGTAAATAAAATTTAAATAAGTTCGTATTGTCATTCAAATGAACGGATGTAAAGCAACACACTCACAGTTACAAGAGGGCGCCGCGCCCCCGCTCCCCCGCGCCCCACGCCCCGCGATATCACTCAATAGTATTCTACTTTATTATTGATATTAAAAGTCTAGCACAAACAACATACATTTAAGAGGCCAATTCTGAAAATACAAAATGCAATCTTACTTAATTTAAATTCAATTGTGTTACACCATTGAATTTCCAAATGTCTATATAAATATCAACTCCGACACTCGCTCTTGACCAACGCCTCCGGTTAAACCGGCATTTGTCTGCAACTCGCCCTCAAGGTACCAGTCATCAATAATGACAGACATTACGGTCAAACCGTACCGTGAAACAACCAGATTGTAGCCTTTCATTCAAATGCGTTTCATTTATTTGGTCTGCCTCCTGTTATCAAATAAAGTTTTACATTTCTTATACTAAGCAATTACAACAACATACATCGGGTTATTAATTCAATTATTGTTAAAGGAATAAAACGTCAACCAATCCGGTAGTTCAATATAATCCTATTTCTGGTAAAATATAAAACCAATCGATTGTGGCGTTTTGCTTCAGAATGCTAGCTGCTCTGCCTGGTGGGTGCGCAAGTAGATCATGTTTACTTGTACTTGAAGGGCGGTGGTATCCACGATAAACTTCTACGTACAATAAAATGCAGCATGGTTTGCTCACAAGCTTTCATCTGGTCGTGAATGCTACCCGTAAATTTATTATTTAACTAGACTATAAATATTTACGGTGCGGTTTCATATTAAATGAACCTGTTAGTTTTCTTTGGTTAGTGGTTGGTTCTTTTGGTACATTTTTTGATGTGCATATATTTCACGGCACGCCCGGTTTTTTCGTATTTCTTGTATAATTTCTTCTGTTTGAACCTAACATCCAGGTGATTTTTTTACTTCATTTTAATTTTTATTCCTTATAATAATAATAATAATAATTCTTTATTGCTCACACAAAATAAAAATTACAATAAAAATATTTGCAGTAAATTACTTAAGTCTAATGTGGGCAAAGGCGGTCTTATCGCTGGTAGCGATTTCTTCCAGACAACCTGGTGAAGCAGCGTGTAAATAGCCACTTCACCGCGTTTCGCGTAACTCGGGCGTGGGCGTCTAAACAAATAATTTGTGTTCAGATGGTTGTGTTTCGATGTTTGTGGGCGTCAGAATCATTCACTTAGCCTAATCACTAACCTGGTGGATCCAGGGTGTCTCTCAAATGAGGACACGCGTTTGGTCGGCTTCCAGAACCTTCTAGGCGTCACTGCAGCTATTGCTTGGTACAGCTTCTCCAAAAGAACCTTGCACTTATTGTACAATGTTTACATTACACTTAGTCTTAAACCACGAATATCGTTCACACAACAAATAAATATATAGCGGAGTGAGGGGGCGAAGATCGGCGTCCTTGACCAGCGCTCAACCTCACGGACGAATCATGACTTATGAAAGTCCTTCAACGATGTGACTCGCAAAAAGTTCACACACACACAAATATATCACGCAAACAAGAGCAGCGCGTGTATGACGAGACACACATTGTTCTTCCAGCGAACTATGTAACGCCATCTAGCGTCCCGAACGCAAAGCTGAGTCCTTACAGATCAGTGAATTCGGCAAGAGAACAACTTGACGGCGCCACAAACATATGAACTGTGTTAATTAACAAATTTATTAATTTTATATTTATAAGCGGCTCAACCATGCTCCCCACCTTGAAAGGTCGGAGATCTTTCAAAAGATTAAAGTAAATTTAAATGAGTACAACTAAGTATCTTATAGTTCCCTCCGAGCGTTGAATAAAATAAATAAGCGATTTTATTTGTAAATTATGCGGTACGTTTTATTACTAAACGGAAACAATAAACTAAATATTAAGCGTTAAATTGTATTATTATTATAGAGTTATTGCGTTGGAATAGGATAAAGTTTTACTACGGGGCGTTTAAAGGAACCAAGTCTAGTTTTAACCTTTGCAACACGAACTACATTGTCAGTGCCGGGAAAAACTTCGGTAATAATACCTAATGGCCAGTACAAAGGCGGAGAATCGTCTTGTCCTACAAGTACGACCGTACCAATTTGAACTGGTTTATCAAGAGTCATCCATTTCTGTCTGACCTGCAAAGTATGCAGATACTCCAGGTGCCATTTCTTCCAGAAAGATTGCACCATACTGTCAAGCAAATTTTTGCGTTGAGCTAAACTAATATTCGGCTGATCGGAAAGATCAGCAGCGGGTAAGTATTTAAGCGGTGTTGACATAAGAAAATGAGCGGGAGTGATTATCTCAGGATGTGGATCTGAGGAGATCACATTAAGCGGGCGTGAATTTAAAATACATTCTATTTGGGTTAAAACTGTTTGTAATTCTTCGTATGAAAGAAGTTGCGTGCCAATGACACGATATAAATGCGATTTTACACTTTTTATGTTAGATTCCCACATAGCGCCAAAGTGCGGAGATCTAGGCGGAATTAATTTCCAGTCAATTCTGTGAGCCGTAAGCTCATGCGAAAGCGATGTTTTAAAATCGGATTTTATGAGGAAATTGTACAACTCATCCAATTGCGCCTTAGCGCCAACGAAATTCGTTCCATTATCGGAATATAAACAAGACACAGGTCCGCGGCGTGAAATAAAACGTTTAAAAGCAGCCAAGAATGCATCTGATGTCAAATCTGAGACCAATTCAATATGGATTGCCTTTGTCACTAAACATACAAATAAGCAGATGTATGCTTACTGTGCATGCTGACCCCTACGACGTGAAAGTGTAATGCGGATAGGACCAGCGTAATCGACACCGGTGTGGACAAATGCTTTTGCCTCAGAGACACGACATGCGGGAAGGTCTGCCATAATCGGTGTTGGATGATGCGGATTTAATTTAAAACAAGTGTTACATTTGCGCGTTATAGATCTAATTACAGTCCGGGCGTCTAATATCCAATAACGTTGCCTAAGAATCGACATAAGAAGTCCAGGTCCAGTGTGACAATTCATAATATGATAATGTTGTATTATTAAATTGACAACATGATCATGTTTTGGAAGAAGTGCGGGATATTTGGCATCAAATGGAAGAAATGATTTTGAAAGCCTTCCACCAACTCTTAAAATTCCCTCTTCATCCAGAAAAACTGCTAAGGACTGCAGTTTTTTAGAAGGTAATTTAGCGGATTTAATTAAAGCGATATCTTGAGCGAAATATATTGATTGCAGAGTGCGAATCATAATACGTTCTGCTAAGTTTAAATTACTAACAGAATTCGAATTAGCGGATGAAATATTTCTATATTTAATAAAGCGCAGTACATAAACAATAATGCGTAATAATTTATCCCAAAAAGAGATGCGTTGAGCGAGTTTACATAAGAAATTAGGTTCCGTAGTTACGGTGGCGGTAAAAATATTAGTCTTATGTTCAGGAAGTTCTCCAGAACTCGGGGGGGAAAACGGCTTCACCGGCCAGGAATCTGGTGCGCATTGCAACCAAGATGGGCCATTCCACCATAGCGGATGAGAGACCAACTGAGACGGCAACGCGAAAGGCAGTCACTGGGGTTCTCATCACCGGAGACATGATAAAAATGTTTCGGTGCCAAGTTCTCCTGACACTGAGCGATACGGTTACTGACGAATATAGAAAAGCGATGTGGGGATGAATTTATCCACGACAGAGCGATTGTTGAATCAGAAAAGGCGTAGATTCCAGAAATGGGAAAGCGATAATTGTAATAATTTTGTACAATTTTAATTAATTTGGACATAAGCACTGCTGCACATAGCTCGAGCCGTGCTAATGTAGTCACTTTAGTAGGAGACACCTTAGACTTTGCACAAAGCAGTGTGACAGTAATAGCAGAAGGGTACGAACAATGAGCATAAATCACACAGCCATAACCATTCATGCTAGCATCACAGAAGCCAACAAGATTTAAAATGCATTCAGGTGTAACACCTATGTGACGCGGAATACGTAACGTGTCAAGGAGCGGGAATTCCTGTATTAGGGCGGTGAAGCGTTGTGCAATATGCACAGGAGCGGGATCGTCCCAGGCAATGTTGCTTAACCACAGCTCTTTAATGAGTAATTTGGCAAACAATATGACGGGAGCGACTAAACCTAACACGTCGAATAAGCGGGCAACTACAGACAATATTTTTCTCTTGGTACATTCCTCTGACGCTTCATAAGACGTAAATCGAAATGTATCAGTGCTAGGTTCCCATGAAAGTCCCAAAACCTTCGATGAATCTTGCAGCGAGTCAAAGTTCAAAGAGGTGCGGTGCTTATCAGGAAGGCTATTCAAAAGCTCTGGTGAATTGCTACGCCATTTTGCCAATTCAAAGGAACCTGCTTCGAACATGTGAATCAGTTCTTGCGCCAAATTTCTCGCAGTTACCTGATCAGGGGCGGAATGAACTAAATCATCAGTATAAAAAGAGCCGTCTGTTATCTTAGCGGCCTCAGGAAACTGGGAATTCATATCCAGTGCTAACTGGCGCACTGTACGCATAGCCAAGAAAGGACTAGACTTGAGTCCAAAGGGGACGCGACGGAATTCGAACGTGCGAATATCTTCATTCTCATGAAAGCGAAATAGTATACGAAGGTATTTACGGTGCTCTTCAATTACACCAATACGTAAATACATTTGCTTTATGTCAGCATTCATAGCAACTGGGAATAATCTAAAACCTAAAAGCAGAAGAAACAAATCGGCCTGTAAGTTAGGGCCAACGTGAAGAACATCATTTAACGACAGCCCTGTATGCGTCTTCGCGCTAGCGTCAAGTACTATACGCGGCATCGGCTTATCAGGTCGTACCACTGCGTGATGCGGTATATAATAACCCGCAGACGTAATATCACATTCCATGACAGGACTCAAATAACCGTTATCAATATAGTCTTCGATCACTTTATTATAACTCTCCCGCAGCTGAGAATCTGCAAGAAATTTTCTCTCTAACGCCATAAATCGGCGCAAAGCAACACAGCGCGAGCTGCCGAGCTCGGCCGGGTCCTTGCAAAAAGGGAGCGCGACGGTAAAGCGGCCGGAATTATCGCGAGTGACCGAAGAAGCAAACAAGTTCTCACATTCTGTTTCCTCAGGCGATAAAAATTCAAGTCGCGGTAATTCTTCTAGTTGCCAAAATTTTTGAACTAAGTCATTCAGCGCTAATGCGGTAAAAGACAAATTTTCATTATTATTACTATAAGCGATGGCGGCAGAAGTATATGGCGCGGAAATATCATTAGGACAATAATTTTTTGGAGCGTTTTCGTCAGTTAACAAAGCGTTTTGATTATTAATAGAAGCGACATCAATATTTTTTAAAACAGCGTTTATTTTTATTTCTTGCGGAGGGTAATCACCCATTAAAACATAACCAAATACGGTTGATAAAGCGGGTGGGGCACGCGGTCCTAAATTAATCTTATTCCCTAAATAAATATATGGGAATAATTGTGCACCCAATATGACATCAATATTACCTGGAATATTCCAGCTTAAATCGGCGATCGGTACATTTTTCAGTCCAACTAGATCATCCTTTACTTTAATAAAGTGAGAAGGTAACTTATCAGTTATGCAATCGACAACTAAAGCGTGTATTTTATATTTATAACAAGGGTATAAGCGAGATTCAATATCTAAATAAACGTAGCCATGAATAGGACGTGATGACAAACCAACACCTCTAACAATTGAATTCTGTAACGGCACAATAGGTAAATTAAGTTTACGACAGCAATCAGATGTAATTAAATTATTTTGAGAACCATTATCAATTAAACACCTAATCACAACTTGCCCCAGTCTCCCCTGTGACCTCGCGATTACTTGTGCAGTCGACAATAAAATCGTGGAATTCGAATTTCCTTCCGAAGTCAATGACACCGACGGATGAATACCTTCGGGTGCATCGCGTAATTCGTGTAAATCGGACAAGTGCCCAATTTTCCCGGCAGGGGGCGCTGCAGTAGCGGTCGAAGCAAAGTTATTGACAGGAGCGGGCGGCGTTGAACTATTTTTTAATAAACTCCTATTGGTTTGAACCGATGAATTTTCACGAATACCTAAATTACTACGAGAGGCGGTAGGCATATTAGCCATATTACATTTATTTTTACTATTGTTATCAAAATGTAAAAGCGTATGATGTCGCCGTTTACATAACTCGCAAACAGATGACGACTTACAGCGTGATATAGAATGCATAACACTTAAACAATTTACGCATCCGTGTTTAGATTTTATAAAATTATAACGTTCATTAGCAGACGGCAAGTTTTTAAACTTCATGCAATTATAAAGTTTAGTGTGTTTATTATCGAAACATAAAACACAACTATGCGGCGGGTTGGTCAGAGCGGGCGAGGGTACATGCTGGTGGCTCGCCACGAACGACTTGTAGGTACTCGTACGACCACGAGACGTAGTGGCGGCAGGTTTGTTCCCGACCTTGCTTATACCTATACTCGAATTATTCAATTTATCTGACCGCTCTAATATTTTAACTTGGTCTTGAACAAAATTAATAAAATCCTTTGAAGAAGGAATTTCAATTTCGCGAACTGACAATTCAAATGATTGTGCAGTTTGGGAATCTATTTTTCTTAAAGCACAGTGTAATAAAATAAAATCCGTCAAATCTGGAATATCAAGTAATTTTAAAGCTGCGAGCGAAGCGGAAAATCTTTCAATAAAATAATTTAAGCTATGTGCGTTATGGGAACAGCCCTTTAATTCTAAAACATTATTTAAATAGTGGGTACCTAGCGAACGTTTATCTTGGTATTTTTTAACAAGTGAATTCCAAATTATTGAATAGGTATCTCCAGTAGGTATAGTACCTGCGGTTAACTTTAAGGCGGAGTCGGTCAATTTACCCATTAAATACTGTATACGTTGCGAGTCAGACAGTTGGTTGTTGTTGTGAATATTAGTTTTAAAAGATTCATAAAAGACAGGCCAATTCTCCGTCTTTCCATCGAAGCTAGGAAGTTCAATGGGCGGTAATTTTATTAATGCACCAGTACTGCTGGCCGGGTTGGTCGGCAAATTAGAAGAATTATCACTACAACATATCTTATTGCGTATTCTTTTGACTCGAATGTACAAATCGTCGAATGACTCTAAACATTGAAAATTAGGAGGAACATCTGGTTTTAAAGTTAACTCAATCTCAATGATTTTATCTACCAACTGTTGGAATTCTAACCGAAGCTCGTCAATTGTTTCAGACTCAATTAAAAATTGTTCATTCTTTCTAGACTCAAAATTTGAAATATTCTTTGACAACTCATAAATTCGATTAATTCTTTTAAAAATTAGTTCTTTTTTAGCATCAAACATACTAAGATTCATCAATAATTTATTTTGAGCCATTTTTATTTTATTTCGATAAATTCTTACAATATGGCGGAAGGTGAACTGACAAGATTACTTGTTGTACAAGGCGGAAAAATATGCAAAAATAATGCGAATTTTTGTGAAAAAATATATTATTACAATAATAATTTAAATATAAACTACTGGAACAAACATCCAGACTCGTAAGGACCAAATAATATGGTGAAGCAGCGTGTAAATAGCCACTTCACCGCGTTTCGCGTAACTCGGGCGTGGGCGTCTAAACAAATAATTTGTGTTCAGATGGTTGTGTTTCGATGTTTGTGGGCGTCAGAATCATTCACTTAGCCTAATCACTAACCTGGTGGATCCAGGGTGTCTCTCAAATGAGGACACGCGTTTGGTCGGCTTCCAGAACCTTCTAGGCGTCACTGCAGCTATTGCTTGGTACAGCTTCTCCAAAAGAACCTTGCACTTATTGTACAATGTTTACATTACACTTAGTCTTAAACCACGAATATCGTTCACACAACAAATAAATATATAGCGGAGTGAGGGGGCGAAGATCGGCGTCCTTGACCAGCGCTCAACCTCACGGACGAATCATGACTTATGAAAGTCCTTCAACGATGTGACTCGCAAAAAGTTCACACACACACAAATATATCACGCAAACAAGAGCAGCGCGTGTATGACGAGACACACATTGTTCTTCCAGCGAACTATGTAACGCCATCTAGCGTCCCGAACGCAAAGCTGAGTCCTTACAGATCAGTGAATTCGGCAAGAGAACAACTTGACGGCGCCACAAACATATGAACTGTGTTAATTAACAAATTTATTAATTTTATATTTATAAGCGGCTCAACCACAACCTTTGTGTAACTGGAAATCTATTAAGTAAGCGGAAGATATTTTACCAAATAAAAAAAAAAATAATAAAATAAAGCTCTATAAGCATACAAACATACAACTTTTAATATTTATTATTATATACATATATACTAAATAATAATATACATATGTAGCATTAAATTACATAGATACATATACAGTTGCAATCTATAATTTCTCTAAAAGGAGATTGTGTAATCTTGATTTGAAGATAGCAATAGACTTAGCATGTCGAATGGCAGACGGCAGTGAATTCCAGAGATGAGCAGCTTTCACAGTAAAAGACTCATAAAAGTAACCCGATCGAGTAAACAAAGCTTGCAGCCTATTGTCATCGTCCGACCGAAGGCAGCGGCCATGGCCAGCACCGAGGAACCCAAACCGCTCCTTGAGATAAACAGGAGTACGAGGGTCATACAGTATTTTGTACATGAGAGTCAGAACGTGCTCCTCGCGACGCAGCCCGATAGGTAACCACTTAAGTCTACGTCGGAATTCTGAAACATGATCGAACTTGCGCAATCCGTAAATGAATCTTATACATAAGTTTTGGAGGCGTTGGAGTTTGCTGAGCAAGTCTTCATTGAGATCAATTAGGCAGACATCAGCATAGTCCAAGATTGGCAAGAGAAGTGATTGCGCAAGTTCAATCTTAGTCCGAAGCGGCAACAAGTTCCTAAATCTTCTCAATGACCCAGACACCGCGTAAATCTTCCTACTGACCTCAGATATGTGTGGTCCCCAAGAGAGTGTAGAGTCAAAGAGAACGCCCAGGTTCCTGACGACACCACTAACGCTCAAGGTAACACCATTCAAAGTAATTTGCGGAATGGTAATTTGATTTAGCTTCGCAATCTGCTTAGCACCGCCAACAATGATAGCTTGCGACTTGTTCGGGTTGATGGTAAGGCCATAAGATTTGCTCCAATTAGAAATAACTGCGAGATTATCGTTTATTTTATGAATAAGGGCACCGATATCATCAATAGCGGCTTGGGAATAGATTTGTAGGTCATCCGCATACAAATGGTACTTGCATGAAAGTAAAGGGGTCACAAAGTTAATAAATATTGAAAACAGGAGAGGAGAAAGGACCCCACCTTGAGGCACACCAGCAGTCACGTCACAAAAGCTAGAGACCCCACCATCAGCGCGAATACACTGTTGTCGCCCCACAAGGTAACTACTGAACCATGTGATCTCCCTATCAGACCCGAACACATTCCGAAGCATAGCCAACATGATATCACTATCAACTGAGTTAAAAGCATTGCTAAAATCAAGTAGCACCATAGTAGTCACATTCTGGCTAGACATCCCTAAACGAATGTCATCAGTAACATTTATCAATGCTGTCGCAGTACTATGCCCTGCACAAAACCCAGATTGATATGTACTTAAAAAGCCTGAGGAATTTATGAATGAACTTAGTTGGTTAAAGACAAGTCGTTCGAGCACCTTAGAAAGAAAGGGTAGAATGGAAATGGGTCTAAAGTGGGAAGGTAATGTAGGACTGGTGGTTTTAGGAACAGGAATTACAACTGCCTTGCGCCAACAGCTCGGAAAAGTTCCAGTACTGAGCGAGAAGTTGAAAATATGACAAAGTATTGGAATGAGGACCTCCAAGCCGAGTTCAACCATCTGGCGGCTTATGCCATCGATGCCCTCTGCGTTAGATTTGATGGCTGAAATGTTATCTTCAACTTCACGCCCCGATACAGACCTAAAGGAGAAACTAGGTTTTCGGGAATCGTTCTTGCTACTCAAAGAGTGCAGTGTTGCTTGTTTTAAGGTATTACATATAGGGGGAACATTAGTGAAGTGATGGTTTAATGAATCAAGATCAAGCTTGAGTGGAAGAGCAGACCTGGATTTACCGATTCCCAGGGTTTTTAAGAATGACCACACTTTACTAGGGACGCCGTTTGCCACAGAACGGTGTATATGGAGGCGTTGAGCATCTCTGCACATCCTACTACAACGATTACGTAGGTCCTTATAACGACGGCAGTTCTCTTCCCAAGGATTATGTTTATATTTTACCTTTGCGGAATTACGTTTAGCCATCATGATTTTAATGTCACTTGTGAGCCAAGGGGCTGGAAGGTGTTTAAGCCGGACTGGCCGGAGCGGTGCATGAACGTCAAACAGCTGCAATAAAATGTTATTAAAGATCTCCAACTTAGAGTCTATGGTAGGAGCACTAAACACCGCGTCCCAGTCAGAATTGCTAAGGTCAGTCATAAACTTTTGTTTGTCAATGCCGTTAAAATTGCGTTTTAAAATAACACGAGGCTTAGGTCTGGGACATCGAACTTTATAAGAGAGGAAAACAAGGTCGTGGTAGGAAAAGGCTTCAGCAGAAAGTTGGCCATGGGTGCCAACATGATCAAGAGACGAAACTATAGCTAGATCTAACAGGGACGGCTGACAATTCGGAAAGTGATGAGTTGCAGCTAAAGGTAGTATGTTGAGATTAGTGCTCTCAATGATTGATCGTAGTCTGTTGGAACGAGAGTCCGCTTTAAGGAGGCAGGTGTTAAAGTCACCCATGACTATGGTATGATCAAACCCAGGAACCAGTGACTCCAGCATCAACTCAAATGAATTGAAATAATCAATATGAAGGTTAGGGCAGTAAAAAACTCCACACAAAACCTTTGTTTGACCAAAGAGAACTTCAATAAAAAGATGCTCAGAAGACTCAGAGTACTGAGATGAGGATGCACTGACGATGCTGTAGGGAATATGACTTCTGAGGTATATAGCTACTCCACCTCCACCCTTGCCAGTTCTGTCATTGCGAATGAGGTGGTACCCCGGTAGGGAGTAGGAATAGGAAGAAAGAGAAGGTTTAAAAAAGGATTCTGACACAAGGATAGCGTGTATACTAGGTATATCGGAAAATGTGCTCAACAGATCCGAATAGTGTGCTGGAATGCTTTGGGCATTAATATGCACTACGTTGAAGTTTTTCGGAAAAACCGAAAAGGTAGATTTCAGCTGAGAGTCTAACGATTGGGTTAGACTATGGAAACTGCCGTCTGACGCCGACGAAGCAGAACAATATTCTAAACTATCATCTGACAAGTTATTACCATCATAAATTGGTTGCAACATTTGAATAAAGTAATTGCTTATAAAAAGAAAATAATAAAACTGAAAATATACTTAATAATATATATATATATATAAGAAAACAAAAAAAACTGGGTTTATAAATTATGAACAAGTCCACACGCTAGCAGTGAAGAAGAAATTCGCTCAAAAATAATATATATGACACATTATATATGCATGCAGCATAATAAACATTTTAACACCCAAAAATCAAAGTTAATTTTGAAATTCCAGTTCAGTGTAGAAAATATTAAGAAGCACACAACACTCTTAAGTAAATACAAACAATTACACATAAAATAATATAGCGGTGAAATATAATTAGGTGCATAGCATAACTTACAACAATTATGACTAACCAAGTGGAGAATGCATACATTAAATAGTCAAAGAACAATAATATATGATGCCCAGTAAATTTAATTATGGTAAAGCATAAATATTGTGCTTATTGAAACACAAATTGTACACCTCACGACATGGGATATTAATTATACTAGCAGTTAGACAAAAAATAAACTTTCCATGTATAAATTTCAATGTATCATTGTTTTGAAAAGTAATACATAAAAACAAAACCCAACTTAACGCATACAAACAGGTGTAAGCTATATATAAAATAAACAGAAGCACATAACATGAAAAAAAAAACGTTTCATCTCATAACTTATCCAATTTGAATAACATGCAAAAAATTAAACTGCGAGATTCATGGATTATCGAGTAAACAATAACAAACAACTGGTTTAGTATGCGAGCGCCGCCATCGATAATGCAATTGGATTGGCTAGTTAGTAACACATAATCCGTGTTTCGGACGCGTGATGAGTGTCGCGGGTCACAATGTTTTTATAAAGATATTAAGATATTGTAATCAAAATAAGTTTTCAAGTGCTGTGTAAATTGATAACCATGGAGTTAGTGTCTAAAACAGTTTATAAATTAAGCCAGAATAAACTAAAAATATTGTGAAATATTCAGTCACTTTCGGTGTTAAAAAACATTGAGTGAAATTCAGTCATGGATTCCAATTTTAGTTTTTTGCCATCCGGGGTCTTAACTCGGATTACACCATCCAGGGTCCAGCAGTTGGAAATGCCGAACTTTTGTCGAGCAGCCATGAATACTTCATGTCGCGGTTTTGTTAAAAACTCTGAAATTGTAATTTTGGAGCCTTTGAGCGCGACCTTGCTTTTCCATAAAGCTGCACGAACGAGTGAATTAGTGAATTTAACCACAATAGGTCGCGGCTTGATGTCGTTGGCGCGTTTTCCCATCCGGTAGCTAGCGGCTATGCTACTGGCGGTCAGAGAAGGCACCTTACACTTCACGGCCAGGCTGGAGATGATCGTAGCAGAAGAATCTTCACCGGGCTGCTCCGGTACACCGTGCACAAGCAACATATTGTTGCGGAATCGCATCTCAATGCGATCTAAGCCCATTTTTAGTGCAGCCACTTCGGCGCGCAACACCGAGAGACCATTGCAAACAAAGGCTTTAAACGTTTGAAACTCAGTGTTAAGAACAGCTATTGTAGGACTCTTACGGTTCGAGAAAGCCACTTGTGCCAGCTCAGCCTGGAATTCTGCCATTTTCGACTCGAACATCCTGGCCATATCGTTCAGGTTATCTTCCAACTTTGTGTGGTGAGTGGACATTTTGTGATGCGACGGAGGAGAACGTACAAAGGAAAATAGCACTGCAGGCGAGTGAGACTAATTAATCTTCATTAATTACATGTAAAATTTTACTTTTTACGTTAATTTACTTATTTAAATGCAATAAAATAACAGAGCTCAATTTTTGTGTATTTACTATATACTACCCGCTTTATATATATCGCCTTATATATCGCTTTCTTCCACACTTTCGGAAACAAACTAATGTTTCAGTGTGCACATGTCAACCTTTGTCAAACGAAATGGTAAAGTTTCTAAACCAACATTGAACCGATGTCAATGTGACAGTCACAGGACAAAGCAGAAGGTTAACTTATCATATCCAGCAATACTTTACAGATGTGTTTTATTTTATTAATTTCATCGACCAGTTTCTGCGTCAGAACGCCTACACAATGTCCGTCCCGGAAGAACATTCAATATATTTTATACTTTAAATGATTTGCGACGGTGGATGAACCTTGAAGTGAAATCTGTGTGCAAGTTACTTATGTAAATAAATGTTAACTATTTAATCTTGAAAAAATCACAATCGAGTAAAAGATCTTTTGACCGGATCTAACTCTGGTACAGGTACGATCCCATAGACACTAGACCTGAAACAAAGCATGACATGTCGGAGCGGGCGCAGCGCCGTTACCTTGCATATTTACTAATCAACGAACATTTCGACATTACTGATGCCTTCATTCGATTTATATACTTTTGATTACAGTAGAAAACCTTTAAAGATTTTTAACATTTTTTATCGTCGGCATAAACATATGTGTATCCCGTGTGTAACGTAACCGTTCCTCACGTAAAGGGCATTAAGTGCACGGCAGAACTCGAACAAACTTCTCCAATGATATCGGGTCAGGTGTTCGATCGATCGCGGAGTTGTTCGGTTCTTATAATCTGGAGCGCATTACTCACGCTCGCTGCCTCACCAGGGAGATGTAAGTTCGTCTAAGCAACTTTTCACTACGTTGTCATTGTTTTCATTCATTTCAAAGAGAGCTTGTTTTCCTTTTTTTGTATAATTCGTCATTTCTCTGCCATTTGTTTGTTAAGCTTGAGATGGAACATGATCCAGTACAAAAGCCAGGGTTTTCTGAGGTCGTGATTTCATAAGTTATCTTGTTTGAGTTTTTTGTTGAGTTAGCTTGACAAGTTAAATGATTTTTTATGAATAGTTAACTTACTGCACTTGCTTAAGATCGATGTTTATTAAAAAATCGAGGTAAATCAGACACGTATTATTTAGTTTAAACTGGCACACAATCTGCAAATGTTTCATAACAGTTAAGTAACAACAGAACAGTGAGCACATACAAATGAGGGTTTCTTACAGAGTACGCAGAGTACTTAGTGAGTTTAATTTAAAGCGTTGTGATAAAGGGTTTACGGCGGTTGTTTTGCCGGAACATGTCCCCTCTTCCCTCGCACCTCATCCCTCGCCTCACGGCTGCACTCTCGTCACACACTTCTACCAGTTTTCTCCGAGCCTTAAATAGAATATCCGCGCCAATACATTTTATATCTTTATCATATTGATTAGTCATTAATAATTTATAAATAGGTTTAGGAGTACTGTTTTTTACATTTATATTATTTTTTTATAAATGTTTCTAACAATCACACTACATTACCTAGTCCAAATTAAGTGTCATTAAGAACTTGTGTTATGGATACTTGATAACGGATAAATAAACTTAAGAAATATTTGAATACACATAGATTTTTTTTAATATATAAGCATTAGAAATAAACTTAAATACACGTACATACTGCCCCTACCAGGAGTCGAACCTGGGACCTCAGGCATGGAAGGCAAGGCTACTTACCTCCATACCAAACAGGCCGTATTTATTTATAAAGCAATATTGGGGCAATTAACAGCTGGTATTTTTTTTTACAGAAAGATAGATACAGAAGGCCAATAACATATTTCCACAGACAAGTAAATAGTAACAATCAAAACAAAGGTGATCACATTAACTATTGCACACAAAATGTACAAGATTAGCCAATGTAATGTACATTAAGAAAAAATACTAATAGAAAAAAAACACTACCACATACATAGTACTATTTTTTACATAAAGAAGCGATTAATAAATAACCGCTTGAGCTGCCCAACAGAAGTGTTATACAGAGCTATATCATGTCTTCTGCACAGTTTATTGAAACACCTGCTTGCTCTTAATAAGAAAGAGTTTTGCCTGTAATTTGTCGAAGCAAAAGATACGTGGGGGATATTGGATTTCTCAAAGATGTGCAGGAACATATAAAGATACACGTTCTAATAACTCAGGGCAATTGACCGAGCCGTTAGTTATATTAAGCAAAAAAGCGAGGTCTGTTATACGCTTTTATGCATCTATTCTTCTCTTGCTTTATAGAATCAAAAGTCATAAGTAGGGGATACACGAAAGAGCGTTGCAGCCTAATACAGGATTACCTTAGTTTAGGAGGTTAGCCTCTATAATGTAATACTGTTTTGTGATAACAAATAAAGAATATTTATTAAAATGAATACTAAGAAAATACTAATAATAAATACCCAGATAAACGCACCAACTTTATGGCCAACGGAAGAAATGCTTGTATCATGGATAACTATACAGCGAACTGAATTCTCCCAATCCCCCGAATAAACATAAATATATAAAGATATACAAGCATGACCAGAAAACATCTGTGTTCATCACACAAATGAACGCTCCGACCAGGACTCGAATCTAACCTAATATTATTAGTATATCTGCAAGTGTCGAAGATCCAGCACTTGGTAAGTTTAAGGTAAGGTAACTTAGGACCTCAGATACACATTTATTTCAAAGTTTTTGTAGAGGTATCCTTTGGTGGAATTACATAAGCAGTTCGTGTATTTTAAGTTAAATACAGCATCAAATAAAAGTATTTTCAATGAGAGCGATCCTTGACGCATCTTTGTTGTGCCATTTGATCACATTAACATAATAACTCAGTTCACAATCCTAGTCTTAGACCAAACCCTGCTAGGCTGCAACCAGGCTGCGCGAGCGGCACCGGACTCCACTCCTAGAAGGAGTAATAATAAATAATAAATCCCCAGACAAACACACCAACTGTATGGCTCCAAAGTAAGCAGAGCTTGTGTTATGGATGACCATACAATGAACTGGGGGGGAACCCAGAATAAACATACATATATAAATACAAACAACCATGACCCGAGAACAAACATCTGTGTTCATCACAAAAATGAATGCCCCGGCCAGGACTCGAACCTGGGACCTTCGGCGTATGAGGCAAGGCCATTTACCACTACACCACTCGGCTGATCCCGCCAACGCCGGCTCCGCGCGGGGATGCCGAATCAAACAAGTTAGAACGTTAAGACGCGAACAGGATAGCTAGTGTACTACTTCTGGGAAGGCTTCAGCTTTTATCAACGAGTGACTAACTTATTGTGAAATGTATCAACATCAACACTAGATCTCGATGTTTATAATAATAATAATAATAAAGGTTTCTTATTGTAAACAAGGGGTGAAAGATCTATTTTGTACGCACTCGCTTGCCTATATGAACCTACGCCAAAACGCTAAGGACCATCGGAACTGTCTGACAGCTAAGGAAACATCTTTTGATATATTAGGTCTTTACCTATGAAATTGCCGTTTTTCACGAAATAAATGAAGCGTAATTTTTTTATATATTTTTTATTTCTATTAATCAAAATAATCACCCATGCAATCAATGCATCTTTGCCAACGCATTGGTAGCTTATTGATGCCTTTCTTGAAGAAATCAGCTGGACGGGAGGCAACAAATTCTTCAAAGGCATTTTGTACTGCCTCTCGGGTATTGAATTTTTTTCCCGCCAAGAAGTTATCCAAATTCTGGAAAAAGTAGAAGTCTGTAGGCGCAAGGTCTGGTGAGTACGGCGGATGACGGAGAACTTCCAACCCCAACTCTTGTAGCTTGGAGACCGTCTGCTGTGCAGTATGAGGTCGCGCGTTGTCGTGCAGGAGCAGTGGAGCCGAACGATTGACCAAAGCTGGTTGGAGACGTGCGAGCTTCTCCATCATTGTGTTCAGTTCTTCACAGTACACATCTGCAGTAATGCTTGTCCCGTTTGGCAAGAAGCTGTGATGAATTACACCCGCGTTAGACCACCAAACAGTGACCATCACTTTTCTAGGGGTAAGTTTTCGTTTAGGGCATTGTTTGGGTGCTGAACCAGGGTCCAACCAACTTGCTGAGCGCTTACGATTGTCAAACAGGATCCATTTCTCGTCACAAGTAACAATGCGGTTCAGAATTCCTTCATTTGTATGCCTGCTGAGCAGTGCAAGGCACGTCTCCACGCGTACTTCGCGCTGGCGGTCATTGAGTTCGTGGGGTACCCATTTGTCAAGCTTTTTTACCTTGCCAATTTGACGCAAATGGACCAATATTGTTTTGATGCTAACGTCGAAAGCTGCTGCTAATTCAGCCGTGGATTGAGTTTCATCAGCTTCCACAATTGCCTTTAATTCGTCATTGTCGACCAAAGTTTTCGGACGACCACGGGGCTCATTTTTCAGGCCAAAATTTCTAGAACGGAAGCGGGTAAACCAATAACGGGTGGTGCGTTCGTTTGTAGTGTTCGCTCCGTAAACGTCGTTGATGTTGCGTGCCGCTTGTGCCGCTTTGCTGCCACGACGTCGTACGTACTTCATAATTACTCGAATTTTTAACTTATCCATGATGACGAAAAATGTTCGAATGCGTTGAAAACAAAACACTAACTATTAAACAAATGACGATTTTAGAAAAAGAATTCCATGTTTGTCAAATAAAATTAATTTGAAATTAGAATTATCAGTCAAAAAAAAAATATTTTCATTTGAAATGGCCAGTACGCCAAAACGGCAGTTTCATAGGTAAAGACCTATTATAAAAGCTGAATGTTACGTTTGTTCCCTAAGCAACGTAAGGCACGTGCAGCTGGTATACTATAACGTAAGTATAATTGCAATTGATCACAGTTCAAGGGGGTCAGACTGAGGTTGGAGTCGTACTAAGTATCTGACAGTGGACGACGTAATTTCTAAGGTAATTCCAAATAAAATATTTAAAAACTGAGCTATATCCTTAAACGATACTTAGATGCATTCTATACACCTTTGCTACTCGTTACCTGCCAAACTTTATAATAGGGGATCGTTGTTACCTGTGTGGGTGACTTACACAGACACTTTCAGCTTTTATAACTTGACGAAAGCCTGATCGTCACGCACTCTGGATAAATTGACGAATGAATAGCTTTGTACGAGTAAAATAAAGTTGGAACAATAAGTCGTTCAGATTGTGTTCTATTCACTCCGGGCTTAAAAGTGCCGAATTGAAATTGTCTGGAAAAACAGACGCAGGCGTTCTACTCTTTGGCGACACGAAAAATCGAGCTGTTTTTGGCTTAGTTCGGAATATCTCATAATTTGCTAATACAATTAATTGTACAGCCACTTCATAATTATTCCCTTACTAACCAACTGCTTCACGTAATCTGTGGTGCCGTTGTGAGTTCTCTAGATAAGGGAGACCTTGAAACTCTCATGCCCGTCTGCACTAAACTTTGACAGCGCCTAAGTCGATA
This sequence comes from Marasmarcha lunaedactyla, assembly GCA_923062675.1. Lineage (NCBI taxonomy): Eukaryota > Metazoa > Arthropoda > Insecta > Lepidoptera > Pterophoridae > Marasmarcha > Marasmarcha lunaedactyla. The sequence continues at coordinate 24,241,854 of OV281355.1, forward strand.
CTTAAGTCTCTACGACGTGCTTAGCAACGAGAATTGCGTTGCACTAAACTTAAGTTTAGGACACCGATTTCCCATGTCGTAACATTAAGCAAGAACTTAAGCATAGGTACCACGTCGTTCAAAAAGTTATGGAATACACCAGTTAGAAAAATTTTACGTTTATCATATTAATATTTTTCCAAGGAGTCTCCTTTTAGAAAAAGAACATGAAACATCATATCTCCAACGCGAAAATTCCTTTCTGCTTCAGTATTCGTTGGTATATTGAAGAAACCTGAGCTACACTAGTTCCCACAATACTCTATACTATTCTGATTAGTTTTCGAACGACCCAAAATTGTACGTTGTAAATATTGACAATTTCGTTCACTGATTTAAGATTGAAAAAAATAACCTCGCATTATGCACTATAACTAGCAGCTGCATTATATATTGATATAATAAAATATATAATAATATTTACGTTTTATTTGAACTTTTGATTGAAGGGATATTTAGTTAACCTTCCTATACCCGGGTCAAATTGTGTAACACCTATAACCGCGCATAGACTTACAGACCGAAAATTCGGGACACAATCTTATTGTTTTTTTTCAAGAACACCTATAGTAATTTTATTGTATGTATAATTAAAAAAGAGGATATCATAAAAAAGATAGTATGTTTTATTAAATAACTAACAGTCTTTCAATACAGCCTCTGAAGTATAGGAACTATTTCATACGTGCTACGAAAATGTTTTAACATCAGAGTTTTTTTTTTAATTTATCTAAATGCCTAAAAATGAATAAGATGTTTTACTATTTTGTAGTAACACTTTTCAAGTCAAGAATAAGATTTTTTTGCAATAAATATTCCTAAGACAGAGGGCGTCGTAACCGTGACAACACAATTTGCGTTTAATCTGTTAGTGTCTGGACTCGAGCCCTCGGGCACCGCCTCCGGGGACGTCGGGATGGACTGCGATTGATGACGGGACGTCGCGACGATTTGCTCTGTGTGCACGAACATGTCCACTAGATACTACCGCATATATCCCGACCACTCTAGTAAATGAATACAATCTGTAGCTGAGCACCTACTTCACTACGTCCTCTGTCCCGGCGACTGACTACGGCGAGGTACCGGACTCCTAGGTAGCAAGTCATTTACTAAAATGTATGCGGATGGAGTTTAGTGCATGGCAGGCTGCGAGTAAGAAAAACTCATAGCACACAATCAATTACTGTTTTATTTCACGACATAGTGTTGTTTACTTAAAGGTAGGCTAAACAAACTAATATAACGGACAGACCGGGGGAGCAGCCCAGGCATGGACACACTAGATGCACATATTGTTGTTTACTTAAAGGTAGGCTAAACAAACTAATATAACGTACAGACCGGGGGAGCAGCCCAGGCATGGACACACTAGATGCACATATTGTTGTTTACTTAAAGGTAGGCTAAACAAACTAATATAACGGACAGACCGGGGGAGCAGCCCAGGCACGGACACACTAGATGCACATATTGTTGTTTACTTAAAGGTAGGCTAAACAAACTAATATAACGGACAGACCGGGGGAGCAGCCCAGGCACGGACACACTAGATGCACATATTGTTGTTTACTTAAAGGTAGGCTAAACAAACTAATATAACGGACAGACCGGGGGAGCAGCCCAGGCACGGACACACTAGATACACATATTGTAGTCGGTCATCTCAAAATCGGCATTAGAATAAATATGTTATCTGATCAAATTAGCTCAATCTCTTCAGAAGTATCTGGTGTACTGTGTAGTTGCGCAGGCGCTGCAATGCTTACGCTGAAGTTGTGACATAAGTGTGAATAATGAAAGCAATGTTTACCGTCACCCTTACAGGCCAACGGACTCTTCAGATTGATAATCGCTGTATCAAATCTATCATTATCATTTGAATAAACAATTACCTGCTCTTGAGTTGAAAACTCCACAACTAGAATGTTCAACAAATAAAATAGAGTCCTAGATCCATCAGAGTTCCTACTATGTTATACAAGGAGTTTCTTACCGAATTAGTTTTGTATAGGTCTCATGAAATCAATATACGCTCAAGGAACAAAAACAGTGAAACGCTAACGATTGCACTTTGTTCATTGATCAGAACAAACAGTAACCTTATAGTACCTTCATTACATTAAAACTTAACCTTTCCTATTGTTATACAGGGTGGCCAGAAAAAAACGTCCAAAATTTTTTTTTGATGCTCGTGTTGAGAAGTATGATAATCATGTATGTTATACGATTTTTCATAGTTTTGAGTTTTTTTATGAATTTTTACAAAATTGTGACCGAATCAGATTTAAAAAAAAATTGAGGGTTTCTTCGGATTTCTATGTTTGCTACAGCTCTATGAACTGTGTGTTTATGCATAAAATAAACAGCCTCATAACTTTAATGAAAGTTACTAAAAATACCTTAAGTTGAGAATTTATGTTATGTGAGTTATCATTTAAATTATCAACTTAAAATTAAAAATCTAAGCAGGCAATTTCTTTGGCTTTCCAATTTAATTGGCTTAATTAGAAATCAGCCACCAAAAATGTTTGTATTCAATTATTCATGAGGTCAAAAATTACCAAAAATTTGCTTATGAGATTTGGTACATTGGATGAATTGATTTTATAAAACAAAGATGAATAATGAAATTAAATTTTTTCAAAATCACTCCCACAGAAATGCACAATCTACACCTGCGTAAGAAAATATCTTTTAAATGCGTGAAGGCTTCACGATTCGCTCTAACTACTCTTTCGGCTTCTTCAATGTTCCCTCTAAGCTCATCTTTGCTCGAGCAATCTCGGGCGTATGTGATTTCTTTGTAGTAGCCCCACATGAAATAATCGATAGGGTCGATAGAGAGCGTGGTGGCCATCTGATTGGTCCGTTGCGTCCGATCCATTGATTAGGGTACGTTTCGTCACGATAATGTCGGACTTGCGTTGCGTAGTGACATGGCGCACTGTGCATTTTGAAACATTGTTCGCCTAAGTAACAAACTGTTAAAATTGTTAAGTTCCAACTATTAACTGTTAAGTTCCAATAATTAATATGGTTGGACTTTAAATTAAGACAAAATACAAAAATTCTTTAAAACAAACCGTTAAACGAAATTTTCTTAGAGGGCATATAAAGGGAACTTCAGGTTATACTACAATTTGCAGATAATGTAGCCTCAGAAGTGATTCGCTGCGGCTGAACTTAATTGTTTATGCTTCCTGTAATAAACACTAAGTTCCACGCCCAGGCGGTTATCTAAACTTCAATATCTATTTGATTATTACTTTATTGTAGAGACTATATCGAAATGCGTGTCTACTAACTTTTGTGTTTAGAATATAATAACAGACTTAGAGTAGGTATTTTCAAAACATATTCTCGTATATATCTCGAATTAGTAAAACAAGTTTCAGCATTTTTTTATAGTTTCCTAAAATATTGTCATAAAGATCAATGAATTCACTCTACCAACTCAGTCGCGCGCCGCACAAACACGAAGCTGAGATACACTGGTCCAAAGTTAATACTGGACAGACTGCGGCCATCCACCAGAGGGTCGACTCAACAAGGGAGGATTCTGTGCACCGACATACTCTATGGTTCCTTTATATTATGTTGTTTTGTACTGTGTTACTCTTCGTGATCTTGCAAGACTGGATCAATCCACTAAGTAACGTTCGAGGCACAGAACACCTACTGAAACATACTTGCTTGGCGCTGTCCGGTCTTGTCCATACAGTTAAGTATGCCATATGTTGTCATCTGGTGATTCTAATTAGCTACATAATTTCACAAGTATACATTTACTGCTTTTGTAAGACCGCAGCTCAACCTCAACCTGTTTAAATAAGCTGAAATGAAATCTACTCATCTGTCATATTTCAATATGATGACCATCGCCAAAGCATTTCCTGTACCAAAAACAGCATCGCAAGCGTCGACACAACAAGGTTTACAAGTATATCCGATACCACAGCCAACACTCGCTGTAGCTCGTCATGAATAATTTACCTTACAAATGTAGCAAATGTTTTAGATCTCGTTGTAAAAATCCGCTCCACCGTGACCTCTATGTCCAGGCGGTAAGGGCGTGACTAGTCTGCAACATTGCTTGTTAGTAACGCGGCTCCAGGCAGCACCGACCTGCACAGGCGAGCGAGTGAGGTCCCTCGAATACGTATAATATTCAGTCATAATGGATTTTAATTATGAATAGGGAACAGAAAACAAGTAGAAATAATAAAAGGTTAAATACAATGCCTAAATGACAGTTAAGTGGGGAAATTATTCAATATTCGATGACCGAGCAGCGTAGTGGTTAGTTACCATGCCTCATACGCATGCCTCATGCCTCAGACCACATAAGGTTCCAGGTTCAAGTCCTGGCCGGGCCATTCATTTGCGGCCATACAGTTGGTATGCCTGGCTGGGGATAAATTATTATGAATATTTAAATAGATATGACAACAAAGCTAAAGTTTTCGTCAACGGGGTTGCAAACAGTAAGTAAAACTAATGATATACGTGCTCGTTGTATGAACAATCTGAGGCAAACCTTTTGACACACAGGCGGCGTGCCGTTCAAATGAATATCAAACATAAAAATTATTTTACGAAGGTTTTCAAACACATAAAACTCTATTTTTCTGAAATTACGGACGAACACTACAGGGTTATTATCGGTCACTTTTTATATAGCGTTAGATGTTTATTAGCACACTTCAATTTAAAATTGTTACTGATGAAAATGCTTTAAATATGAAAAACTAATTTGTAGTACTTCTTACTCCATCATGTTTTTTTTTTTTTTTTTTTTTGCTGCCGAGGCACCCTCACGGGAGGGAGGTGGAAGATGCGTCATGCATACCCGCCCGCAGGTAAATTCCTCTGCGGGGGGGTTATGTGGGACTCACCAGAATGGCACCTACCCACTAAAAACCACCTGTTGGCTGTGGTAAGCGTATACCTTTAGCCTTCATCGGAAGCGACACCCGTCGGGAAGTTGGGCGCGCTGGCGGAGACCCGCTAGCGGGTCTTCCGCCTGTAGTGAAAGTTGCACTGAAGGTGCTCAAAGGGACATGAGTTGGTGGCCGTTCTGGGCAGCCTCCGGTGAAGCCGGGGCTGGGCAGAGGTCGGCCGAAGCATGATTTAGGGATCAATTCATTTAAATGAACCTACAATGAATTGAGAAGGGAACTATGCTCCGCCAGAGCTATCAAACGCTCTGTCGGAGTACGTGAAGCCCTAAGTTTACGGGCTAAGACTGCGATTTCACTAACATCGACATTTTTAATAGCGTCGCAGACGATACGCATATCGTCTGCTACGGAGGATTGAGGAGTGGATTTGTATGGGCGAGGAGCCGGGATGGGATTGGATGCGGGACGCTGCCTCCAGTTTTCTGGAGCAGGCTTGGGCTGAGTAGGCTTTGCAGCCGGAGGAACCCGGCTACGCAGCGGCGGAAAGTTTTCTTGAGAAAGGCGCGGGGCCTGTTTGGGAGCCGCCCTTTTGAAATTGGAGCGCATACAACGGGGTGCACGAGGGCAGCCCCTGTAGTTTGCGGTGTGGCCGGACTGGCCACAAAGCACGCAATCGGGAGGAGAGGGAGTTTCAGGAGTGCGATTGCACTCCTTAGTGAAGTGCGGGACCAGACACTTGACGCACCTGGGCGGTGCGCGGCAGTTGGCTGCTGCGTGCCCGTACAACTGGCACCGATGGCATTGGCCGGGATGACCGCGGCGATGAGGCGCCTCGATTGAGATCCCAGAGAGGCCGCAAATAGAGCTAACCCCTTTCAGGATCTCTCTGGACTTGGGGACGTTGGCGAGAATCACCAAAGCGAGAGGGTGTTGCCTCCCGTACTTGCTGTGCATTTTATGCACCGCGAGTGCCGGGAAGCCTTGGGACTGCAGATCCTCCAGGATGGCCTCGTTCGATAATTCGAACGGGATTCCCCTGAGTACCGCTCTGATCTTACGCTCTTCTGACAGAGCATAAGTGTGATAAGCATATTGCTTATCGGTGAGGAGCTTAGTCAAAGCTCGGAAATCGTCTATCGACGAGACAGTGATTTTAATAGATTCACCCGAGTTTACCGCTCGGGTGTAATGGATTTTGTGCTCATTGCACAGTGTCGAGACCTCAGTCCATTTACCCTTTTCCCGAAGGAAAATGGGTGGTGGGACCTTGGCCTTGACAGAAGTCGGGGCCGGAGCGGGTGTTGAAGACACCGGGGCAGCTGGCGTTGAAGACGCCGCAGGGGGTGTAGGGACGGGCGCCGAGGGCGCCGGGTCTTGTTTCGAGCGCTTCTTAGAGCGCTTCTTAACAAGGGTGAAAGAGGGAGGCTCATCAGGGCCAGTTGGGGTGGCATCCGAGGATGACTCGGTCGCGGGTGCGCGCTTGCGGCGCGAAGGGGCGATTTCTTCGCACTCCATGTCACTGGAGGAAGGGGACGCGGGAGGGCCTAAGACCTGAGGGGTCTGGGGGACTGGGGTGGCCTGAGGGGCCATTGGTGGAGTTAACGCCATGATATGCGGGATAAGAGAATCAAGGAAACGGAACTTGTCAGCATTTATATAAATGCCTTCAGCACCGATACTATCAGCTAACTTCTTCCTAATCTCATCATAGCTTAGGGAAGCCATTGCGGAGGGGTTGGGGAGGGACAATATGTGAACCTAACAACGATGACTAACTTCCTAAAACCACCCTACACGCAGTAGGGCGGTTGAGAACGACGCGGATAACTTACTCGAACACGGCACTTGAAGTCCTGGAACAACGAAACCCCGTCGACGAAGCTCACGTTCCACGAAGTACGGTTAACAAGCCACTATTCGCCGTGAAAACGGCGTTAGAAACTTAGAAGTACGGTTAACGAGCCACTGTCCGCCGTGAAAACGGCGTTAGAAACTTAGTACGGTAAACAACTATGAAATTTGGGTGCTCAATTAGCGCGGGGGCTAAAAGAGCGGGAAGGCGTCTGCGATCGACGTGCGCTCGAGAACGCACGCAGACCGAGACTGATGACTCCATCATGAATTTGTTGTTCTTCTTATTTGTTGTTCTCCACCATAAATGTGTTGTTCTTCGACCGTGTGTATAAAATGCCACTCGGGCTACGTCTATGTGTGTTGTGGAACTTAGACATAGACATAGACATAGACATTTATTTATTTACACTTCACACAATACAAATAATTGGTACAGAAACATTGTTAACATAATACACACTTAAAAGTTCACAACATAAGAAAAAGCAACATAATGATAAAAATTACAAGAAAAGAAGAAAAAATAAATTTATATATAGGTAACTATAAAAACATTAAAAAAAAAAACTAACAAAACTGTGCAAAATGTAAAAAGGTGGTGCCTCAGTGTATGTACTATTTGCATTGATATGCAAATCACTGATTTTCAGTCACCACCTTGAGCAAAGTATAAATATTTGTCAACATATAGTACGTGACGTGTAAAAACAAACAAAACAAAACAAAAAAACTCATAAACAAATAATGAGTACGTACATTTCAACCTCCCGCCATATGCAAACAAAACAATAATATCAGGAGTCAGGGGGAACGTTTGAGCACAAAAAGAAAAGAAAAAAAAGAAAATTGATAAATAAATAAAAATGCTCATTCAATACATACATAAGTATATTTATAATAGATAATTCATAAGCAATATATACATTAACAAAATATAAATCAACAAAATATAATATAAAAGTTGTTAGTTCACCAAGCAACATTGCTTCAGCCTATTAATTGAGATTCCATCAGAAATGTTTTGAGACTTTTTTTGCGATAGTGATCGATAGAACTGTCTTATTTTTATAATCGCAATCGTTTTGGGAATGTATTTTGTATTGAATGATATTGAATGTCATAGAGCGTAAACTGCGTTTTCTTACTTAAATACAGTGATTTTTAGGGTTCCGTAAAAAATGGCAAATGGCAAAAAACAGAACCCTTATAGATTCGTCATGTCTGTCTGTCCGTCCGTCCGTATGTCACAGCTACTTTTTTCCGAAATTTTAAGAACTATACTGTTGAAACTTGGTAAGTAGATGTATTCTATGACATTAAAAAAATTATATTTAAAAAGTCAAAATCGAACAATTTTATTACTACCTACGGACACAATCCAGCCAGACACAGGCTAACTGCGAAATCCATGCAAATATCGAAAATCACGTGTCCGCTGTGCAATAATCAACATGGCTATACTAAATAATTTCAATTTCAATTTCAATTTATTTATTTCAACAAAACTTACAAAACATTTGTATGATTACTTACACTAAACATAACTGTGAACTAATAAATCTAGATTATTCATTCTTACAAAAGCAAAATAGGCACTTAATTTATTAGCAACAAACAAAAAAGGAAAAAAAAAAATTACAATATGTGAGGGTAGAAATGTAATCATACAGTTTAGAGACTCATACCTTCCGCGCTAGTAAAAAACTGTGTTACGGCAAGGTAGTGATTCTCGCACCATATAAATACGGTTCATTATCGTGTGCACATTGTAAGCAAACAACAAGTCACATCACTGTATGTAGTTGCCATCCACCGAAACTCAGACGTAAACAAGTTACATAGTATAGGCAGAAAATACAGATAAAAATTTTGAGGAAATTATTACGATAATGGTATCTGTATCGGATATGATAAAGACTTTAGTCAGTTACAATTTTTTTTTTAAATGATGGAAATACTTATTAAAAATAAAAGGTAATTTTCTATATAAGGTAAATAATTACTAATTTATTTGATTATAGCAAATAGTTATCTTATAGCATATAGTAAAATATAGTATTGTAACCATTTTTTACATATAAGTTTTTTAACTATTTATTTAATAAATACAATACAGATATGTATGTGCTAGTGTATACTTTTGTATTTAATTAAAATACATTATTAACCCTTAAAGGCATATAAGGTTATGTAATTCATTATAGCTATCATAGGGTTAAGATAGAATACAAAATATAATAAATAAATATATATATTGCAATAAATAAAAAATTACTTAAATTAAATAATTATTTTATTATTTGGAGTAAATTTTCAGTTTTCTTATAGTCTAATTTCAAAAGAAATTTCTCAAGTATATGTACGCAATCGTACTTATTTTTGTCGTTTATTACAATATGCTTATTGATACGGTTATATAACAGTGGACCTAGAAAAAAATAAAATTGTTGCGCAAAAGAGGTTTTACACAAGGGCACTTTAAATACTTCATGCGATCTTCTCTCACTAATTTTGGGGGGTTTGATTTCTTGATGTTGATGGAGAATTATACTTTTAATAAATAATTGACGAACTGTAAGTGCATCGAATTCGACATATAAATTTGTTGTAGGATACATGAATGGTTTAAAAAGTAGTATTTTGAGTATAGAACGTTGGGAACGTTCAAGCTTTATCAGATAGGTCTTTTTTGCCCCTCCCCAAACAGAAATCGCATAGGATATAATAGATTGGCACAAGGTTATATACACTGTTTTATTTGTTTTATTGTCTTTTAGATGTCGAATCTTCTTAAAGATAGGTAATAGCTTCCTAACACGAGATTTTAGTGTATCAATCTGATGCATCCAATTTAATTTTTATCTATTATAATACCTAAATATTTGATGTTTTCCGTGGGGGAGAGAGTTAAGCAATTGCAATTTCTGTCCCTAGTAGTCGTACATGTGTGTGCTTTTAGATGGAGATTAGGTCTAGGTAGGCTGCTATTGTAAATCGAAAATGTTATATATTTAGTTTTAGTTATATTGAGTGTTAATAAATTATATTTCAGCCAGTCCACTACCTTCCTCATTCCATGTTCAGCAGTAAGAAAAACCTCTTCCCAGGATGGTTCTTTGAAGACTAGTACAGTATCATCTGCGAATGTTATTATTTTTGCATTATCAATGTTTAAGTCACAGAGACCATTGATATAAATAAGAAATAGAGTAGGGCCAAGCACTGAACCTTGGGGAACACCATAAGTAACTGGCCTTACATTACTGATGCAATCACCTACCCTAACTGATTGAGATCTACCGTAAAGGTAGTCTGCAAAAAGTTTCAATGGCAAACCCCGGACCCCAATTGATTCCAACTTCCTTAGCAACAAGGGAACAGAGACAGTATCAAAAGCCTTGGCTAAGTCTAGGAAAACCCCAATGCATTTCTGTTTATTATCTAAGTTATCTGAAGCATACGAAACTAGGTTATGTATAGCGTCAGTAGTTGATCGCTTTTCTCTGAAACCGTATTGGTTACGAGAGATAAAATTATTCTTTTCCAGAAACACAATTAGTCGTCGATTTATAAGCTTCTCCAGGATTTTAGCCAAAGTAGGAAGTAGAGATATAGGACGATAATTGGTGATACTGTCTCTGCTCCCAGTTTTATAAACGGGAATTACTACAGATTCGTTAAGTAAATCAGGAAATACACCTAGCGATAAACAAAGATTGCAAATATAAGTAATGGGTACTTTTAAGTGACAAATATTTTTCTTAATAAAAATTGCTGATATGCCATCCCATCCCGAGGATGAAGTATTTTTCAGCGAAGACACAATACATTCCACTTCCACTGGGTCGGTTTCAAGGAGCACAAACGAGTTTAAATTGGTATTGTCCGGTTTGTAATTTCGAGCCAAATATTCTTCGGTCATGTTTATGTCGTGCAAGATGTTCTTAGCCAAATCACAGCCAACATTAACAAAAATATCGTTTATGTGATCAACAGAGGCTAGAGGAGACGCCTTTAATTGTAAGAGTTCCGTAGTATTTTGATATTTTTTGCTATCGTTAATATCACACATCTTTTTAATTACATTCCAAGTTTTTTTTATGTCTTTTCTATTTTTTTGTAGGTTAGATCTATAATATTGATTTTTGAGATTATGTAATATGTTATTACAGTGGGTTCTATAACGTTTATAAGTTATTTCTTTTTCAACATCATTAGGCGACCCTCTATAGCGCTTATGAAGTATATCACGAAATCGCATACATCTTAACAATCCAGGAGTTATCCACGGTTGAAGGGTTGTTTTTCTGTTTGAAGTTTTATAGAGTGTAGGACAATTTTTATTATACGGGAAAGAATATTGGTAAAAACTTTAACCGCACTATTTGGGTCCTTAGTATTTAACAAAATATTCCAATTAATTTCCGCTAGCAATGTTTGGGCCAATTGAAAGTTTATTCGACTAACAGTTTGTTGTCTACGCACTGGGATCTGTTGTTGGGAAGATGGTATAGCCACATAGACACAGCTATGATCTGTGACAGAAGATTGACAAACAGTGGTAAGAATTTTGGACTTAGACTTGACAAAACAGTGGTCAAGGCACTTAGGTCCACGAGTTGGAAAAAAGTGGCTTGATAGAAGGCCATGGGTTGAAAGTAGGTCAAGATACTCATCAGATCTGAGGTCAGTGTTGTTGTATCTGATATCAATATTCAGGTCACCCAATAAATATACATTTGGTATGGATTTAAGCTCTAGCAATAGTTTATCAAAAGAGCAGATAAAGTTTGTAAGTGATGTAAAAGATGGAGACCTATAGATACATATAAAAGCAGGATCGCTTCCGACTTTTACTACTAAACTGTCAGCATCAACCAAATTTGGTTCACAAACAGAAACATTCATGATATTGTTGCGAACATAGACAACTACTCCACTATTCTGATTTATATGTTTGGTTGTTTGGTACGAAATATAATCACTTATGGATGGAACGCTGTTAATATTTGACAACCAGCATTCTGTCATGACTATGAGGTCATATTTAAGATTACTTCGTTCTAAAAAAGTGTTAAAATCAAGGAAATTTTTGTTGATACTACGAATGTTTTGAGAAATTACTTTTAAAGACGACTCGAATTTTGTTAGTTTATGAAATACACTGGGATCATCAAACAAATGCGATTCACCAGCGCTGATTTGAGAATCAACGTCGGTGGCAACTTCATTAAGACTATTAACCATTGTCAGCAGTAAAAGTAGAACTATTAAAGGAATTATTTTGTGCAAGTGGTTGATGATCAATAATCGTTTTCATATTCAAGCAATCTGGAGACTTTGTTCTGGAAAATTTACAATACATATGTATTTTAAATATAGAATAGAACAGATATAAAAAATAGTGTAGATATTTGTAGTATAATACATGAGAAAAAAATATATACAATATGTTAAGTAATATGTTATTTGTATAGAAATTGTATAGGATAAAACACTTTTTACCGGATATTATCGCGTATATTTTAGTTAATTTTAAAATTATTTCGACGTTTCGGCATCTTTGCAGTTGCCGTGGTCACGATAGACTAAGGTGTTGTTCATCTATTGCCAGTAATAAAAACTACATGATTGTCAATACATTAACGCCATCTGTTTCTCAATCTTCTCGCATAACGTCCCGGATTGACACAAAAGGCACTGACTGTGTCCTGAGTTTGCAGTCTAACAGTTTGCTGGTTTTTCATTTTGATGTTTTTAAGTATTGGATGGAATTGGAGCAGGAGAACAAATTAGCTTTCTTAGATGTCTTAATACAAAGAAATCCTGATGGTACACTTAGCCATACTGTTTATAGGAAACCCACCCACACTGACCGATATCTAAATGGGAAATCCCATCACCACCCGAGCCAATTATCTGCCGTAGGCAACTCTTTGTTTCAGAGAGCACATGGAATCTGCGATCCCCAACACATTAATGAGGAACTCAACCACCTGGTAAAAGTGCTGCGGGATAACGATTTAAAAACACCACGTCGCCGTCGCAGAAACCGCGTAAAGCCACTCACAGTTGAACGAAGACCAGCATTCCTGCCTTATATAAAGGGTGTTACTGACAAGATAGGAGGCATTCTTCGGCGAGCTTCAATCAAAGCTATCTACAAGCCGCACTCAAAGATAAGCCAGCATCTTCGTCCAATAAAATCAAGCATCCCTTTACAAGATCCAGGCGTTTATAAAATCGACTGTGACTGCGGGCTCTCTTATATCGGTCAAACCAAACGAAATGTGTCAACTCGCATTAAAGAACACATCTCTGATGTTAAAAATAAACGAACCTCAAAATCTGCAGTTTGTGAACATTCCATAGATAAGTCCAACCATTATTTAAGATTTGATACCGTGAAGATCCTAGCAAAAGAGAAACATTTTATACCTAGGATGATCAAGTTTCAAGTTTCAAGTTTCAAGTTTATTTTATTCAAAAAACAATTTTCATTGTATGCGAATGTATAAAATAAGTTACAATACATATTTGATTTCATTATCTAAAATTACTATTTACAATAAATGAGATTACAATAAATATAATTTCCTAATCAATCATAATTATTTAAAATCATCTAAAGAATAACAACATTTTTCCAACAAGATGGCTCTAAGCTTTTTTTTGAAAATTGGAAAACTATGCGTCGTCTTTAATTCCATCGGCAAATTGTTAAATAGTAGTACCGCCTGGTATACAGGACAATGCCGCACTATTGTCAGTTTGGGTTCGATCATAGCCTTAAAATCTTTTCGCCTTGTGTTTAATCGCGCCACTCTTTCCAGTTTGGTTTCATTTAAAATCACATTTCTCATAAAATCCGTCAAAAGTTTTAAAATATATAGGCTGGGCACTGTTAGTATGTCTAGTTTTTTAAAATATTCGCGGCAAGATTCCCATGGTGCTAGTCCAGTCATTGTACGCACTGCCCTTTTTTGAAGTCTGAAAGCTTTTTGACTATTGTATTTATAGCTGTTACCCCAATATTTAATGCTATAACGCAACTTAGACTCGACTAATGCAAAGTAGACCATTTTCAATTGCGAAGTTGTTAGTTTATCCCGTAAGCTACGCAACGCATAACATGATGAGCTAATGGCACTTTCTATTGCCTTAAGCTCCGCTTTCCAATTTAAATTTGCGTCTATATGTATACCGAGGAACTTAGTTTCAGTAACAGTTTCTAAATTTTTCGGACTTGAATATATTTCTAATTTGTCTTCATTTCTTGAGGTGGCATTAAATAGCATAATTTGTGTTTTAGCATGATTCAACTCAAGGTTGTTAACCGAAAACCACATTTTGAATTCCCTCAACGCTAAATTGATTTCCCGATTTAGTTCGTTTAATCTTCTACTAGATGATATGGCATTTGTATCATCAGCAAAAATGACAAGGTTCATACTAGGGAATTTACTATTTATATAAGTTACGAGATCATTGATAAATATTATAAACAATACAGGACCAAGCACTGAACCTTGTGGCACCCCTCTTGCAGATTTCACAAGTTTAGATCTTTGTGTAGTTTGGATTTTTTTATTAGTCGTATCAGTTACTTCTACAAATTGTTGTCTATTATCGAGATAGGATATAATTAAATTTAAAAAACTGCCATTAATTGAATAATATTCTAACTTTCTGATTAAAATGTCATGGTCTACCGTGTCAAATGCAGAACTCAGGTCAAGAAATAAACCAGCCACCTTCATTTCTCATCAGAGAAACTATTGAAATTAAAAAACATCCAAATTTCAATAGAGAAGATGGTTGGAAACTTTCATCAACATGGGATCCAATACTTAAAAACATCAAAATGAAAAACCAGCAAACTGTTAGACTGCAAACTCAGGACACAGTCAGTGCCTTTTGTGTCAATCCGGGACGTTATGCGAGAAGATTGAGAAACAGATGGCGTTAATGTATTGACAATCATGTAGTTTTTATTACTGGCAATAGATGAACAACACCTTAGTCTATCGTGACCACGGCAACTGCAAAGATGCCGAAACGTCGAAATAATTTTAAAATTAACTAAAATATACGCGATAATATCCGGTAAAAAGTGTTTTATTTAAAGTATGTATCGTGAAAACTTAAGAAAAGATTTAATTACCCGCTACGGAGCGGTAGTTGCAAACAAAATACGATCGCTTGAGTGCATGAAGAAAAAGAAATCACGGCTGCTGACATCGTTAAACTTTCTCAAAAGATGTCGGGATAACAACCTTCTCCCGGTATGTGTGAGAATATCTCCGAAGAAAGACATCCGGGGGGGTGCCGAAATTCTTCACCAAGCAAGCAAAAAACTACTGATCAAGTTAATACAACAACATCGGTACGACATATTTCGAACAGACGAAATTATTCAAAATTCAAAAAACGATCTTGCATTGACTCTGTCCCATTCGGATTTCGCGAAAGTTGAAGATTTTACGAATAAAAGGGCGTACTATGTCTACAACATCTATAAAAATAAACAAATTAGCAAATTTCAAAAACTCAATGACAAAAGGATGACTCATGAACCCTTTCAGCCTTCAATCAGCTCAACCACAGAGAATCAATCAACTTTTTCGCGTGAACGTACAGTTGTCAATGTGTCAAAACAAACATTGGAAACAAATGTTATAAAAGTTTTATCGAAGGGCTTAAATTTTGCACCAACTCCGTCTAGAATACCGGTAGAAGACATAATCTGTCGCGTAGAAGACTGTCTTTTCACAAACAAACTTTCAAAGGAAGATTCTGAAAGTATACGGCAAGATATCTCCGGCGTATTAAGACGCAATAGTCTACCGAAATCGAATCTTTCCAGAGAAGAACGCCTTGCATTGAAGACCTTACGCAATAATGACGAGTTAACAGTTCTCCGTGCAGATAAAGGAAATGCTACCGTAGTGATGGATACATCTGAATATAACGAAAAAATCTTGGAGTTGTTAGCGGATGAAAACACATACAAAATGGTGAATTACGACCCCACCAACAGGATTATGAAGAAAACATCCACTTTAATACAAAAACACAAAGATTTGTTACATTTAGATGTGAAAAAGTTAACACCAGCAAGTGCAAAACCACCAAAATTGTATGGGTTACCAAAAATACACAAAGCTAAAGTACCTTTAAGACCTATTGTGAGCCAGCTAGACACACCAACTTACAAGCTGGCCCAGCACTTAGCAATTGTGCTCTCACAACTGCGAGGAAAGACAAGTGCATATGTAAAGGATTCTTACCATTTTGTTAGTGACCTTAAAAATCTCAAGTTAACTAACAATGAAACTATGGTTAGCTTTGATGTGTCGTCTCTATTCACCTCACTACCTGTTAGAGACTGCATTGATATAGTAAAAAGGAAGCTAAGTGAGTCAAACTTGCCCGAGGAATATGCAGAACTATTAGAGCTATGTTTAACATCTGGCTACTTCATGTGGAATAACAATTACTACATTCAAATTGATGGTGTTGCCATGGGGTCTCCGGTGTCACCTGTTGTAGCTGACATTTACATGGAGAACTTCGAGGAGCAAGCGCTCCGAATGGCACCTGTTGTGCCGAAGATATACAAGAGGTACGTTGACGACACCTACACTATATTACCTAAGCATGAAGTGACTGCATTCCTAAACCACCTCAATTCCCTTAATTCTAAAATTAAATTCACTATGGAATTGGAGCAGGAGAACAAATTAGCTTTCTTAGATGTCTTAATACAAAGAAATCCTGATGGTACACTTAGCCATACTGTTAATAGGAAACCCACCCACACTGACCGATATCTAAATGGGAAATCCCATCACCACCCGAGCCAATTATCTGCCGTAGGCAACTCTTTGTTTCAGAGAGCACATGGAATCTGCGATCCCCAACACATTAATGAGGAACTCAACCACCTGGTTAAAGTGCTGCGGATTAACGATTTAAAAACACCACGTCGCCGTCGCAGAAACCGCGTAAAGCCACTCACAGTTGAACGAAGACCAGCATTCCTGCCTTATATAAAGGGTGTTACTGACAAGATAGGAGGCATTCTTCGGCGAGCTTCAATCAAAACTATCTACAAGCCGCACTCAAAGATAAGCCAGCATCTTCGTCCAATAAAATCAAGCATCCCTTTACAAGATCCAGGCGTTTATAAAATCGACTGTGACTGCGGGCTCTCTTATATCGGTCAAACCAAACGAAATGTGTCAACTCGCATTAAAGAACACATCTCTGATGTTAAAAATAAACGAACCTCAAAATCTGCAGTTTGTAAACATTCCATAGATAAGTCCAACCATTATTTAAGATTTGATACCGTGAAGATCCTAGCAAAAGAGAAACATTTTATACCTAGGATGATCAGAGAAACTATTGAAATTAAAAAACATCCAAATTTCAATAGAGAAGATGGTTGGAAACTTTCATCAACATGGGATCCAATACTTAAAAACATCAAAATGAAAAACCAGCAAACTGTTAGACTGCAAACTCAGGACACAGTCAGTGCCTTTTGTGTCAATCCGGGACGTTATGCGAGAAGATTGAGAAACAGATGGCGTTAATGTATTGACAATCATGTAGTTTTTATTACTGGCAATAGATGAACAACACCTTAGTCTATCGTAACCACGGCAACTGCAAAGATGCCGAAACGTCGAAATAATTTTAAAATTAACTAAAATATACGCGATAATATCCGGTAAAAAGTGTTTTATTTAAAGTATGTATCGTGAAAACTTAAGAAAAGATTTAATTACCCGCTACGGAGCGGTAGTTGCAAACAAAATACGATCGCTTGAGTGCATGAAGAAAAAAAAATCACGGCTGCTGACATCGTTAAACTTTCTCAAAAGATGTCGGGATAACAACCTTCTCCCGGTATGTGTGAGAATATCTCCGAAGAAAGACATCCGGGGGGGTGCCGAAATTCTTCACCAAGCAAGCAAAAAACTACTGATCAAGTTAATACAACAACATCGGTACGACATATTTCGAACAGACGAAATTATTCAAAATTCAAAAAACGATCTTGCATTGACTCTGTCCCATTCGGATTTCGCGAAAGTTGAAGATTTTACGAATAAAAGGGCGTACTATGTCTACAACATCTATAAAAATAAACAAATTAGCAAATTTCAAAAACTCAATGACAAAAGGATGACTCATGAACCCTTTCAGCCTTCAATCAGCTCAACCACAGAGAATCAATCAACTTTTTCGCGTGAACGTACAGTTGTCAATGTGTCAAAACAAACATTGGAAACAAATGTTATAAAAGTTTTATCGAAGGGCTTAAATTTTGCACCAACTCCGTCTAGAATACCGGTAGAAGACATAATCTGTCGCGTAGAAGACTGTCTTTTCACAAACAAACTTTCAAAGGAAGATTCTGAAAGTATACGGCAAGATATCTCCGGCGTATTAAGACGCAATAGTCTACCGAAATCGAATCTTTCCAGAGAAGAACGCCTTGCATTGAAGACCTTACGCAATAATGACGAGTTAACAGTTCTCCGTGCAGATAAAGGAAATGCTACCGTAGTGATGGATACATCTGAATATAACGAAAAAATCTTGGAGTTGTTAGCGGATGAAAACACATACAAAATGGTGAATTACGACCCCACCAACAGGATTATGAAGAAAACATCCACTTTAATACAAAAACACAAAGATTTGTTACATTTAGATGTGAAAAAGTTAACACCAGCAAGTGCAAAACCACCAAAATTGTATGGGTTACCAAAAATACACAAAGCTAAAGTACCTTTAAGACCTATTGTGAGCCAGCTAGACACACCAACTTACAAGCTGGCCCAGCACTTAGCAATTGTGCTCTCACAACTGCGAGGAAAGACAAGTGCATATCGTCGGCCTAATTATCAGAGCACGTAACTCCACAAAAATACGAAAATGGACTTTTGATGCCATCTAGTGTGAAATTTCGTAAGCTATCGAATGGAATAGGTCTTATATCCCTAAAAAAAACACAAAATGTTCTATTGGCTAATTATAAAACTACCTATGTCCTCGCCGCCATTTTTCGCCGCGCAAAGCACGTATCTCCTTAGATAGTGCGGCTTTACCAAGTTGGAGGAGGACGCGCGCACTTCGCGTCAAAAAAGTTAGTAAAGCCTTGATTATTGTGTTATTACTAACTTATTTTATTGTATTAATAATAAAGAACGTTATTTACGCTTGATTAATTTAGAAAAACCCACCAACATTTGATAAATAAGACTTATTTTGTGTTCATAACCTATGTTACGCTCAACGTGTATGGAGTTACGAGGTTTTATTTTACAATATGCGCCTAATTATGTATTTAATAGTGTCTTTGATTTTTATTTCAGACTACTATTATTAAATTCTCATGTATTAAAGATACTTCAAAACTTTAATTACGACGAAACAGAAGTTTCGCGACACACAATTATCATGAAATCAAGACTGGTTCTTACATAATACAGGAAGAATCTTCATTACTAGAACGACGAAAATACAAACGTAAATAATATTAGTGGTACTCCGGCAATTATTATTGTATGCATCTCTCCGAAAATTATCGACAAGTAGCGTTTCGATATTGGCTGACTCGGTTCTAATAACTTCAATAAGCGAATTAGCCAACTTTAGCTTACAACAAGATATTCTTAGAGACCCACAAGAGACATCAATAAACGAGACAATTTTCCAAACAGCTGAGGATGACATTAAAATTTACAACATTGAACAGCCACATAACATTAGACCATCATCCATATCTGGCGACGATATTATAGTACAGGATTATGAAACTAATCATGAAGACAACATTGTTGATTCACCCTCAAAGAAAAGGCAAAAAACGAGTCAACCAGACAATTGGAGCGTTAATAAAAACAAGAAACAAAGAGAAAAAGGCGAAGCTTTTTTAGGAAAGAAAAAGATAGACAGTAAATGGATATTTAGTGAGCCTAAGACTAAGAAGAATATGAAGGAAAGGTGCAACTGCAAACTGAGTCTAAAAGGTAACACAGTACCCTAGACTTTTCAACCAGAAGATCGTAGCTGGTAAAAAAGTTGTCAAAAAAGACTTTGATTGGCCGTACAGTAGAGTACAGTTCAATTTTGCCAATACATTTTTTACAACTCTGGACCCCAATGGATCAGATGACTGTATTTGTGTTTCACCACAGTAAAAGTCGAATGCGTAACAGTACCCGGTAGAGCTAGCCGCAACCCAGTTTTTATATCCAAAATGGACTGCTTTTCCGCGAATAAACTGTTTTGCAGTATGGTGCCCATAATACTTAACCATGGACTCGTCTACGGAGATACAATCATGGAAAACACCCCACTGTAAAAACTTCTGCATAAGTTTATCTGCCAAAGGTCATATCTTGAACATCTTGTCACTCGATGTTGCTGCTAGGTTATTGTCCACAAGATGGAGGTTTCTTTTTATATCTCGAAACTGATGCCTTGATAAAGTTTTTGCGAGTAGTTCCACGCCTACATCTTCATCTAGGGACCAGTACATGGGTTCTCGGGGTAGCTTGTGATATCCCGATAAAACCAAAACACCTAAAAACTTTTTCAGATCGTAGGAGTCCACTTGAAAATCGTATCTATTATTTTGATTAGCATAATGTTTACTATTCGCGACATATCATATCAATGATTTCTGAATCAAAAATCTTCTCAAAGATTTGAGCAGGAGTAAGACTCTTTAGCTCTTCACAAACAGCGCTAGTATATGACTGCGAGATGGAAGAGTAAGTAGATATACATTTCCTCCATTTCGGAACTGCATTAGAACGAGGGGTTTCATCTTGACGTCTCTTTTTTGCTGCCAGCGGTTTATCATCGCTATCATCCCCCTCACTTTCGACGTTATATCTTGAGGTATAACACATGTAGCACTTTCTTCCTCTGCACCCTCTTCTTCGTCCGTCAATGCACTGAGATCAGGTGGTATGATAGCCAAATCACACATCATCACTCACTTCACGAAGAACAGCATCAACTGCCTCCTCAAGCCCCTGTAGCTCATACGAGCAGCATACCGCTCTTTGCTCATTGTAACAGATCTAAAAAAAGGCTATTTTATGTATGTATGTTGTCATTGTACTCAATTGGGTACAGTAAAATTGACATGGTCGTAGATCTATATCATTTAGAGTTATTTGATATATTTTTTAATAAATTTAACGAAAAAACCAACCTTTGAATCATTATTCACTACCATTCAATACCATTGTATTGTAAATATTCACATACAATGTTCACTTACCTGTACGTTGTTTTCGTGACACAACCTCTACCGACAATATTTATAAAAAAAAATTACCTGCAAAATATTTGTAAATATCAAAGAACCAATGACTGTAAACTATTATTACCAAACTACCCTCTTTGAAATTTTGATAACTCACTCATACGTCAAAGAATATGATTGTACCCAATTGCGCACAGTGATTTCTAATGGGTTAAGTACATTCCTACTTACCTAGCAACTCTAAGTATCTAAAAAAATTGTCATTGTAAGACTTATTTTATTGATTCCTAATAAATAATGTTTATATTTTTGCAATATCTTGTTTTATTTGCCTAAATAAAGTAATAGGTAGGTAGTTATAATGATATTTCTACAAAGAAACAGAGCAAATCTCATTATGTATACGTGAACTTAAAAAATCTTAACTCCATTTCAACTACGTACTGCTCAAATTAGTTACTTAGAAAAGTTCGTAAATCCATGTTCACCAAAATAAATTAATTTTATTTCAAATATAATCGCAAAAATAGATTTCCTAGTCAATTTTAGATTAATAACTTTTCTAACAAAAAATTAAAATAATCAGTTTTTACTTGCTCCTGTAAAGTTTACCCAGATGGAGATACGAATTTTGATACTTAGGCCGACGATATGTAAAGGATTCTTACCATTTTGTTAGTGACCTTAAAAATCTCAAGTTAACTAACAATGAAACTATGGTTAGCTTTGATGTGTCGTCTCTATTCACCTCACTACCTGTTAGAGACTGCATTGATATAGTAAAAAGGAAGCTAAGTGAGTCAAACTTGCCCGAGGAATATGCAGAACTATTAGAGCTATGTTTAACATCTGGCTACTTCATGTGGAATAACAATTACTACATTCAAATTGATGGTGTTGCCATGGGGTCTCCGGTGTCACCTGTTGTAGCTGACATTTACATGGAGAACTTCGAGGAGCAAGCGCTCCGAATGGCACCTGTTGTGCCGAAGATATACAAGAGGTACGTTGACGACACCTACACTATATTACCTAAGCATGAAGTGACTGCATTCCTAAACCACCTCAATTCCCTTAATTCTAAAATTAAATTCACTATGGAATTGGAGCAAGAGAACAAATTAGCTTTCTTAGATGTCTTAATACAAAGAAATCCTGATGGTACACTTAGCCATACTGTTTATAGGAAACCCACCCACACTGACCGATATCTAAATGGGAAATCCCATCACCACCCGAGCCAATTATCTGCCGTAGGCAACTCTTTGTTTCAGAGAGCACATGGAATCTGCGATCCCCAACACATTAATGAGGAACTCAACCACCTGGTTAAAGTGCTGCGGATTAACGATTTAAAAACACCACGTCGCCGTCGCAGAAACCGCGTAAAGCCACTCACAGTTGAACGAAGACCAGCATTCCTGCCTTATATAAAGGGTGTTACTGACAAGATAGGAGGCATTCTTCGGCGAGCTTCAATCAAAACTATCTACAAGCCGCACTCAAAGATAAGCCAGCATCTTCGTCCAATAAAATCAAGCATCCCTTTACAAGATCCGGGCGTTTATAAAATTGACTGTGACTGCGGGCTCTCTTATATCGGTCAAACCAAACGAAATGTGTCAACTCGCATTAAAGAACACATCTCTGATGTTAAAAATAAACGAACCTCAAAATCTGCAGTTTGTGAACATTCCATAGATAAGTCCAACCATTATTTAAGATTTGATACCGTGAAGATCCTAGCAAAAGAGAAACATTTTATACCTAGGATGATCAGAGAAACTATTGAAATTAAAAAACATCCAAATTTCAATAGAGAAGATGGTTGGAAACTTTCATCAACATGGGATCCAATACTTAAAAACATCAAAATGAAAAACCAGCAAACTGTTAGACTGCAAACTCAGGACACAGTCAGTGCCTTTTGTGTCAATCCGGGACGTTATGCGAGAAGATTGAGAAACAGATGGCGTTAATGTATTGACAATCATGTAGTTTTTATTACTGGCAATAGATGAACAACACCTTAGTCTATCGTGACCACGGCAACTGCAAAGATGCCGAAACGTCGAAATAATTTTAAAATTAACTAAAATATACGCGATAATATCCGGTAAAAAGTGTTTTATTTAAAGTATGTATCGTGAAAACTTAAGAAAAGATTTAATTACCCGCTACGGAGCGGTAGTTGCAAACAAAATACGATCGCTTGAGTGCATGAAGAAAAAGAAATCACGGCTGCTGACATCGTTAAACTTTCTCAAAAGATGTCGGGATAACAACCTTCTCCCGGTATGTGTGAGAATATCTCCGAAGAAAGACATCCGGGGGGGTGCCGAAATTCTTCACCAAGCAAGCAAAAAACTACTGATCAAGTTAATACAACAACATCGGTACGACATATTTCGAACAGACGAAATTATTCAAAATTCAAAAAACGATCTTGCATTGACTCTGTCCCATTCGGATTTCGCGAAAGTTGAAGATTTTACGAATAAAAGGGCGTACTATGTCTACAACATCTATAAAAATAAACAAATTAGCAAATTTCAAAAACTCAATGACAAAAGGATGACTCATGAACCCTTTCAGCCTTCAATCAGCTCAACCACAGAGAATCAATCAACTTTTTCGCGTGAACGTACAGTTGTCAATGTGTCAAAACAAACATTGGAAACAAATGTTATAAAAGTTTTATCGAAGGGCTTAAATTTTGCACCAACTCCGTCTAGAATACCGGTAGAAGACATAATCTGTCGCGTAGAAGACTGTCTTTTCACAAACAAACTTTCAAAGGAAGATTCTGAAAGTATACGGCAAGATATCTCCGGCGTATTAAGACGCAATAGTCTACCGAAATCGAATCTTTCCAGAGAAGAACGCCTTGCATTGAAGACCTTACGCAATAATGACGAGTTAACAGTTCTCCGTGCAGATAAAGGAAATGCTACCGTAGTGATGGATACATCTGAATATAACGAAAAAATCTTGGAGTTGTTAGCGGATGAAAACACATACAAAATGGTGAATTACGACCCCACCAACAGGATTATGAAGAAAACATCCACTTTAATACAAAAACACAAAGATTTGTTACATTTAGATGTGAAAAAGTTAACACCAGCAAGTGCAAAACCACCAAAATTGTATGGGTTACCAAAAATACACAAAGCTAAAGTACCTTTAAGACCTATTGTGAGCCAGCTAGACACACCAACTTACAAGCTGGCCCAGCACTTAGCAATTGTGCTCTCACAACTGCGAGGAAAGACAAGTGCATATGTAAAGGATTCTTACCATTTTGTTAGTGACCTTAAAAATCTCAAGTTAACTAACAATGAAACTATGGTTAGCTTTGATGTGTCGTCTCTATTCACCTCACTACCTGTTAGAGACTGCATTGATATAGTAAAAAGGAAGCTAAGTGAGTCAAACTTGCCCGAGGAATATGCAGAACTATTAGAGCTATGTTTAACATCTGGCTACTTCATGTGGAATAACAATTACTACATTCAAATTGATGGTGTTGCCATGGGGTCTCCGGTGTCACCTGTTGTAGCTGACATTTACATGGAGAACTTCGAGGAGCAAGCGCTCCGAATGGCACCTGTTGTGCCGAAGATATACAAGAGGTACGTTGACGACACCTACACTATATTACCTAAGCATGAAGTGACTGCATTCCTAAACCACCTCAATTCCCTTAATTCTAAAATTAAATTCACTATGGAATTGGAGCAAGAGAACAAATTAGCTTTCTTAGATGTCTTAATACAAAGAAATCCTGATGGTACACTTAGCCATACTGTTTATAGGAAACCCACCCACACTGACCGATATCTAAATGGGAAATCCCATCACCACCCGAGCCAATTATCTGCCGTAGGCAACTCTTTGTTTCAGAGAGCACATGGAATCTGCGATCCCCAACACATTAATGAGGAACTCAACCACCTGGTTAAAGTGCTGCGGATTAACGATTTAAAAACACCACGTCGCCGTCGCAGAAACCGCGTAAAGCCACTCACAGTTGAACGAAGACCAGCATTCCTGCCTTATATAAAGGGTGTTACTGACAAGATAGGAGGCATTCTTCGGCGAGCTTCAATCAAAACTATCTACAAGCCGCACTCAAAGATAAGCCAGCATCTTCGTCCAATAAAATCAAGCATCCCTTTACAAGATCCAGGCGTTTATAAAATCGACTGTGACTGCGGGCTCTCTTATATCGGTCAAACCAAACGAAATGTGTCAACTCGCATTAAAGAACACATCTCTGATGTTAAAAATAAACGAACCTCAAAATCTGCAGTTTGTAAACATTCCATAGATAAGTCCAACCATTATTTAAGATTTGATACCGTGAAGATCCTAGCAAAAGAGAAACATTTTATACCTAGGATGATCAGAGAAACTATTGAAATTAAAAAACATCCAAATTTCAATAGAGAAGATGGTTGGAAACTTTCATCAACATGGGATCCAATACTTAAAAACATCAAAATGAAAAACCAGCAAACTGTTAGACTGCAAACTCAGGACACAGTCAGTGCCTTTTGTGTCAATCCGGGACGTTATGCGAGAAGATTGAGAAACAGATGGCGTTAATGTATTGACAATCATGTAGTTTTTATTACTGGCAATAGATGAACAACACCTTAGTCTATCGTAACGAAAAAAAAAAAACTAAAAAAAATTAACTCGGTTGTTAAAGTCGCTATTTAATTTTTTATTTTCTATAATGCCTGTCTGCTCTCGTTGCGCTACTGATGTTAGTGACGGTGCCAGTTGTACTGCATGCCAACAATTCTACGATTTTCCGTGTGCCGGGATTACGGAAGCTGGATTCAGGAAGCTAGGTGATCGAAAGGCTACTTGGAAATGCGGAACCTGCAAACATTCAAGATGTGCGAGCCCTGCATACAATAAGCCAGCTGACTCAAAATCTCCAAAACCCTTGGATCTTGACAGCATCATGGCCGAACTGAAGAGACTTTCACTCCAGATGGCAGTCCTGCCCGGTTTGGTGACTGATATGAAAACCATCAAGGATGACCTCACTGACCTCAAGGCTTCTGCGGAAATGTCACATGAGGCTATAAAAGCCCTGACTAATAGATTGGACGCAATGGAAACGAGATTAACATCGTTGGAAGTTACTAAATCCACAGTTAAGATCCTACAAGATAGGGTGTGCAAGCTGGAACAATCTATAACGGAAGGAGAACAATGGTCACGTATGAATAATATTGAGATAAAGGGAGTTTCATTTAAGGAGTCTGAAAATTTATTTGATATTATAAATAAAATAGGAAAGAAAATAAAATGTGAGGTGCCAAAGGAACAAATAAATAATATTGTCAGAATACCTATGAGGAATGATAAAAATAAAAAATCCATAGTCGCCACTTTCCACAACAGATACCTAAAAGAAGAGTTTGTGGCCGCGGCCCGGGCGCACAAGACACTCATCGAACGTGATATAGGCCTGCCGAGCGAGGGACGGATCTATATAAACGATCACCTTACATCCTCGAATAAACTTTTGTTAAACAAAACCAAAATTACTGCAAAAGAGCGAGGTTTTTTATATGTCTGGGTCAAAGGCTGCAAAATTTTTCTGAGGAAAAATGCAACATCGCCTGCACGCTCCATCAAAACCGAAGCAGATTTGCAGAGATACACAAATTAATTATTTTTAAACCAGTGCGAACTTATATTTTATTATGTCAAAGAACCTATAACTTAGTATGTATGTTCGCCCGCGCGCTGGGGATATCCGGTATGTCTATTTTGTTTTATTTATCTTATGTTAAATTCTACAATAATGCCTATTTCGCCGTTAGCTCCGGTCACTGCCTTATCTATTCATTTCCCTTATTTTGTATGGCAGAACGCTCGCTGTCTTGTTCTAGCGTACATTCCCCTCAAGTACCGGTTCAGGCCGGCGCGCGAGTCACTGACCTGCGCCGGTCGCCGGGGCTGTTGCCATGCGGCAGCGCCAGTCGTCGCGTGGCGGCCGACGCGCGCACAATGCTAGCTTGCCTTTGCATTAATGTGTCCATTGCTTATGCTTATTATTTGCTGCTGGTTAAGTTTGTATGCGGGTGCGAGTTACATTGTCTATGCTTTTGTGGTTTAATTTTAATTGTATGTTACCTTTATAGGTGTTATATGTCGTCTCTTATGATCTATTACACTAAAACCATTATGCTCTTCAATTCGATCACTTATTTTTATTTATTGATCTGCTATGTATGTACTAAAAATGGTTAAAATTTATTACCAAAATGTCCGGGGACTGCGGACTAAGACTAGCTTATTATTCCGAAATATATTAATCAATAGTTATGATTTGGTATGCTTAACCGAAACCTGGCTTTTGGATGGCATTAGCGATAGTGAAATGTTTGACGATCGGTACGTAGTATTTAGGCGCGACCGCGACCTCGCGCGCACGGGACAATCGCGCGGCGGCGGGGTGTTGGTGGCCGCGCGGCGAGAACTCGCCGCCGACTGTCGACCCGAGTGGTTCTCATCCGCGGAGGACATCTGGGTCACGTTGCGTTTGCACAGAAAGCGGCCAAGAATTACCTACAATATGCACATCGGTGTAGTTTATGTTTGCAATGATAACAGAGGCAACTCCAATAATATTCAATTGTCTAATTTTTCTGACATGATTACCGACATTACTTTACAAAATCCAAGCGATAAATTTATTATTGTGGGCGACTTTAACTTACCAAATATCTCTTGGACATCATGCATTGACTTTGACTATTATTTACCAACTAATGTAGCTGCTAATCAAATTCCATTTATTGACTGCCTAGACGTTTGCAATCTAAACCAATACAATTTTCTAACAAATATTAATAATAGAATTCTCGATTTAGTATTAAGTAATGACGAAGTTGTAGTAACGGAATGTTCGGCCCCGCTCGTGCCCCTCGACCCGCACCACCCGGCTCTGTGCGTCAGCGCCGACTGGGTGGAGCTGCACGCGCTGCCCACTGCCCTGCGGACCAGGTACCTGTACTACCATGGGGACTATGACTCCATTTGTAGTAAGCTTGACGAAATTGATTGGCGGCAATTAATTATAAATAATTCACTTGAATACTGTGTTTCACAATTTTATACTTATTTATATGACCTGAGAGATAACTTTATACCAACCAAAATAGTACAAAGTAATAATACTTACCCGCCTTGGTTCAAAACACCGCTAATAAAAATACTCAAGGAAAAGTATAAATTTCACAGAAAATTTAAAAAATACAAGAACCTGTCTGACTATCAGAGCTTTGTTATACTTAGAGAAAGAGCTAAATTACTAGAACAGGAGATGTTCACTGAGTATATGGCACAGATTGAACGCGACATTACAATGAACCCTAAAAAATTCTGGCACTACGTTAAATGTAGAAAACAAAACGCAGCTATACCTTCGATCATGAAGTACGGCGAAAGCTCATCCAGCTCGGGGGAGACTGTTTGTGACATGTTCAGTGAATTTTTCTTCTCTACTTTTTCAAATAACGCACACGCATCTTTATCCGCTGTCTCATACGTACACGAAAATAGTTTAGATTCAAATACAATTTGTGACATAACAAATATTGAGATAAATAGCTCTATGGTGTATAAATTATTGAAATCGCTCGATATTAACAAGTCTCCCGGTCCTGATCATATTTCGCCTATTTTTATTGTAAAATGCGCCAAAAGTCTCACCCTTCCGCTAACTTTACTGTACCGGCGATCGCTTGAACTCGGACAGTTACCAATAGTTTGGAAAAGTGCCTTTATCACGCCTGTTCATAAAAATGGTTTGAAAAACCAAGTTGAAAATTATAGGCCCATATCAAAGTTATGTTTATTTTCAAAAGTGTTTGAAAAAATTGTCTATGAACAATTATATGCCACGTTAACACCCGTTTTTTCAGAACACCAACATGGCTTTATAAAAGGTAGATCAACCGAATCAAACCTGTTGGTCCTTACGGAGTTCCTAACTAGTCATATGTCCAAACCCTCGCAGGTGGACATAGTTTATACTGACTATTCCAAATGCTTCGACAAAATAGATCATCCACTGCTGTTACATAAGCTAGAACTTATAGGAATTAGAGGGGACTTGCTCAGGTGGTTTGCGTCTTATGTAGAGAATAGGAGTCAAACTGTAGCTCTGCATGGGTACTATTCACGGTCACGAAGCGTCGCATCAGGTATTCCTCAGGGATCATTGTTGGGACCCTTGTTATTTAACATTTTTATAAACGACGTACATAATTGCTTTTCTAATTCAAAAATTCTTCTGTACGCAGATGACATGAAGATCCTATGTCCCATCAATGACCCTGTTGATGCTCTTGGCCTTCAGCAGGATCTTGAAAGGTTTCAGCAGTACTGCATAAAAAACAAACTGGAACTTAATGTTTCAAAATGCTACATTTGTTCTTTTACAAGAAAACCAAAGCCTCATATTTTTGACTATACGTTGCTTAGTACGAAACTAACTAGAGTTAATTATATTAAAGATTTAGGAGTGATTTTTGATAATAAATTGTTATTCGACCAACATATAGATTTTGTCGTCAAAAAAGCTTCTAGGGCCCTAGGTTTTGTTACAAGGTTAGGTTCCGACTTTAAAAATGCCAAAACTTTAAAAATATTATATTGTAGTTATGTTCGCAGTCACCTGGAATATGCGTCCGCTGTGTGGAATCCAACTTATAATATATATATCGATCGAATTGAAAAGATTCAAAAACGTTTCATGAGACTTCTGCAATTCAAAACTAATATTTATGACGACAACTACTTGACTCGCTGTAAAAGGCATCAAATCTTACCCCTCAACATTCGTAGAGATATCACCGACTTATCACGACTGCTTAAAATATTAAAAAGTGAACTGGACTGTACTGAGCTTTTGAGCAAAATAGGCATATGTACTCATACGAAAGCATATAGACATCCGACACTTCTACATGTACCACTCGTTAACAGTAGTTACAGGCAGCATTCGTTTATACTGCGAGCTTGCAGCTTGTATAACCGACTCAACCGCGAACAAGATATAGACATTTTCAATGCTGGTGTTCCTAGTGTGCGAGCGACAATTACAAGTTCTTTTTTTCTTAAATCTGTCTAGCTGCTATTTTTTTTTTTTTTTTTATAAATATTAATGTCTAGCAATCGTTATGTATTCTTACATCTCAATTCAAGTATTTATAAGTGAAAACTTGTGAAATGCCTTAAATATTTATATAATTACCTTTATCTGTATTAGCTGTAAGTTTTCCGTTGAGAATAAAATAAAATAAATAAAATAAAATAATATCCGGTAAAAAGTGTTTTATTTAAAGTATGTATCGTGAAAACTTAAGAAAAGATTTAATTACCCGCTACGGAGCGGTAGTTGCAAACAAAATACGATCGCTTGAGTGCATGAAGAAAAAGAAATCACGGCTGCTGACATCGTTAAACTTTCTCAAAAGATGTCGGGATAACAACCTTCTCCCGGTATGTGTGAGAATATCTCCGAAGAAAGACATCCGGGGGGGTGCCGAAATTCTTCACCAAGCAAGCAAAAAACTACTGATCAAGTTAATACAACAACATCGGTACGACATATTTCGAACAGACGAAATTATTCAAAATTCAAAAAACGATCTTGCATTGACTCTGTCCCATTCGGATTTCGCGAAAGTTGAAGATTTTACGAATAAAAGGGCGTACTATGTCTACAACATCTATAAAAATAAACAAATTAGCAAATTTCAAAAACTCAATGACAAAAGGATGACTCATGAACCCTTTCAGCCTTCAATCAGCTCAACCACAGAGAATCAATCAACTTTTTCGCGTGAACGTACAGTTGTCAATGTGTCAAAACAAACATTGGAAACAAATGTTATAAAAGTTTTATCGAAGGGCTTAAATTTTGCACCAACTCCGTCTAGAATACCGGTAGAAGACATAATCTGTCGCGTAGAAGACTGTCTTTTCACAAACAAACTTTCAAAGGAAGATTCTGAAAGTATACGGCAAGATATCTCCGGCGTATTAAGACGCAATAGTCTACCGAAATCGAATCTTTCCAGAGAAGAACGCCTTGCATTGAAGACCTTACGCAATAATGACGAGTTAACAGTTCTCCGTGCAGATAAAGGAAATGCTACCGTAGTGATGGATACATCTGAATATAACGAAAAAATCTTGGAGTTGTTAGCGGATGAAAACACATACAAAATGGTGAATTACGACCCCACCAACAGGATTATGAAGAAAACATCCACTTTAATACAAAAACACAAAGATTTGTTACATTTAGATGTGAAAAAGTTAACACCAGCAAGTGCAAAACCACCAAAATTGTATGGGTTACCAAAAATACACAAAGCTAAAGTACCTTTAAGACCTATTGTGAGCCAGCTAGACACACCAACTTACAAGCTGGCCCAGCACTTAGCAATTGTGCTCTCACAACTGCGAGGAAAGACAAGTGCATATGTAAAGGATTCTTACCATTTTGTTAGTGACCTTAAAAATTTCAAGTTAACTAACAATGAAACTATGGTTAGCTTTGATGTGTCGTCTCTATTCACCTCACTACCTGTTAGAGACTGCATTGATATAGTAAAAAGGAAGCTAAGTGAGTCAAACTTGCCCGAGGAATATGCAGAACTATTAGAGCTATGTTTAACATCTGGCTACTTCATGTGGAATAACAATTACTACATTCAAATTGATGGTGTTGCCATGGGGTCTCCGGTGTCACCTGTTGTAGCTGACATTTACATGGAGAACTTCGAGGAGCAAGCGCTCCGAATGGCACCTGTTGTGCCGAAGATATACAAGAGGTACGTTGACGACACCTACACTATATTACCTAAGCATGAAGTGACTGCATTCCTAAACCACCTCAATTCCCTTAATTCTAAAATTAAATTCACTATGGAATTGGAGCAAGAGAACAAATTAGCTTTCTTAGATGTCTTAATACAAAGAAATCCTGATGGTACACTTAGCCATACTGTTTATAGGAAACCCACCCACACTGACCGATATCTAAATGGGAAATCCCATCACCACCCGAGCCAATTATCTGCCGTAGGCAACTCTTTGTTTCAGAGAGCACATGGAATCTGCGATCCCCAACACATTAATGAGGAACTCAACCACCTGGTTAAAGTGCTGCGGATTAACGATTTAAAAACACCACGTCGCCGTCGCAGAAACCGCGTAAAGCCACTCACAGTTGAACGAAGACCAGCATTCCTGCCTTATATAAAGGGTGTTACTGACAAGATAGGAGGCATTCTTCGGCGAGCTTCAATCAAAACTATCTACAAGCCGCACTCAAAGATAAGCCAGCATCTTCGTCCAATAAAATCAAGCATCCCTTTACAAGATCCAGGCGTTTATAAAATCGACTGTGACTGCGGGCTCTCTTATATCGGTCAAACCAAACGAAATGTGTCAACTCGCATTAAAGAACACATCTCTGATGTTAAAAATAAACGAACCTCAAAATCTGCAGTTTGTGAACATTCCATAGATAAGTCCAACCATTATTTAAGATTTGATACCGTGAAGATCCTAGCAAAAGAGAAACATTTTATACCTAGGATGATCAGAGAAACTATTGAAATTAAAAAACATCCAAATTTCAATAGAGAAGATGGTTGGAAACTTTCATCAACATGGGATCCAATACTTAAAAACATCAAAATGAAAAACCAGCAAACTGTTAGACTGCAAACTCAGGACACAGTCAGTGCCTTTTGTGTCAATCCGGGACGTTATGCGAGAAGATTGAGAAACAGATGGCGTTAATGTATTGACAATCATGTAGTTTTTATTACTGGCAATAGATGAACAACACCTTAGTCTATCGTGACCACGGCAACTGCAAAGATGCCGAAACGTCGAAATAATTTTAAAATTAACTAAAATATACGCGATAATATCCGGTAAAAAGTGTTTTATTTAAAGTATGTATCGTGAAAACTTAAGAAAAGATTTAATTACCCGCTACGGAGCGGTAGTTGCAAACAAAATACGATCGCTTGAGTGCATGAAGAAAAAGAAATCACGGCTGCTGACATCGTTAAACTTTCTCAAAAGATGTCGGGATAACAACCTTCTCCCGGTATGTGTGAGAATATCTCCGAAGAAAGACATCCGGGGGGGTGCCGAAATTCTTCACCAAGCAAGCAAAAAACTACTGATCAAGTTAATACAACAACATCGGTACGACATATTTCGAACAGACGAAATTATTCAAAATTCAAAAAACGATCTTGCATTGACTCTGTCCCATTCGGATTTCGCGAAAGTTGAAGATTTTACGAATAAAAGGGCGTACTATGTCTACAACATCTATAAAAATAAACAAATTAGCAAATTTCAAAAACTCAATGACAAAAGGATGACTCATGAACCCTTTCAGCCTTCAATCAGCTCAACCACAGAGAATCAATCAACTTTTTCGCGTGAACGTACAGTTGTCAATGTGTCAAAACAAACATTGGAAACAAATGTTATAAAAGTTTTATCGAAGGGCTTAAATTTTGCACCAACTCCGTCTAGAATACCGGTAGAAGACATAATCTGTCGCGTAGAAGACTGTCTTTTCACAAACAAACTTTCAAAGGAAGATTCTGAAAGTATACGGCAAGATATCTCCGGCGTATTAAGACGCAATAGTCTACCGAAATCGAATCTTTCCAGAGAAGAACGCCTTGCATTGAAGACCTTACGCAATAATGACGAGTTAACAGTTCTCCGTGCAGATAAAGGAAATGCTACCGTAGTGATGGATACATCTGAATATAACGAAAAAATCTTGGAGTTGTTAGCGGATGAAAACACATACAAAATGGTGAATTACGACCCCACCAACAGGATTATGAAGAAAACATCCACTTTAATACAAAAACACAAAGATTTGTTACATTTAGATGTGAAAAAGTTAACACCAGCAAGTGCAAAACCACCAAAATTGTATGGGTTACCAAAAATACACAAAGCTAAAGTACCTTTAAGACCTATTGTGAGCCAGCTAGACACACCAACTTACAAGCTGGCCCAGCACTTAGCAATTGTGCTCTCACAACTGCGAGGAAAGACAAGTGCATATCGTCGGCCTAATTATCAGAGCACGTAACTCCACAAAAATACGAAAATGGACTTTTGATGCCATCTAGTGTGAAATTTCGTAAGCTATCGAATGGAATAGGTCTTATATCCCTAAAAAAAACACAAAATGTTCTATTGGCTAATTATAAAACTACCTATGTCCTCGCCGCCATTTTTCGCCGCGCAAAGCACGTATCTCCTTAGATAGTGCGGCTTTACCAAGTTGGAGGAGGACGCGCGCACTTCGCGTCAAAAAAGTTAGTAAAGCCTTGATTATTGTGTTATTACTAACTTATTTTATTGTATTAATAATAAAGAACGTTATTTACGCTTGATTAATTTAGAAAAACCCACCAACATTTGATAAATAAGACTTATTTTGTGTTCATAACCTATGTTACGCTCAACGTGTATGGAGTTACGAGGTTTTATTTTACAATATGCGCCTAATTATGTATTTAATAGTGTCTTTGATTTTTATTTCAGACTACTATTATTAAATTCTCATGTATTAAAGATACTTCAAAACTTTAATTACGACGAAACAGAAGTTTCGCGACACACAATTATCATGAAATCAAGACTGGTTCTTACATAATACAGGAAGAATCTTCATTACTAGAACGACGAAAATACAAACGTAAATAATATTAGTGGTACTCCGGCAATTATTATTGTATGCATCTCTCCGAAAATTATCGACAAGTAGCGTTTCGATATTGGCTGACTCGGTTCTAATAACTTCAATAAGCGAATTAGCCAACTTTAGCTTACAACAAGATATTCTTAGAGACCCACAAGAGACATCAATAAACGAGACAATTTTCCAAACAGCTGAGGATGACATTAAAATTTACAACATTGAACAGCCACATAACATTAGACCATCATCCATATCTGGCGACGATATTATAGTACAGGATTATGAAACTAATCATGAAGACAACATTGTTGATTCACCCTCAAAGAAAAGGCAAAAAACGAGTCAACCAGACAATTGGAGCGTTAATAAAAACAAGAAACAAAGAGAAAAAGGCGAAGCTTTTTTAGGAAAGAAAAAGATAGACAGTAAATGGATATTTAGTGAGCCTAAGACTAAGAAGAATATGAATGAAAGGTGCAACTGCAAACTGAGTCTAAAAGGTAACACAGTACCCTAGACTTTTCAACCAGAAGATCGTAGCTGGTAAAAAAGTTGTCAAAAAAGACTTTGATTGGCCGTACAGTAGAGTACAGTTCAATTTTGCCAATACATTTTTTACAACTCTGGACCCCAATGGATCAGATGACTGTATTTGTGTTTCACCACAGTAAAAGTCGAATGCGTAACAGTACCCGGTAGAGCTAGCCGCAACCCAGTTTTTATATCCAAAATGGACTGCTTTTCCGCGAATAAACTGTTTTGCAGTATGGTGCCCATAATACTTAACCATGGACTCGTCTACGGAGATACAATCATGGAAAACACCCCACTGTAAAAACTTCTGCATAAGTTTATCTGCCAAAGGTCATATCTTGAACATCTTGTCACGCGATGTTGCTGCTAGGTTATTGTCCACAAGATGGAGGTTTCTTTTTATATCTCGAAACTGATGCCTTGATAAAGTTTTTGCGAGTAGTTCCACGCCTACATCTTCATCTAGGGACCAGTACATGGGTTCTCGGGGTAGCTTGTGATATCCCGATAAAACCAAAACACCTAAAAACTTTTTCAGATCGTAGGAGTCCACTTGAAAATCGTATCTATTATTTTGATTAGCATAATGTTTACTATTCGCGACATATCATATCAATGATTTCTGAATCAAAAATCTTCTCAAAGATTTGAGCAGGAGTAAGACTCTTTAGCTCTTCACAAACAGCGCTAGTATATGACTGCGAGATGGAAGAGTAAGTAGATATACATTTCCTCCATTTCGGAACTGCATTAGAACGAGGGGTTTCATCTTGACGTCTCTTTTTTGCTGCCAGCGGTTTATCATCGCTATCATCCCCCTCACTTTCGACGTTATATCTTGAGGTATAACACATGTAGCACTTTCTTCCTCTGCACCCTCTTCTTCGTCCGTCAATGCACTGAGATCAGGTGGTATGATAGCCAAATCACACATCATCACTCACTTCACGAAGAACAGCATCAACTGCCTCCTCAAGCCCCTGTAGCTCATACGAGCAGCATACCGCTCTTTGCTCATTGTAACAGATCTAAAAAAAGGCTATTTTATGTATGTATGTTGTCATTGTACTCAATTGGGTACAGTAAAATTGACATGGTCGTAGATCTATATCATTTAGAGTTATTTGATATATTTTTTAATAAATTTAACGAAAAAACCAACCTTTGAATCATTATTCACTACCATTCAATACCATTGTATTGTAAATATTCACATACAATGTTCACTTACCTGTACGTTGTTTTCGTGACACAACCTCTACCGACAATATTTATAAAAAAAAATTACCTGCAAAATATTTGTAAATATCAAAGAACCAATGACTGTAAACTATTATTACCAAACTACCCTCTTTGAAATTTTGATAACTCACTCATACGTCAAAGAATATGATTGTACCCAATTGCGCACAGTGATTTCTAATGGGTTAAGTACATTCCTACTTACCTAGCAACTCTAAGTATCTAAAAAAATTGTCATTGTAAGACTTATTTTATTGATTCCTAATAAATAATGTTTATATTTTTGCAATATCTTGTTTTATTTGCCTAAATAAAGTAATAGGTAGGTAGTTATAATGATATTTCTACAAAGAAACAGAGCAAATCTCATTATGTATACGTGAACTTAAAAAATCTTAACTCCATTTCAACTACGTACTGCTCAAATTAGTTACTTAGAAAAGTTCGTAAATCCATGTTCACCAAAATAAATTAATTTTATTTCAAATATAATCGCAAAAATAGATTTCCTAGTCAATTTTAGATTAATAACTTTTCTAACAAAAAATTAAAATAATCAGTTTTTACTTGCTCCTGTAAAGTTTACCCAGATGGAGATACGAATTTTGATACTTAGGCCGACGATATGTAAAGGATTCTTACCATTTTGTTAGTGACCTTAAAAATCTCAAGTTAACTAACAATGAAACTATGGTTAGCTTTGATGTGTCGTCTCTATTCACCTCACTACCTGTTAGAGACTGCATTGATATAGTAAAAAGGAAGCTAAGTGAGTCAAACTTGCCCGAGGAATATGCAGAACTATTAGAGCTATGTTTAACATCTGGCTACTTCATGTGGAATAACAATTACTACATTCAAATTGATGGTGTTGCCATGGGGTCTCCGGTGTCACCTGTTGTAGCTGACATTTACATGGAGAACTTCGAGGAGCAAGCGCTCCGAATGGCACCTGTTGTGCCGAAGATATACAAGAGGTACGTTGACGACACCTACACTATATTACCTAAGCATGAAGTGACTGCATTCCTAAACCACCTCAATTCCCTTAATTCTAAAATTAAATTCACTATGGAATTGGAGCAAGAGAACAAATTAGCTTTCTTAGATGTCTTAATACAAAGAAATCCTGATGGTACACTTAGCCATACTGTTTATAGGAAACCCACCCACACTGACCGATATCTAAATGGGAAATCCCATCACCACCCGAGCCAATTATCTGCCGTAGGCAACTCTTTGTTTCAGAGAGCACATGGAATCTGCGATCCCCAACACATTAATGAGGAACTCAACCACCTGGTTAAAGTGCTGCGGATTAACGATTTAAAAACACCACGTCGCCGTCGCAGAAACCGCGTAAAGCCACTCACAGTTGAACGAAGACCAGCATTCCTGCCTTATATAAAGGGTGTTACTGACAAGATAGGAGGCATTCTTCGGCGAGCTTCAATCAAAACTATCTACAAGCCGCACTCAAAGATAAGCCAGCATCTTCGTCCAATAAAATCAAGCATCCCTTTACAAGATCCGGGCGTTTATAAAATTGACTGTGACTGCGGGCTCTCTTATATCGGTCAAACCAAACGAAATGTGTCAACTCGCATTAAAGAACACATCTCTGATGTTAAAAATAAACGAACCTCAAAATCTGCAGTTTGTGAACATTCCATAGATAAGTCCAACCATTATTTAAGATTTGATACCGTGAAGATCCTAGCAAAAGAGAAACATTTTATACCTAGGATGATCAAAGAAACTATTGAAATTAAAAAACATCCAAATTTCAATAGAGAAGATGGTTGGAAACTTTCATCAACATGGGATCCAATACTTAAAAACATCAAAATGAAAAACCAGCAAACTGTTAGACTGCAAACTCAGGACACAGTCAGTACCTTTTGTGTCAATCCGGGACGTTATGCGAGAAGATTGAGAAACAGATGGCGTTAATGTATTGACAATCATGTAGTTTTTATTACTGGCAATAGATGAACAACACCTTAGTCTATCGTGACCACGGCAACTGCAAAGATGCCGAAACGTCGAAATAATTTTAAAATTAACTAAAATATACGCGATAATATCCGGTAAAAAGTGTTTTATTTAAAGTATGTATCGTGAAAACTTAAGAAAAGATTTAATTACCCGCTACGGAGCGGTAGTTGCAAACAAAATACGATCGCTTGAGTGCATGAAGAAAAAGAAATCACGGCTGCTGACATCGTTAAACTTTCTCAAAAGATGTCGGGATAACAACCTTCTCCCGGTATGTGTGAGAATATCTCCGAAGAAAGACATCCGGGGGGGTGCCGAAATTCTTCACCAAGCAAGCAAAAAACTACTGATCAAGTTAATACAACAACATCGGTACGACATATTTCGAACAGACGAAATTATTCAAAATTCAAAAAACGATCTTGCATTGACTCTGTCCCATTCGGATTTCGCGAAAGTTGAAGATTTTACGAATAAAAGGGCGTACTATGTCTACAACATCTATAAAAATAAACAAATTAGCAAATTTCAAAAACTCAATGACAAAAGGATGACTCATGAACCCTTTCAGCCTTCAATCAGCTCAACCACAGAGAATCAATCAACTTTTTCGCGTGAACGTACAGTTGTCAATGTGTCAAAACAAACATTGGAAACAAATGTTATAAAAGTTTTATCGAAGGGCTTAAATTTTGCACCAACTCCGTCTAGAATACCGGTAGAAGACATAATCTGTCGCGTAGAAGACTGTCTTTTCACAAACAAACTTTCAAAGGAAGATTCTGAAAGTATACGGCAAGATATCTCCGGCGTATTAAGACGCAATAGTCTACCGAAATCGAATCTTTCCAGAGAAGAACGCCTTGCATTGAAGACCTTACGCAATAATGACGAGTTAACAGTTCTCCGTGCAGATAAAGGAAATGCTACCGTAGTGATGGATACATCTGAATATAACGAAAAAATCTTGGAGTTGTTAGCGGATGAAAACACATACAAAATGGTGAATTACGACCCCACCAACAGGATTATGAAGAAAACATCCACTTTAATACAAAAACACAAAGATTTGTTACATTTAGATGTGAAAAAGTTAACACCAGCAAGTGCAAAACCACCAAAATTGTATGGGTTACCAAAAATACACAAAGCTAAAGTACCTTTAAGACCTATTGTGAGCCAGCTAGACACACCAACTTACAAGCTGGCCCAGCACTTAGCAATTGTGCTCTCACAACTGCGAGGAAAGACAAGTGCATATGTAAAGGATTCTTACCATTTTGTTAGTGACCTTAAAAATTTCAAGTTAACTAACAATGAAACTATGGTTAGCTTTGATGTGTCGTCTCTATTCACCTCACTACCTGTTAGAGACTGCATTGATATAGTAAAAAGGAAGCTAAGTGAGTCAAACTTGCCCGAGGAATATGCAGAACTATTAGAGCTATGTTTAACATCTGGCTACTTCATGTGGAATAACAATTACTACATTCAAATTGATGGTGTTGCCATGGGGTCTCCGGTGTCACCTGTTGTAGCTGACATTTACATGGAGAACTTCGAGGAGCAAGCGCTCCGAATGGCACCTGTTGTGCCGAAGATATACAAGAGGTACGTTGACGACACCTACACTATATTACCTAAGCATGAAGTGACTGCATTCCTAAACCACCTCAATTCCCTTAATTCTAAAATTAAATTCACTATGGAATTGGAGCAAGAGAACAAATTAGCTTTCTTAGATGTCTTAATACAAAGAAATCCTGATGGTACACTTAGCCATACTGTTTATAGGAAACCCACCCACACTGACCGATATCTAAATGGGAAATCCCATCACCACCCGAGCCAATTATCTGCCGTAGGCAACTCTTTGTTTCAGAGAGCACATGGAATCTGCGATCCCCAACACATTAATGAGGAACTCAACCACCTGGTTAAAGTGCTGCGGATTAACGATTTAAAAACACCACGTCGCCGTCGCAGAAACCGCGTAAAGCCACTCACAGTTGAACGAAGACCAGCATTCCTGCCTTATATAAAGGGTGTTACTGACAAGATAGGAGGCATTCTTCGGCGAGCTTCAATCAAAACTATCTACAAGCCGCACTCAAAGATAAGCCAGCATCTTCGTCCAATAAAATCAAGCATCCCTTTACAAGATCCAGGCGTTTATAAAATCGACTGTGACTGCGGGCTCTCTTATATCGGTCAAACCAAACGAAATGTGTCAACTCGCATTAAAGAACACATCTCTGATGTTAAAAATAAACGAACCTCAAAATCTGCAGTTTGTGAACATTCCATAGATAAGTCCAACCATTATTTAAGATTTGATACCGTGAAGATCCTAGCAAAAGAGAAACATTTTATACCTAGGATGATCAGAGAAACTATTGAAATTAAAAAACATCCAAATTTCAATAGTAAGATGGTTGGAAACTTTCATCAACATGGGATCCAATACTTAAAAACATCAAAATGAAAAACCAGCAAACTGTTAGACTGCAAACTCAGGACACAGTCAGTGCCTTTTGTGTCAATCCGGGACGTTATGCGAGAAGATTGAGAAACAGATGGCGTTAATGTATTGACAATCATGTAGTTTTTATTACTGGCAATAGATGAACAACACCTTAGTCTATCGTGACCACGGCAACTGCAAAGATGCCGAAACGTCGAAATAATTTTAAAATTAACTAAAATATACGCGATAATATCCGGTAAAAAGTGTTTTATTTAAAGTATGTATCGTGAAAACTTAAGAAAAGATTTAATTACCCGCTACGGAGCGGTAGTTGCAAACAAAATACGATCGCTTGAGTGCATGAAGAAAAAGAAATCACGGCTGCTGACATCGTTAAACTTTCTCAAAAGATGTCGGGATAACAACCTTCTCCCGGTATGTGTGAGAATATCTCCGAAGAAAGACATCCGGGGGGGTGCCGAAATTCTTCACCAAGCAAGCAAAAAACTACTGATCAAGTTAATACAACAACATCGGTACGACATATTTCGAACAGACGAAATTATTCAAAATTCAAAAAACGATCTTGCATTGACTCTGTCCCATT
Organism: Marasmarcha lunaedactyla; assembly: GCA_923062675.1. NCBI lineage: Eukaryota > Metazoa > Arthropoda > Insecta > Lepidoptera > Pterophoridae > Marasmarcha > Marasmarcha lunaedactyla. The sequence continues at coordinate 24,283,599 of OV281355.1, forward strand.
CGGATTTCGCGAAAGTTGAAGATTTTACGAATAAAAGAGCGTACTATGTCTACAACATCTATAAAAATAAACAAATTAGCAAATTTCAAAAACTCAATGACAAAAGGATGACTCATGAACCCTTTCAGCCTTCAATCAGCTCAACCACAGAGAATCAATCAACTTTTTCGCGTGAACGTACAGTTGTCAATGTGTCAAAACAAACATTGGAAACAAATGTTATAAAAGTTTTATCGAAGGGCTTAAATTTTGCACCAACTCCGTCTAGAATACCGGTAGAAGACATAATCTGTCGCGTAGAAGACTGTCTTTTCACAAACAAACTTTCAAAGGAAGATTCTGAAAGTATACGGCAAGATATCTCCGGCGTATTAAGACGCAATAGTCTACCGAAATCGAATCTTTCCAGAGAAGAACGCCTTGCATTGAAGACCTTACGCAATAATGACGAGTTAACAGTTCTCCGTGCAGATAAAGGAAATGCTACCGTAGTGATGGATACATCTGAATATAACGAAAAAATCTTGGAGTTGTTAGCGGATGAAAACACATACAAAATGGTGAATTACGACCCCACCAACAGGATTATGAAGAAAACATCCACTTTAATACAAAAACACAAAGATTTGTTACATTTAGATGTGAAAAAGTTAACACCAGCAAGTGCAAAACCACCAAAATTGTATGGGTTACCAAAAATACACAAAGCTAAAGTACCTTTAAGACCTATTGTGAGCCAGCTAGACACACCAACTTACAAGCTGGCCCAGCACTTAGCAATTGTGCTCTCACAACTGCGAGGAAAGACAAGTGCATATCGTCGGCCTAATTATCAGAGCACGTAACTCCACAAAAATACGAAAATGGACTTTTGATGCCATCTAGTGTGAAATTTCGTAAGCTATCGAATGGAATAGGTCTTATATCCCTAAAAAAAACACAAAATGTTCTATTGGCTAATTATAAAACTACCTATGTCCTCGCCGCCATTTTTCGCCGCGCAAAGCACGTATCTCCTTAGATAGTGCGGCTTTACCAAGTTGGAGGAGGACGCGCGCACTTCGCGTCAAAAAAGTTAGTAAAGCCTTGATTATTGTGTTATTACTAACTTATTTTATTGTATTAATAATAAAGAACGTTATTTACGCTTGATTAATTTAGAAAAACCCACCAACATTTGATAAATAAGACTTATTTTGTGTTCATAACCTATGTTACGCTCAACGTGTATGGAGTTACGAGGTTTTATTTTACAATATGCGCCTAATTATGTATTTAATAGTGTCTTTGATTTTTATTTCAGACTACTATTATTAAATTCTCATGTATTAAAGATACTTCAAAACTTTAATTACGACGAAACAGAAGTTTCGCGACACACAATTATCATGAAATCAAGACTGGTTCTTACATAATACAGGAAGAATCTTCATTACTAGAACGACGAAAATACAAACGTAAATAATATTAGTGGTACTCCGGCAATTATTATTGTATGCATCTCTCCGAAAATTATCGACAAGTAGCGTTTCGATATTGGCTGACTCGGTTCTAATAACTTCAATAAGCGAATTAGCCAACTTTAGCTTACAACAAGATATTCTTAGAGACCCACAAGAGACATCAATAAACGAGACAATTTTCCAAACAGCTGAGGATGACATTAAAATTTACAACATTGAACAGCCACATAACATTAGACCATCATCCATATCTGGCGACGATATTATAGTACAGGATTATGAAACTAATCATGAAGACAACATTGTTGATTCACCCTCAAAGAAAAGGCAAAAAACGAGTCAACCAGACAATTGGAGCGTTAATAAAAACAAGAAACAAAGAGAAAAAGGCGAAGCTTTTTTAGGAAAGAAAAAGATAGACAGTAAATGGATATTTAGTGAGCCTAAGACTAAGAAGAATATGAAGGAAAGGTGCAACTGCAAACTGAGTCTAAAAGGTAACACAGTACCCTAGACTTTTCAACCAGAAGATCGTAGCTGGTAAAAAAGTTGTCAAAAAAGACTTTGATTGGCCGTACAGTAGAGTACAGTTCAATTTTGCCAATACATTTTTTACAACTCTGGACCCCAATGGATCAGATGACTGTATTTGTGTTTCACCACAGTAAAAGTCGAATGCGTAACAGTACCCGGTAGAGCTAGCCGCAACCCAGTTTTTATATCCAAAATGGACTGCTTTTCCGCGAATAAACTGTTTTGCAGTATGGTGCCCATAATACTTAACCATGGACTCGTCTACGGAGATACAATCATGGAAAACACCCCACTGTAAAAACTTCTGCATAAGTTTATCTGCCAAAGGTCATATCTTGAACATCTTGTCACTCGATGTTGCTGCTAGGTTATTGTCCACAAGATGGAGGTTTCTTTTTATATCTCGAAACTGATGCCTTGATAAAGTTTTTGCGAGTAGTTCCACGCCTACATCTTCATCTAGGGACCAGTACATGGGTTCTCGGGGTAGCTTGTGATATCCCGATAAAACCAAAACACCTAAAAACTTTTTCAGATCGTAGGAGTCCACTTGAAAATCGTATCTATTATTTTGATTAGCATAATGTTTACTATTCGCGACATATCATATCAATGATTTCTGAATCAAAAATCTTCTCAAAGATTTGAGCAGGAGTAAGACTCTTTAGCTCTTCACAAACAGCGCTAGTATATGACTGCGAGATGGAAGAGTAAGTAGATATACATTTCCTCCATTTCGGAACTGCATTAGAACGAGGGGTTTCATCTTGACGTCTCTTTTTTGCTGCCAGCGGTTTATCATCGCTATCATCCCCCTCACTTTCGACGTTATATCTTGAGGTATAACACATGTAGCACTTTCTTCCTCTGCACCCTCTTCTTCGTCCGTCAATGCACTGAGATCAGGTGGTATGATAGCCAAATCACACATCATCACTCACTTCACGAAGAACAGCATCAACTGCCTCCTCAAGCCCCTGTAGCTCATACGAGCAGCATACCGCTCTTTGCTCATTGTAACAGATCTAAAAAAAGGCTATTTTATGTATGTATGTTGTCATTGTACTCAATTGGGTACAGTAAAATTGACATGGTCGTAGATCTATATCATTTAGAGTTATTTGATATATTTTTTAATAAATTTAACGAAAAAACCAACCTTTGAATCATTATTCACTACCATTCAATACCATTGTATTGTAAATATTCACATACAATGTTCACTTACCTGTACGTTGTTTTCGTGACACAACCTCTACCGACAATATTTATAAAAAAAAATTACCTGCAAAATATTTGTAAATATCAAAGAACCAATGACTGTAAACTATTATTACCAAACTACCCTCTTTGAAATTTTGATAACTCACTCATACGTCAAAGAATATGATTGTACCCAATTGCGCACAGTGATTTCTAATGGGTTAAGTACATTCCTACTTACCTAGCAACTCTAAGTATCTAAAAAAATTGTCATTGTAAGACTTATTTTATTGATTCCTAATAAATAATGTTTATATTTTTGCAATATCTTGTTTTATTTGCCTAAATAAAGTAATAGGTAGGTAGTTATAATGATATTTCTACAAAGAAACAGAGCAAATCTCATTATGTATACGTGAACTTAAAAAATCTTAACTCCATTTCAACTACGTACTGCTCAAATTAGTTACTTAGAAAAGTTCGTAAATCCATGTTCACCAAAATAAATTAATTTTATTTCAAATATAATCGCAAAAATAGATTTCCTAGTCAATTTTAGATTAATAACTTTTCTAACAAAAAATTAAAATAATCAGTTTTTACTTGCTCCTGTAAAGTTTACCCAGATGGAGATACGAATTTTGATACTTAGGCCGACGATATGTAAAGGATTCTTACCATTTTGTTAGTGACCTTAAAAATCTCAAGTTAACTAACAATGAAACTATGGTTAGCTTTGATGTGTCGTCTCTATTCACCTCACTACCTGTTAGAGACTGCATTGATATAGTAAAAAGGAAGCTAAGTGAGTCAAACTTGCCCGAGGAATATGCAGAACTATTAGAGCTATGTTTAACATCTGGCTACTTCATGTGGAATAACAATTACTACATTCAAATTGATGGTGTTGCCATGGGGTCTCCGGTGTCACCTGTTGTAGCTGACATTTACATGGAGAACTTCGAGGAGCAAGCGCTCCGAATGGCACCTGTTGTGCCGAAGATATACAAGAGGTACGTTGACGACACCTACACTATATTACCTAAGCATGAAGTGACTGCATTCCTAAACCACCTCAATTCCCTTAATTCTAAAATTAAATTCACTATGGAATTGGAGCAAGAGAACAAATTAGCTTTCTTAGATGTCTTAATACAAAGAAATCCTGATGGTACACTTAGCCATACTGTTTATAGGAAACCCACCCACACTGACCGATATCTAAATGGGAAATCCCATCACCACCCGAGCCAATTATCTGCCGTAGGCAACTCTTTGTTTCAGAGAGCACATGGAATCTGCGATCCCCAACACATTAATGAGGAACTCAACCACCTGGTTAAAGTGCTGCGAATTAACGATTTAAAAACACCACGTCGCCGTCGCAGAAACCGCGTAAAGCCACTCACAGTTGAACGAAGACCAGCATTCCTGCCTTATATAAAGGGTGTTACTGACAAGATAGGAGGCATTCTTCGGCGAGCTTCAATCAAAACTATCTACAAGCCGCACTCAAAGATAAGCCAGCATCTTCGTCCAATAAAATCAAGCATCCCTTTACAAGATCCGGGCGTTTATAAAATTGACTGTGACTGCGGGCTCTCTTATATCGGTCAAACCAAACGAAATGTGTCAACTCGCATTAAAGAACACATCTCTGATGTTAAAAATAAACGAACCTCAAAATCTGCAGTTTGTGAACATTCCATAGATAAGTCCAACCATTATTTAAGATTTGATACCGTGAAGATCCTAGCAAAAGAGAAACATTTTATACCTAGGATGATCAGAGAAACTATTGAAATTAAAAAACATCCAAATTTCAATAGAGAAGATGGTTGGAAACTTTCATCAACATGGGATCCAATACTTAAAAACATCAAAATGAAAAACCAGCAAACTGTTAGACTGCAAACTCAGAACACAGTCAGTGCCTTTTGTGTCAATCCGGGACGTTATGCGAGAAGATTGAGAAACAGATGGCGTTAATGTATTGACAATCATGTAGTTTTTATTACTGGCAATAGATGAACAACACCTTAGTCTATCGTGACCACGGCAACTGCAAAGATGCCGAAACGTCGAAATAATTTTAAAATTAACTAAAATATACGCGATAATATCCGGTAAAAAGTGTTTTATTTAAAGTATGTATCGTGAAAACTTAAGAAAAGATTTAATTACCCGCTACGGAGCGGTAGTTGCAAACAAAATACGATCGCTTGAGTGCATGAAGAAAAAGAAATCACGGCTGCTGACATCGTTAAACTTTCTCAAAAGATGTCGGGATAACAACCTTCTCCCGGTATGTGTGAGAATATCTCCGAAGAAAGACATCCGGGGGGGTGCCGAAATTCTTCACCAAGCAAGCAAAAAACTACTGATCAAGTTAATACAACAACATCGGTACGACATATTTCGAACAGACGAAATTATTCAAAATTCAAAAAACGATCTTGCATTGACTCTGTCCCATTCGGATTTCGCGAAAGTTGAAGATTTTACGAATAAAAGGGCGTACTATGTCTACAACATCTATAAAAATAAACAAATTAGCAAATTTCAAAAACTCAATGACAAAAGGATGACTCATGAACCCTTTCAGCCTTCAATCAGCTCAACCACAGAGAATCAATCAACTTTTTCGCGTGAACGTACAGTTGTCAATGTGTCAAAACAAACATTGGAAACAAATGTTATAAAAGTTTTATCGAAGGGCTTAAATTTTGCACCAACTCCGTCTAGAATACCGGTAGAAGACATAATCTGTCGCGTAGAAGACTGTCTTTTCACAAACAAACTTTCAAAGGAAGATTCTGAAAGTATACGGCAAGATATCTCCGGCGTATTAAGACGCAATAGTCTACCGAAATCGAATCTTTCCAGAGAAGAACGCCTTGCATTGAAGACCTTACGCAATAATGACGAGTTAACAGTTCTCCGTGCAGATAAAGGAAATGCTACCGTAGTGATGGATACATCTGAATATAACGAAAAAATCTTGGAGTTGTTAGCGGATGAAAACACATACAAAATGGTGAATTACGACCCCACCAACAGGATTATGAAGAAAACATCCACTTTAATACAAAAACACAAAGATTTGTTACATTTAGATGTGAAAAAGTTAACACCAGCAAGTGCAAAACCACCAAAATTGTATGGGTTACCAAAAATACACAAAGCTAAAGTACCTTTAAGACCTATTGTGAGCCAGCTAGACACACCAACTTACAAGCTGGCCCAGCACTTAGCAATTGTGCTCTCACAACTGCGAGGAAAGACAAGTGCATATGTAAAGGATTCTTACCATTTTGTTAGTGACCTTAAAAATCTCAAGTTAACTAACAATGAAACTATGGTTAGCTTTGATGTGTCGTCTCTATTCACCTCACTACCTGTTAGAGACTGCATTGATATAGTAAAAAGGAAGCTAAGTGAGTCAAACTTGCCCGAGGAATATGCAGAACTATTAGAGCTATGTTTAACATCTGGCTACTTCATGTGGAATAACAATTACTACATTCAAATTGATGGTGTTGCCATGGGGTCTCCGGTGTCACCTGTTGTAGCTGACATTTACATGGAGAACTTCGAGGAGCAAGCGCTCCGAATGGCACCTGTTGTGCCGAAGATATACAAGAGGTACGTTGACGACACCTACACTATATTACCTAAGCATGAAGTGACTGCATTCCTAAACCACCTCAATTCCCTTAATTCTAAAATTAAATTCACTATGGAATTGGAGCAGGAGAACAAATTAGCTTTCTTAGATGTCTTAATACAAAGAAATCCTGATGGTACACTTAGCCATACTGTTAATAGGAAACCCACCCACACTGACCGATATCTAAATGGGAAATCCCATCACCACCCGAGCCAATTATCTGCCGTAGGCAACTCTTTGTTTCAGAGAGCACATGGAATCTGCGATCCCCAACACATTAATGAGGAACTCAACCACCTGGTTAAAGTGCTGCGGATTAACGATTTAAAAACACCACGTCGCCGTCGCAGAAACCGCGTAAAGCCACTCACAGTTGAACGAAGACCAGCATTCCTGCCTTATATAAAGGGTGTTACTGACAAGATAGGAGGCATTCTTCGGCGAGCTTCAATCAAAACTATCTACAAGCCGCACTCAAAGATAAGCCAGCATCTTCGTCCAATAAAATCAAGCATCCCTTTACAAGATCCAGGCGTTTATAAAATCGACTGTGACTGCGGGCTCTCTTATATCGGTCAAACCAAACGAAATGTGTCAACTCGCATTAAAGAACACATCTCTGATGTTAAAAATAAACGAACCTCAAAATCTGCAGTTTGTAAACATTCCATAGATAAGTCCAACCATTATTTAAGATTTGATACCGTGAAGATCCTAGCAAAAGAGAAACATTTTATACCTAGGATGATCAGAGAAACTATTGAAATTAAAAAACATCCAAATTTCAATAGAGAAGATGGTTGGAAACTTTCATCAACATGGGATCCAATACTTAAAAACATCAAAATGAAAAACCAGCAAACTGTTAGACTGCAAACTCAGGACACAGTCAGTGCCTTTTGTGTCAATCCGGGACGTTATGCGAGAAGATTGAGAAACAGATGGCGTTAATGTATTGACAATCATGTAGTTTTTATTACTGGCAATAGATGAACAACACCTTAGTCTATCGTAACCACGGCAACTGCAAAGATGCCGAAACGTCGAAATAATTTTAAAATTAACTAAAATATACGCGATAATATCCGGTAAAAAGTGTTTTATTTAAAGTATGTATCGTGAAAACTTAAGAAAAGATTTAATTACCCGCTACGGAGCGGTAGTTGCAAACAAAATACGATCGCTTGAGTGCATGAAGAAAAAGAAATCACGGCTGCTGACATCGTTAAACTTTCTCAAAAGATGTCGGGATAACAACCTTCTCCCGGTATGTGTGAGAATATCTCCGAAGAAAGACATCCGGGGGGGTGCCGAAATTCTTCACCAAGCAAGCAAAAAACTACTGATCAAGTTAATACAACAACATCGGTACGACATATTTCGAACAGACGAAATTATTCAAAATTCAAAAAACGATCTTGCATTGACTCTGTCCCATTCGGATTTCGCGAAAGTTGAAGATTTTACGAATAAAAGGGCGTACTATGTCTACAACATCTATAAAAATAAACAAATTAGCAAATTTCAAAAACTCAATGACAAAAGGATGACTCATGAACCCTTTCAGCCTTCAATCAGCTCAACCACAGAGAATCAATCAACTTTTTCGCGTGAACGTACAGTTGTCAATGTGTCAAAACAAACATTGGAAACAAATGTTATAAAAGTTTTATCGAAGGGCTTAAATTTTGCACCAACTCCGTCTAGAATACCGGTAGAAGACATAATCTGTCGCGTAGAAGACTGTCTTTTCACAAACAAACTTTCAAAGGAAGATTCTGAAAGTATACGGCAAGATATCTCCGGCGTATTAAGACGCAATAGTCTACCGAAATCGAATCTTTCCAGAGAAGAACGCCTTGCATTGAAGACCTTACGCAATAATGACGAGTTAACAGTTCTCCGTGCAGATAAAGGAAATGCTACCGTAGTGATGGATACATCTGAATATAACGAAAAAATCTTGGAGTTGTTAGCGGATGAAAACACATACAAAATGGTGAATTACGACCCCACCAACAGGATTATGAAGAAAACATCCACTTTAATACAAAAACACAAAGATTTGTTACATTTAGATGTGAAAAAGTTAACACCAGCAAGTGCAAAACCACCAAAATTGTATGGGTTACCAAAAATACACAAAGCTAAAGTACCTTTAAGACCTATTGTGAGCCAGCTAGACACACCAACTTACAAGCTGGCCCAGCACTTAGCAATTGTGCTCTCACAACTGCGAGGAAAGACAAGTGCATATCGTCGGCCTAATTATCAGAGCACGTAACTCCACAAAAATACGAAAATGGACTTTTGATGCCATCTAGTGTGAAATTTCGTAAGCTATCGAATGGAATAGGTCTTATATCCCTAAAAAAAACACAAAATGTTCTATTGGCTAATTATAAAACTACCTATGTCCTCGCCGCCATTTTTCGCCGCGCAAAGCACGTATCTCCTTAGATAGTGCGGCTTTACCAAGTTGGAGGAGGACGCGCGCACTTCGCGTCAAAAAAGTTAGTAAAGCCTTGATTATTGTGTTATTACTAACTTATTTTATTGTATTAATAATAAAGAACGTTATTTACGCTTGATTAATTTAGAAAAACCCACCAACATTTGATAAATAAGACTTATTTTGTGTTCATAACCTATGTTACGCTCAACGTGTATGGAGTTACGAGGTTTTATTTTACAATATGCGCCTAATTATGTATTTAATAGTGTCTTTGATTTTTATTTCAGACTACTATTATTAAATTCTCATGTATTAAAGATACTTCAAAACTTTAATTACGACGAAACAGAAGTTTCGCGACACACAATTATCATGAAATCAAGACTGGTTCTTACATAATACAGGAAGAATCTTCATTACTAGAACGACGAAAATACAAACGTAAATAATATTAGTGGTACTCCGGCAATTATTATTGTATGCATCTCTCCGAAAATTATCGACAAGTAGCGTTTCGATATTGGCTGACTCGGTTCTAATAACTTCAATAAGCGAATTAGCCAACTTTAGCTTACAACAAGATATTCTTAGAGACCCACAAGAGACATCAATAAACGAGACAATTTTCCAAACAGCTGAGGATGACATTAAAATTTACAACATTGAACAGCCACATAACATTAGACCATCATCCATATCTGGCGACGATATTATAGTACAGGATTATGAAACTAATCATGAAGACAACATTGTTGATTCACCCTCAAAGAAAAGGCAAAAAACGAGTCAACCAGACAATTGGAGCGTTAATAAAAACAAGAAACAAAGAGAAAAAGGCGAAGCTTTTTTAGGAAAGAAAAAGATAGACAGTAAATGGATATTTAGTGAGCCTAAGACTAAGAAGAATATGAAGGAAAGGTGCAACTGCAAACTGAGTCTAAAAGGTAACACAGTACCCTAGACTTTTCAACCAGAAGATCGTAGCTGGTAAAAAAGTTGTCAAAAAAGACTTTGATTGGCCGTACAGTAGAGTACAGTTCAATTTTGCCAATACATTTTTTACAACTCTGGACCCCAATGGATCAGATGACTGTATTTGTGTTTCACCACAGTAAAAGTCGAATGCGTAACAGTACCCGGTAGAGCTAGCCGCAACCCAGTTTTTATATCCAAAATGGACTGCTTTTCCGCGAATAAACTGTTTTGCAGTATGGTGCCCATAATACTTAACCATGGACTCGTCTACGGAGATACAATCATGGAAAACACCCCACTGTAAAAACTTCTGCATAAGTTTATCTGCCAAAGGTCATATCTTGAACATCTTGTCACTCGATGTTGCTGCTAGGTTATTGTCCACAAGATGGAGGTTTCTTTTTATATCTCGAAACTGATGCCTTGATAAAGTTTTTGCGAGTAGTTCCACGCCTACATCTTCATCTAGGGACCAGTACATGGGTTCTCGGGGTAGCTTGTGATATCCCGATAAAACCAAAACACCTAAAAACTTTTTCAGATCGTAGGAGTCCACTTGAAAATCGTATCTATTATTTTGATTAGCATAATGTTTACTATTCGCGACATATCATATCAATGATTTCTGAATCAAAAATCTTCTCAAAGATTTGAGCAGGAGTAAGACTCTTTAGCTCTTCACAAACAGCGCTAGTATATGACTGCGAGATGGAAGAGTAAGTAGATATACATTTCCTCCATTTCGGAACTGCATTAGAACGAGGGGTTTCATCTTGACGTCTCTTTTTTGCTGCCAGCGGTTTATCATCGCTATCATCCCCCTCACTTTCGACGTTATATCTTGAGGTATAACACATGTAGCACTTTCTTCCTCTGCACCCTCTTCTTCGTCCGTCAATGCACTGAGATCAGGTGGTATGATAGCCAAATCACACATCATCACTCACTTCACGAAGAACAGCATCAACTGCCTCCTCAAGCCCCTGTAGCTCATACGAGCAGCATACCGCTCTTTGCTCATTGTAACAGATCTAAAAAAAGGCTATTTTATGTATGTATGTTGTCATTGTACTCAATTGGGTACAGTAAAATTGACATGGTCGTAGATCTATATCATTTAGAGTTATTTGATATATTTTTTAATAAATTTAACGAAAAAACCAACCTTTGAATCATTATTCACTACCATTCAATACCATTGTATTGTAAATATTCACATACAATGTTCACTTACCTGTACGTTGTTTTCGTGACACAACCTCTACCGACAATATTTATAAAAAAAAATTACCTGCAAAATATTTGTAAATATCAAAGAACCAATGACTGTAAACTATTATTACCAAACTACCCTCTTTGAAATTTTGATAACTCACTCATACGTCAAAGAATATGATTGTACCCAATTGCGCACAGTGATTTCTAATGGGTTAAGTACATTCCTACTTACCTAGCAACTCTAAGTATCTAAAAAAATTGTCATTGTAAGACTTATTTTATTGATTCCTAATAAATAATGTTTATATTTTTGCAATATCTTGTTTTATTTGCCTAAATAAAGTAATAGGTAGGTAGTTATAATGATATTTCTACAAAGAAACAGAGCAAATCTCATTATGTATACGTGAACTTAAAAAATCTTAACTCCATTTCAACTACGTACTGCTCAAATTAGTTACTTAGAAAAGTTCGTAAATCCATGTTCACCAAAATAAATTAATTTTATTTCAAATATAATCGCAAAAATAGATTTCCTAGTCAATTTTAGATTAATAACTTTTCTAACAAAAAATTAAAATAATCAGTTTTTACTTGCTCCTGTAAAGTTTACCCAGATGGAGATACGAATTTTGATACTTAGGCCGACGATATGTAAAGGATTCTTACCATTTTGTTAGTGACCTTAAAAATCTCAAGTTAACTAACAATGAAACTATGGTTAGCTTTGATGTGTCGTCTCTATTCACCTCACTACCTGTTAGAGACTGCATTGATATAGTAAAAAGGAAGCTAAGTGAGTCAAACTTGCCCGAGGAATATGCAGAACTATTAGAGCTATGTTTAACATCTGGCTACTTCATGTGGAATAACAATTACTACATTCAAATTGATGGTGTTGCCATGGGGTCTCCGGTGTCACCTGTTGTAGCTGACATTTACATGGAGAACTTCGAGGAGCAAGCGCTCCGAATGGCACCTGTTGTGCCGAAGATATACAAGAGGTACGTTGACGACACCTACACTATATTACCTAAGCATGAAGTGACTGCATTCCTAAACCACCTCAATTCCCTTAATTCTAAAATTAAATTCACTATGGAATTGGAGCAAGAGAACAAATTAGCTTTCTTAGATGTCTTAATACAAAGAAATCCTGATGGTACACTTAGCCATACTGTTTATAGGAAACCCACCCACACTGACCGATATCTAAATGGGAAATCCCATCACCACCCGAGCCAATTATCTGCCGTAGGCAACTCTTTGTTTCAGAGAGCACATGGAATCTGCGATCCCCAACACATTAATGAGGAACTCAACCACCTGGTTAAAGTGCTGCGGATTAACGATTTAAAAACACCACGTCGCCGTCGCAGAAACCGCGTAAAGCCACTCACAGTTGAACGAAGACCAGCATTCCTGCCTTATATAAAGGGTGTTACTGACAAGATAGGAGGCATTCTTCGGCGAGCTTCAATCAAAACTATCTACAAGCCGCACTCAAAGATAAGCCAGCATCTTCGTCCAATAAAATCAAGCATCCCTTTACAAGATCCGGGCGTTTATAAAATTGACTGTGACTGCGGGCTCTCTTATATCGGTCAAACCAAACGAAATGTGTCAACTCGCATTAAAGAACACATCTCTGATGTTAAAAATAAACGAACCTCAAAATCTGCAGTTTGTGAACATTCCATAGATAAGTCCAACCATTATTTAAGATTTGATACCGTGAAGATCCTAGCAAAAGAGAAACATTTTATACCTAGGATGATCAGAGAAACTATTGAAATTAAAAAACATCCAAATTTCAATAGAGAAGATGGTTGGAAACTTTCATCAACATGGGATCCAATACTTAAAAACATCAAAATGAAAAACCAGCAAACTGTTAGACTGCAAACTCAGGACACAGTCAGTGCCTTTTGTGTCAATCCGGGACGTTATGCGAGAAGATTGAGAAACAGATGGCGTTAATGTATTGACAATCATGTAGTTTTTATTACTGGCAATAGATGAACAACACCTTAGTCTATCGTGACCACGGCAACTGCAAAGATGCCGAAACGTCGAAATAATTTTAAAATTAACTAAAATATACGCGATAATATCCGGTAAAAAGTGTTTTATTTAAAGTATGTATCGTGAAAACTTAAGAAAAGATTTAATTACCCGCTACGGAGCGGTAGTTGCAAACAAAATACGATCGCTTGAGTGCATGAAGAAAAAGAAATCACGGCTGCTGACATCGTTAAACTTTCTCAAAAGATGTCGGGATAACAACCTTCTCCCGGTATGTGTGAGAATATCTCCGAAGAAAGACATCCGGGGGGGTGCCGAAATTCTTCACCAAGCAAGCAAAAAACTACTGATCAAGTTAATACAACAACATCGGTACGACATATTTCGAACAGACGAAATTATTCAAAATTCAAAAAACGATCTTGCATTGACTCTGTCCCATTCGGATTTCGCGAAAGTTGAAGATTTTACGAATAAAAGGGCGTACTATGTCTACAACATCTATAAAAATAAACAAATTAGCAAATTTCAAAAACTCAATGACAAAAGGATGACTCATGAACCCTTTCAGCCTTCAATCAGCTCAACCACAGAGAATCAATCAACTTTTTCGCGTGAACGTACAGTTGTCAATGTGTCAAAACAAACATTGGAAACAAATGTTATAAAAGTTTTATCGAAGGGCTTAAATTTTGCACCAACTCCGTCTAGAATACCGGTAGAAGACATAATCTGTCGCGTAGAAGACTGTCTTTTCACAAACAAACTTTCAAAGGAAGATTCTGAAAGTATACGGCAAGATATCTCCGGCGTATTAAGACGCAATAGTCTACCGAAATCGAATCTTTCCAGAGAAGAACGCCTTGCATTGAAGACCTTACGCAATAATGACGAGTTAACAGTTCTCCGTGCAGATAAAGGAAATGCTACCGTAGTGATGGATACATCTGAATATAACGAAAAAATCTTGGAGTTGTTAGCGGATGAAAACACATACAAAATGGTGAATTACGACCCCACCAACAGGATTATGAAGAAAACATCCACTTTAATACAAAAACACAAAGATTTGTTACATTTAGATGTGAAAAAGTTAACACCAGCAAGTGCAAAACCACCAAAATTGTATGGGTTACCAAAAATACACAAAGCTAAAGTACCTTTAAGACCTATTGTGAGCCAGCTAGACACACCAACTTACAAGCTGGCCCAGCACTTAGCAATTGTGCTCTCACAACTGCGAGGAAAGACAAGTGCATATGTAAAGGATTCTTACCATTTTGTTAGTGACCTTAAAAATCTCAAGTTAACTAACAATGAAACTATGGTTAGCTTTGATGTGTCGTCTCTATTCACCTCACTACCTGTTAGAGACTGCATTGATATAGTAAAAAGGAAGCTAAGTGAGTCAAACTTGCCCGAGGAATATGCAGAACTATTAGAGCTATGTTTAACATCTGGCTACTTCATGTGGAATAACAATTACTACATTCAAATTGATGGTGTTGCCATGGGGTCTCCGGTGTCACCTGTTGTAGCTGACATTTACATGGAGAACTTCGAGGAGCAAGCGCTCCGAATGGCACCTGTTGTGCCGAAGATATACAAGAGGTACGTTGACGACACCTACACTATATTACCTAAGCATGAAGTGACTGCATTCCTAAACCACCTCAATTCCCTTAATTCTAAAATTAAATTCACTATGGAATTGGAGCAGGAGAACAAATTAGCTTTCTTAGATGTCTTAATACAAAGAAATCCTGATGGTACACTTAGCCATACTGTTAATAGGAAACCCACCCACACTGACCGATATCTAAATGGGAAATCCCATCACCACCCGAGCCAATTATCTGCCGTAGGCAACTCTTTGTTTCAGAGAGCACATGGAATCTGCGATCCCCAACACATTAATGAGGAACTCAACCACCTGGTTAAAGTGCTGCGGATTAACGATTTAAAAACACCACGTCGCCGTCGCAGAAACCGCGTAAAGCCACTCACAGTTGAACGAAGACCAGCATTCCTGCCTTATATAAAGGGTGTTACTGACAAGATAGGAGGCATTCTTCGGCGAGCTTCAATCAAAACTATCTACAAGCCGCACTCAAAGATAAGCCAGCATCTTCGTCCAATAAAATCAAGCATCCCTTTACAAGATCCAGGCGTTTATAAAATCGACTGTGACTGCGGGCTCTCTTATATCGGTCAAACCAAACGAAATGTGTCAACTCGCATTAAAGAACACATCTCTGATGTTAAAAATAAACGAACCTCAAAATCTGCAGTTTGTAAACATTCCATAGATAAGTCCAACCATTATTTAAGATTTGATACCGTGAAGATCCTAGCAAAAGAGAAACATTTTATACCTAGGATGATCAGAGAAACTATTGAAATTAAAAAACATCCAAATTTCAATAGAGAAGATGGTTGGAAACTTTCATCAACATGGGATCCAATACTTAAAAACATCAAAATGAAAAACCAGCAAACTGTTAGACTGCAAACTCAGGACACAGTCAGTGCCTTTTGTGTCAATCCGGGACGTTATGCGAGAAGATTGAGAAACAGATGGCGTTAATGTATTGACAATCATGTAGTTTTTATTACTGGCAATAGATGAACAACACCTTAGTCTATCGTGACCACGGCAACTGCAAAGATGCCGAAACGTCGAAATAATTTTAAAATTAACTAAAATATACGCGATAATATCCGGTAAAAAGTGTTTTATTTAAAGTATGTATCGTGAAAACTTAAGAAAAGATTTAATTACCCGCTACGGAGCGGTAGTTGCAAACAAAATACGATCGCTTGAGTGCATGAAGAAAAAGAAATCACGGCTGCTGACATCGTTAAACTTTCTCAAAAGATGTCGGGATAACAACCTTCTCCCGGTATGTGTGAGAATATCTCCGAAGAAAGACATCCGGGGGGGTGCCGAAATTCTTCACCAAGCAAGCAAAAAACTACTGATCAAGTTAATACAACAACATCGGTACGACATATTTCGAACAGACGAAATTATTCAAAATTCAAAAAACGATCTTGCATTGACTCTGTCCCATTCGGATTTCGCGAAAGTTGAAGATTTTACGAATAAAAGGGCGTACTATGTCTACAACATCTATAAAAATAAACAAATTAGCAAATTTCAAAAACTCAATGACAAAAGGATGACTCATGAACCCTTTCAGCCTTCAATCAGCTCAACCACAGAGAATCAATCAACTTTTTCGCGTGAACGTACAGTTGTCAATGTGTCAAAACAAACATTGGAAACAAATGTTATAAAAGTTTTATCGAAGGGCTTAAATTTTGCACCAACTCCGTCTAGAATACCGGTAGAAGACATAATCTGTCGCGTAGAAGACTGTCTTTTCACAAACAAACTTTCAAAGGAAGATTCTGAAAGTATACGGCAAGATATCTCCGGCGTATTAAGACGCAATAGTCTACCGAAATCGAATCTTTCCAGAGAAGAACGCCTTGCATTGAAGACCTTACGCAATAATGACGAGTTAACAGTTCTCCGTGCAGATAAAGGAAATGCTACCGTAGTGATGGATACATCTGAATATAACGAAAAAATCTTGGAGTTGTTAGCGGATGAAAACACATACAAAATGGTGAATTACGACCCCACCAACAGGATTATGAAGAAAACATCCACTTTAATACAAAAACACAAAGATTTGTTACATTTAGATGTGAAAAAGTTAACACCAGCAAGTGCAAAACCACCAAAATTGTATGGGTTACCAAAAATACACAAAGCTAAAGTACCTTTAAGACCTATTGTGAGCCAGCTAGACACACCAACTTACAAGCTGGCCCAGCACTTAGCAATTGTGCTCTCACAACTGCGAGGAAAGACAAGTGCATATGTAAAGGATTCTTACCATTTTGTTAGTGACCTTAAAAATCTCAAGTTAACTAACAATGAAACTATGGTTAGCTTTGATGTGTCGTCTCTATTCACCTCACTACCTGTTAGAGACTGCATTGATATAGTAAAAAGGAAGCTAAGTGAGTCAAACTTGCCCGAGGAATATGCAGAACTATTAGAGCTATGTTTAACATCTGGCTACTTCATGTGGAATAACAATTACTACATTCAAATTGATGGTGTTGCCATGGGGTCTCCGGTGTCACCTGTTGTAGCTGACATTTACATGGAGAACTTCGAGGAGCAAGCGCTCCGAATGGCACCTGTTGTGCCGAAGATATACAAGAGGTACGTTGACGACACCTACACTATATTACCTAAGCATGAAGTGACTGCATTCCTAAACCACCTCAATTCCCTTAATTCTAAAATTAAATTCACTATGGAATTGGAGCAGGAGAACAAATTAGCTTTCTTAGATGTCTTAATACAAAGAAATCCTGATGGTACACCTAGCCATACTGTTAATAGGAAACCCACCCACACTGACCGATATCTAAATGGGAAATCCCATCACCACCCGAGCCAATTATCTGCCGTAGGCAACTCTTTGTTTCAGAGAGCACATGTAATCTGCGATCCCCAACACATTAATGAGGAACTCAACCACCTGGTTAAAGTGCTGCGGGATAACGATTTAAAAACACCACGTTGCCGTCGCAGAAACCGCGTAAAGCCACTCACAGTTGAACGAAGACCAGCATTCCTGCCTTATATAAAGGGTGTTACTGACAAGATAGGAGGCATTCTTCGGCGAGCTTCAATCAAAACTATCTACAAGCCGCACTCAAAGATAAGCCAGCATCTTCGTCCAATAA
This sequence comes from Marasmarcha lunaedactyla, assembly GCA_923062675.1. NCBI lineage: Eukaryota > Metazoa > Arthropoda > Insecta > Lepidoptera > Pterophoridae > Marasmarcha > Marasmarcha lunaedactyla. The sequence goes on from OV281355.1 coordinate 24,301,915, forward strand.
AATCAAGCATCCCTTTACAAGATCCAGGCGTTTATAAAATCGACTGTGACTGCGGGCTCTCTTATATCGGTCAAACCAAACGAAATGTGTCAACTCGCATTAAAGAACACATCTCTGATGTTAAAAATAAACGAACCTCAAAATCTGCAGTTTGTGAACATTCCATAGATAAGTCCAACCATTATTTAAGATTTGATACCGTGAAGATCCTAGCAAAAGAGAAACATTTTATACCTAGGATGATCAGAGAAACTATTGAAATTAAAAAACATCCAAATTTCAATAGAGAAGATGGTTGGAAACTTTCATCAACATGGGATCCAATACTTAAAAACATCAAAATGAAAAACCAGCAAACTGTTAGACTGCAAACTCAGGACACAGTCAGTGCCTTTTGTGTCAATCCGGGACGTTATGCGAGAAGATTGAGAAACAGATGGCGTTAATGTATTGACAATCATGTAGTTTTTATTACTGGCAATAGATGAACAACACCTTAGTCTATCGTGACCACGGCAACTGCAAAGATGCCGAAACGTCGAAATAATTTTAAAATTAACTAAAATATACGCGATAATATCCGGTAAAAAGTGTTTTATTTAAAGTATGTATCGTGAAAACTTAAGAAAAGATTTAATTGTATAGGATATAGGAAAAGTACCAATATGTGATTTTGGTTAAATATATACCGTAAAAAAGGGCTACATCATAGGTTAATTTAGTTTTTCGGGCAATTAATAACAGGAAAAGCTTAACTAAGATCCATGTTACACAAATAAGTCACAAGGAGCGCAAAGCTGCAGCTTGTTCCAGTGTCTTAATATGGACAGCAACCTGGCCTTCTTCTTAACGAATAAGTACTTTACCTCGAGAAATCCAGCAATATTTGTACTGTCCATTCTTGACTAAATCCCGAGCGACAGCATATATTTTGCCAGTCAAAGTAGTTATTGATTCAGACAAATAAACTCTTGTAGCTACTCCTTTTATGCCTAAATGATCGGAATTAAGTCTTGTTCCGTTTTCCACTTTGTTAAATTTTTTAACGGCTGCTAATAGCTCTTCCTTCTGATTGATGTCTGCAAATTCAATCACAATAGGGGAGTTATTGTTTACTCCTTTTCTGTATAATTGTACGTTGTCTATTGTAGGCTTTATGTTAAGTGTCCCATAAAGTGAGTTGTAAATATCTTGTAAGTTTTCCTTCTCTAATCTAGGCACCTTTCTGACTTCGACAGTTTTCTTTTTTTGGTGCTTTTGGACTTCATGTAGCTGAAACTCCAGGTCATTTATGCGTTTTATTGCTGTAGATTGCTCAGCTTCCAGAACAGCTATTTTGTCGTTAGCTAATTTGAGATCATTGGAATTAGCATGAAGTAGTTGAAGGATTTCTGTATTCGACTGTAGAATAAGTTGATTTTGTTGTTTCATCTCAGTTACGTCAAAGCTAAGCAGATCTTTGAATGATTGCATTAGGGACTCTTTAAGTTCAGTCACTAAGTCAAAATCTGGATTTTTGCGTTTTCTGATATTTATGTTTCGGATCACATCATAAGGTTCATTCTGCGTATTCAGGTTTGGCTGGGAGGAATACATGCCTGACTCTCCCGATGTTGGTGTTCGTTGCATAGTTTTATGTAGAAATTTTCCTTATACTGTGTTGCAACTCTTGAGTAGCGGTGGCAGTCCCGTGCACAAAACTGGTTTTGGTTGGTTATTTGTTAACCTCACACCGATTGGTGTATTAGTTAGCACAGTAAAATAGAACGGAACTTTCCGAAACTGGACTGTATTACTTACGCACAGAGACTTTTTTAGCAAATGTTATTTATAAGATTTTAATAGAAATATTGGCAAGCGTGTCACCTGTTTAACTGTTTGGAAGAGAATGTCCGCTGTGCAATAATCAACATGGCTATACTAAATAATGAGTGACAAAAAATTTTAAACAGCGGACAATTTACAATTATGCACAAAATGCCTATTAGCCACTATGGAAACCCGTGCACATCAGGTTTAACATGTCGTAAATGCTTAGCGCCACAGAACACTATTTTACACGAGGCTTTTACAAACTCAGTGACATACTTAAACAGTTCAAGTCGAGTCAAGAACACGCGATCGGAACCTCACATGCGTCACAAAATCAATGCTCGGAAATGTTACTTGCAACGGCGATGATGAGGGTTCAACCAGTTGACTCACCTAGCCATGCGAGTCAGGGCTCACAAATAACTTCAATAAGAGATAAATAATAGATAGTAATGCGGTTACCTAGATTAGATAAACAAAAAAGACTCTTGCGAATACTGGTGAACATACCCCCCAACGATACTTTCGAAATCCAAAAATGCTAACATTAACAAGCTTATATATTTTTGAAATAAGTACATTCTTAAGAAACCACTAATTACTACACTAAGCGTTCGAACATAGTATAAAAGTATCCGCTTAGACCACCTAGAAAGAACCAAATTGTGCAACAGATATAAAATCTAAATATGCATTCATGTTTGACATTTATATAAAATGAAATAAAATATTTATTTCTAAACATTGACAATTACTTGTTTTTACTGACGTCAAATAAAAGATGACTTTACCACCAGTTCGAAAAAACCTTCGTGAAGAAGAACTGGCAAGAAACTTCACGGGTATATTTTTTTCAAAATCAATTTACAGAGTCTCTTTATGTCTATACAAAGTTATTCTTATCTGCATCTGTTAGGTCGGCAAGTCTCCCTCCCCCCAAGTATCCAAACGACGAACACCCTCAAACGGCACCCGTTCACGAGTTAACGCGGGATACAGCAATCGCTTTCCTCAACCATATTAGAGGGAAGTGAGCGACCGGTCACCCGACGCTACCATAAGAAGACGTACTTTAGTGACAATGACGCTTTAGTGATGAACTCAACGAGCAAACAGACATATTACATATGTTTTGTTACAAATACTAGTAAAATCCTGTTAATAAGCGCATTATACCCAAGGGTCATGCAAATAATCGGATAGTTTATAATATGCTCTAGCACACAACTTTTGCTTTATAGTTTCTTTGAATTTGTCAATAGGAATACCTTGAATATCCTCAGGAACCTTATTATAAAAGCGTATACATTGACCCATGAATGAGTTAGTGACTTTATGAAGCCTAATTATGGCCTGCCAGCATATTTCTTCCTCTTGTGTTAACATTGTGCAGATCTTTTTTTCTTTTGAACAAGGTTATGTTCTTTTTTACATACATTAAATTTTCTAAAATATATTGTGAATAGAAAGTAAGAATATTTATTTCCTTAAATTTACTTCTAAGTGACACTCTTGGACCGAGCCGATAGATTGCGCGAACAGCCCTTTTCTGTAGAATAAACATAGTACCGATGTCGGCAGCACTCACACAACAGAAAGCCATATGTCATGAGGCTGTGGAAATAACCAAAATAGACTAATCGAACAGTTGTTTCATTAGAAATTTGTCTCATTTTTTTAACAGCATATGCGGCAGAGCCAAGCTTTTTCGCTAAACCATCAACATGCGGTCCCCACTGGAGTTTGGCGTCTAAGGTTATGCCCAGAAATACAGTTGAGTTTACAGGAGTCAGTTCCTGGCTCTTAACTACAATGTTTGTGTTTACCTGTTTGACATTTTGCAATTTAAACTTAGCACATTTAGTTTTCTTTTTTATTGCGGAGCAAATTATTAGCTGAGAACCACTTCTATGTGTTGGAGATGCATTGGTTTACTGCTCGATAGTCAGTTTCTTGTCTTTTGATTTTAAATAAGAAGGAAGTATCGTCAGCATACAATATGACCTCGCGTTGATTCTTAACGACCGATGGCAGATCATTGATATATACTAAAAATAGGAAAGGACCGAGAACTGAGCCCTGGCGCATACCCATAGTCACTGCCGATCCTGATGACTTTTCTCCATTTATTGCAACTTTCTGTTTTCTATTAGATATATTTGATTTAATCATCGTGCTCATGTTTTCCTTTATATTATTGAAAAAAAATTTTTATACGTTCATGTGAACGTTTTGGTTTTAGTCTGTAAGTTGACATTTGAAAAAAATATATATAGTGCTCTTGAAATGTCCATAAAAATTTATACTCACCTTCCTAATTACATAGAAAATATTAAAAAAACAAATTTGTTTAGTAAAAAACTAAAAGAATTCCAATTGCAAAAATGTACGCATACGGTAAATGAATACACGAACGACAAATTTGTAGTTTAATTAGGTTGATATTCGTGTAATAATAATAACATCTTGGTTATGTATTCTTTCTTGTTATGAGTCCTCCTTATGTATTTTGCAGTGGCTACATTAGGCCTATAGTGTTACATGTTTATGTGTGCATATGTACGCCCCTCCATTGTAGAAATAGATTTAAGAACTTTGTAACATTATGGAAGCAATACATAATTGAGTATTGAGATAACCGCATTACTAAAACCTTTAGGAAAAACTTTGGGAGCACGTTGGAGTCCGGAGCAGTAAACTGAAGTCCTTTGTACAAATGTCATTCGGGAAGAATCGAAACATTTAATCGCTCTTTTTTACTCAACATCTCGTATTTTTATCACTTAGTATTAACTTTCGAAGTCCTTATGACTCTAGACTCATTGCGCTCACAATACATCAATCATTTCAGCGCAACACACTTAGCCGCTACCAAGCTAAAAATATTTTTTATTTCCAACAGTGTAGGACGAATAATGGTTAAAATTGTGCAATTTAAAGTCACTAAATATCATGACCTCGAACAGAACGCACATAAATTTAAGAACAAAGTTCTTGTCTTGTTAGTGATTAATTATAAGTCACCCTAATCGTATCTAATTTTATTGATGTTTTAATTAATCATATACGAGTATATAGCAAATTTTCAAATTTTTTTAGAAATGTAAAATAAACAGGTTGCAGTGTAGAAACAAATTAGTACCTTTAACGAAACCTACATTATACCTGTACCACTGCTGCTCGGATTACACTGTCAAGGGGATCTGCGACAGTCAAATACAAGCTGAACGACTAACAGAAGCCGGGCTATCTCTGTAACACCTGGTTGTCACTGAAAGGAGGCACTGGAGGCAAAACTTAACATTTTCCTAAAACCCCACATTGATTAATTGAACTTCATCGTCAATAGCTCCACACCTACTGGTTGATGGCAAAATACTACGGATTCCTCAGATGTGATACTATCTTTATCCTGTCTGCATGGAAAATAGAGGAAATGAAACATAGTCAAATGGAAACTGGTTCTCTAGCAAGTTACGACGTGCATCAGTACGTGGTGAGCCACGAGCTGGTTGGCGCGGCGTAGCAATGAGTCGCAATAATTTCGAAGGTGTGTAAAGCCTGTCACCCCGCAGTTAGTTGCTCGACGCCACCCTAGAGTTGGCTGAGGCTGACATCCCTCCAGCGGAATTATTAAAGCTGATGTTCTTACATTTCAATCCCAAACAAGTTTTTAGCTGAGGAACAACACATTTCAAAGAGGAAATATCTTCACATGTATCGTGACGCTAGTGTGACAGTGACCGCCGGCGACGGGTCGGCGCGGCCTCGGTGGGGTCGCCGGGAGCTACCTGCTTCTTGTACTTCTGTACATTCATGTATGTCATGCGTTGTGGTACACCAGACAGAAGAAAGCCTAAATTAAGAAGCTGAATTAATAAAAAATAATGGACCCGTCTCTGACACTGAAGTAAGGATGTCAGTAATCCGGCGATGATTCAGTGCTCATCTCAGTTGGACTTTTATATCCTGATAACAATAGCAAAGGACTCGATTTAATAATCTAGAGAAGGAGGCGTGGCTTTATTGTATTAGATAATTCAGTCGTATGTACTGTAATAGCAATACAACATATACTTCAAGTATATGTTCGCCGTACATTACACTTACTTAGTTGGAACTTGCGGGAAGTTTCCAGAAGTTCGGTACGTTGTTACGAGCTCTTTGTAATTGATTAAGAGTTGGTGTTTGTTTGTGCTGTACTTACTTTATATATATGCTATGTTACACCTGATTATATGTATTGCTAATTAGATTGAATATGTAAAACTACCTTACTTACTGTTTAGTTAATAAAACCTAGACTTAAGTTACCTTTGAGGCGAATTGCAACTTCCGGGCAAACCAGCTACTGTGATAATAAATAAGTGTAACAGTCACTGCAATCTGGAGGCAGATAAAATTCCAAATAACTTATAAGAATTTAGCAGCGGGGACATGAGAATGTTGCAACACACACATATTGCGGACCGGGGAGGGAGTAGGATAGCTGCGGGAAAAGCGCTAATGTGAAGATTCACTTAGTTTAGCGGTAAGTTTAATAGAACTTGAACTGTAGTTTGTACTGAACAGGAAAATGTTTCATTTTGAAATATTACACATTAATTAAAATACTTCAAAAAATAAACATTTTACCTCAATAAACTAAAACACAAAATAATTACGGCATATTTTAAAACTTGACATTCTACATATTTGATTGTAGAAATATTAAAAAACCAGAGCTGTGAGTGGCCTTTATCTGACCAACGCGCTGCCCTAAGCCCCTGGATGTAGACAGCTGAAATATAGTTTATGACGCGCACCCGGCTGGATATTTCCATGTTGGATTTAATCCCTGCGTGGATAAATTAGGTATTTCAACGGATCTGGGAATTGGAACGCACAAGGCGGCGCGGTGGGCCAACGCTAGTCAGAATAATTTCCAAAAACGTTAGTAATATTAAGATGTATTTTTCAGAACTTGTTACGGCCAGAATATTTTTTTTACCGTAAACTTACCCTTTTCCCTACTGACAACTTCTCATCGGTGTAGCAATAAAATCTGTTAAAAGCTAAAACGGAATGTAAACATTTCAAGTAGAGAAATAAAGCATTTAGAACTTCTGTACTTTAACAAAAAGCTTACTATAAAATCAAAGATTATTTTGATGACAAAAGGGCGCGGGAGTGAAATCCCCACAGGCTATTTCTTTTTCTGTTCGTGAACAATATTATACATACAATGTAAACAGCTTGGCTGCGGCGTTTCATTAGCTTACACAATTAGCTGCCATGTGTGTGATTCTTTCCGTCAAATGTATGTCTTCTACCCCAAGTATTTCATAAAAGATTTTTTATTAAAGAGTGCCGAGAAAGAAACAATATTATTAAAATGTTCACAAAAAATAAGCGAGCGAAGCTGAAGGCAACAGCTAGTAACTAGACCTTTCCCTGATTTATGTAACATTTACATTAAACATCTAGGAATAAATAATTTTGTTTGTTAATAACATTGTTGGGTATTAAATGCTTACATCTAAAGAATCGCATATCCGCTATCTATCCACATGCAGGGTAACTGGTAGGTAATTTTTTTTTAGATTAGAGCTCCTAGGGTCCGTTTTTTGATGTATCTAGTTATAAGGCATATCAATTAATACAAATAATTAACAAAAACTGAACTTACTACTAACTGCTTAGAAAGACCGCTCGACAACAATTAGAATTGAAGAATTTTCACTAACTGCATTTAATTTGATGCACTTTTCTAAAAAAACAATTTATGGAACTTATTCTGCAAATAATTTTAAAAATTTATAATTTTAATAAAATTGCGTAAAATAAATCGCACCGAAGCTGAGTTGCACGGACGCGAGTTAATAATGCATGCTAACTCAGGTTTAAATCTGTCTCCTTTGGAAAAATCTTAAGCTGTACGTCTCTGTCAGTAATATAGAAATGAAGAGCAATGGAGGGACATTCTAACTGACTAAACGGTTTACTCCGAGTCGGCCTTACAACCCCAACGTTAAAGAAATCACAAGGAATCATCTTGTTACCGCGAAGTCGAACGCGACGCGCGACGCCGGCGGCTGGCTTGAGCGAGCTCGTTGCCGCCTCGCTGACGTTAAGAAGAAGTACAAATATGTAGTTTATGCAACCAAATACCAACAACAATCTAACTCGGAGCTAGCTGGTTAGTCAGTTAAAATGTCCCTCCATCCCTGTCAATTTCTATAGTACTGAAAGAGACAAACAGAGAAATTTTCAGCTTCAATGTACAACTGAGATTCGCGCAAGTCGGGCTTACTGATTTGTTTTGTTCAGTAGCGCCTACTTCATTATAGAAACTTTGCTAACTCCGAGGCGTTTGTCGCGCGCTTGGACATGGCCCTCGCGTGGTGGCCATCTTGAAATATACCTACTGAATGTAAATATACGAAGCGGCTCCATTGGCTCCTAAGTAAATGTAGTTAGGAGATATTTAAATTTACCTTTGCAATAAAAGTATCATTTCTCGTATTCTATACTTCAACATCACATACAAACAAAAACGTGGAAAAACTTCTATCCGTTTTATATTCCATAATGTTTGAGTTAAATGCTACAGTTTGTAGTCATCTAACACAAAGGTTTTAAATGTGACGAAACTAAACTAAATAATAGTAAAAATGAAGTTTGCAATTCAACAAACAATTCACAAACACACTTACAACATACTGAAAGTGAGTTGTTTGTAGTAACTGTAAACTACAGACCCTCACAGCCGACCTCAGTACAGTGAGTCTATCAGGAAACAACGTAGCATTCCGATAGAGTCGAGCACTTCAGCAAGCCGGCGCTACTCAGTAATGGTCTTAACTCGGTGACGTCATAGATGGGATGCGACTGCAATTCGCAACACTACTGGTGGACCGCGCGATGCCCGGTATGTACCAGCAATCGACGCTCCGCAATGCCGCTCTGTCTAGCCGCGTCTACCAGTCTCAAGTTAGATCGCGCCAGAAAACAAGCAATACATCAGTTTGGATTAAAAGTAGAAAACGTGTCCGTGATTATTGCGGAATCAACACGTCCATACTTCTATACGTACACACCATCAGAGGGCAGATCACTGCCGTGCTAAACGAATGCGCTCCGAATTGCGAATTTGCATTAAATCTTAATCTTAATCTACAGTTTAGTGTTTAAATCGGGTCTGTGAATGTTTTCAAACTTCGAGCTGTGCTATTTCTCTGCAAATTACCTATCGTAAGTGTTCATGGTGATACTATCAACTACACTACTACTATCTACCCGCAAGTCCCGCGCGCGACAACATTCAACTGGTCGCTATCTTCTATGACGTCACAAACGTATAGCCTAGTAGTTATTGCTTTTTTGTTGTTTTTAATCAGATATCGTTTTTTTAAAGCCAGAAATAATATAAATATTGGAGTATGAATTAAGTAACAGAGATTAATTTTTTTATATTATATACAAAAATTGCTTTTAAGGGTTTATTATAATTTTTGAAGTTTGTTACTTTCTAATTGACACTTTGTACACGTTACATCTATGTACTGTACGTAATTTACAGTAGTATGGAGAAGTGGTATGAAAGAGCCAGTTTACTAAACGGAGCAAAAATACATTCTTTTATTTTATTTATTTATTTACTAAAGTAAGTCATTTTAAACGAAAAACCTTAAACGCTATGGAAATGTCAACATAATATTCATTTTAAAAAAAAATGTTTTTTGCCTCTTTCATAACATTTCGGTATTGAAAGAGCTACTAAAAGTTATGAAACAGCCAGTCTGTATTAAAAAGTGTAATCATATTAAAAATAATATATATCTAGGCCATATCTGAAGCAAATCATTTAATAATATATGAAAAAAATGCGTATTTACTATGGTTTTATTTTATTTACAAAATTAATATTCAGGGTTATGAAAAAGCCGGTTATGAAAGAGGCAACTCTTTTAAGGCGCATTCATCCGGCTCTTTCATTACTTATTCTTAAAAAAATATATAACCCATAAAATAACAACAATATCAAAACTTTTGCGGCTCACTATTTACGCAACTGCAAGGCCAAATATATGCACAAACTCAATCTACAATCCATTCACCTAGATATATTTTTTAATAAAATACAAAAAAAAAAAGTTAACTGAAGCAAAATACTTACTTTTTAGTACCAACAACTTCGACTCGATGCGCCGGCGTCCGTTGGTTTCGGCGGACTGTCAAATGTTTGTGGATGACGGAGAATCACTGTTGCTCACTTAAAAATAAAATTACCAACCAAATCCGTTTATAAATTACCAAAATAATGTAAGTGGCTCTTTCAAGACCTGGCTCCTTCATGCCACTTCTCCCCTAAATAGATGCTTATTACCAATGCTTATAATAGTTCTCGTGCTGAGTTCTCTTATTTGGTACATTCTTTTAACCGTTGCACAGTATATTTTATATGTATGCGTACCAAAACCACGCTGCTCTATAGGCAATAGTGCCAATGAAGTTTTGAGATGACATGAAACATTTTTTTGTGACGGTATTGTCCAGTCGGAGGATCTGATATAAAATTAGTGGAAATTAATTGGATAGGCATGAGATGACTCCAAACTGCGATTGCCCCATGTCTAAGTGAAGTACTCAAGGTGCAAAATGACTGAGTCAGAAATTTCCATTTTTCTTGTAGTGAATGACAGATGTATGCAGTTGCTTTCGGCTGCCACGAAAGTGGAATGACTGGATTTTATCAATGTATTTTGCGTTATAGTTCTCATTAAAATAAACGTGAACAATTATTTTCAGGTACATTTTCTTTTAAATGTTGAATTTAACTATTTTGAATCATATTGAAATTTAAATAATAGGTCTTTACCTATGAAACTGCCGTTTTGCCGTACTGGCCATTTCAAATGAAAATATTTTTTTTTTTGACTGATAATTCTAATTTCAAATTAATTTTATTTGACAAACATGGAATTCTTTTTCTAAAATCGTCATTTGTTTAATAGTTAGTGTTTTGTTTTCAACGCATTCGAATATTTTTCGTCATCATGGATAAGTTAAAAATTCGAGTAATTATGGAGTATGAGTACCGTCGTGGCAGCAAAGGGGCACAAGCGGCACGCAACATCAACGACGTTTACGGAGCGAACACTACAAACGGACGCACCACCCGTTATTGGTTTACCCGCTTCCGTTCTGGAAATTTTCACCTGAAAAATGAACCCCGTGGTCGTCCGAAAACTTTGGTCGACAATGACGAATTAAAGGCAATTGTGGAAGCTGATGAAACTCAATCCACGGCTGAATTAGCAGCAGCTTTCGACGTTAGCATCAAAACAATATTGGTCCATTTGCGTCAAATTGGCAAGGTAAAAAAGCTTGACAAATGGGTACCCCACGAACTCAATGACCGCCAGCGCGAAGTACGCGTGGAGACGTGCCTTGCACTGCTCAGCAGGCATACAAATGAAGGAATTCTGAACCGCATTGTTACTTGTGACGAGAAATGGATCCTGTTTGACAATCGTAACCACTCAGCAAGTTGGTTGGACCCTGGTTCAGCACCCAAACAATGCCCTAACCGAAAACTTACCCCTAGAAAAGTGATGGTCACTGTTTGGTGGTCTAACGCGGGTGTAATTCATCACAGCTTCTTGCCGAACGGGACAAGCATTACTGCAGATGTGTACTGTGAAGAACTGAACACAATGATGGAGAAGCTCGCACGTCTCCAACCAGCTTTGGTCAATCGTTCGGCTCCACTGCCCCTGCACGACAACGCGCGACCTCCTACTGCACAGCAGACGGTCTTCAAGCTACAAGAGTTGGGGTTGGAAGTTCTCCGTCATCCGCCGTACTCACCAGACCTTGCGCCAACAGACTTCTACTTTTTCCAGAATTTGGATAACTTCTTGGCGGGAAAAAAATTCAATACCCGAGAGGCAGTACAAAATGCCTTTGAAGAATTTGTTGCCTCCCGTCCAGCTGATTTCTTCAAGAAAGGCATCAATAAGCTACCAATGCGTTGGCCAAGATGCATTGATTGCATGGGTGATTATTTTGATTAATAGAAATAAAAAATATATAAAAAAATTACGCTTCATTTATTTCGTGAAAAACGGCAATTTCATAGGTAAAGACCTAATATTTGTTTCTAAACATTGACAATTGTTCTTATTGACGTCAAATAAAACATGACTCTACCATCAGTTTGAAAAAACTTCACGGGTATATTTTTATCAAAAAAATTTTTAGTGTCATTTTTTGTCCATACAAAATTACATACTGCATCTGTTAGCTCGGCTCTACCGCACGACTTAACGCGGGATAGCCATTGTACTCCTCAACCATATTAAAGGGAAATGTGCGACCCTTTACCCGACGCTACCATAAGAAGACGTTTTTTAGTGACAATGACCGAATAGTCTTTACCTATTACTTAATATTTTCATACAACGGTAATTAGAAAATACACTGTAATTAGTATACGGTAATTAGAAAATGGAAGATTTGCTTAGAAATTCCGAAAACTTATACAGGTTTAAATAACTGGCCTCTACTGCAACATACGGAGGCCAAAGTACTGTCTTTATTAAATAAGCAACGAGGGTCTAATCTTAACAATCTACTATATAAATAAGTGCACGGTAATTAGAATTTAAGAAGGAGTTAGGTAAAGAAATTAGATAATTAAAACCTAGGAATACATTTCGATGATAAACTGCGCTTTGAAAAACATGTGTTAGGTTTAGTCAAAAACTGTTTTTATAGGCTAAAAATACTCTACAAGATCAGAAACTATCTCTCAGAACAAACACGCATCATCTTATGTGAGTCATTGATCTTGTCAGTTCTAAATTATGGCGATTTAGTGTATGGTCCTCGTCTGCTCTCTAGTTCCCAAAGGATGATACAACGAGTACAGAATGCTTGCGGTCGCTTTTGCTTTAACATCCGTCCTCGTACTCACGTGTCACCCTTTTTAAATAACGCCTCAATGTTGAATATGAATTCACGCAGACGACTACACTTGGCAGTCCTTATGTTTGATCTACTGAAGCATAAAAAGCCTGAGTATTTATTTAAAAAATTGCTGTTTCAGGCGTTTCATTTGCAGTATGGATATGGATTCAGTAGGTTAACACGACCCCTACTTGCAGCATGTTTATACATAGGACCGTGGCTTTCACCGGTAGTTTCCGCTACCAGGCGACTAAGTGCTGAAATAATATTCCACCACCAACGAGAAATCTGCAGTCAAACTCAACTTTTAAAAATCGAATTAAAATTGCCTTGTTGGAATATAAAAAACTAAGTTTACGCACTTATGGTCGCTTTGGTGGCGGTGACTCTACGTGTTAGCAGGTCCTGTAAACTTGTGCCCGGTCGCATTGTATAGTATAGATATCTAGGTACTTTATTTTATTACTTATCATATATTATCGTTATTTATTAACCTGACATTTTAGAAGCTGAAAACCAGTGAATTGCTCATTGAGCATTATTTCCGTTGAGCTTTTGCCGTTTTGCATCGCCGCTGCACATAGTCATATATGTAGTTCTTTTGTATTTTATAACTGTTTAATAATTTTTTATGTGCTTTTGGTAAAAAGTTATTTGTATCTTTTTTATCTTTTTTTTTTTTGTGTGTGATATTGTGATGCAAATAAATGATTTATCTATCTATCTATCTAGAATTTTTTCAAACCAAGGGTACGGTAATTAGACACCTACATGTTTTGTGGCGAGACGCCGCCACACAGGAAACATCTACCTGCTTGCGAGTAGTAGCCCAAACTGAGGGCTCGCGGTGCGTTATTTTGGGATGAGCATGCCTAAACAAAAAGCGCTACGGTAATTATAACTTTAGACCGAACATGCGGGTACTTAATAATAATTGTTTACATACTGGTTCTATTAAGTGGATATTTTGTTATACGATACACACTACGTAATACTATTTAAAACTTTAAATTAAATAAATTTAATCCGTACCTTGTAAAAACTACAGGCAAGTTTTAACATTAGGTTAGCGAGCGGACAGGTCACGGCAATTAGAGAACAGGGGTTCAAAATTTAATTTAACCACATATTTTGACTTAACTGAGGCCTAAGTTTATGTTTACAGCTAGATAAGAATGCTTACTTACTTTAAAAAAATTGCACTTATTGAATTAGACAATATTTACTGATATACAAGCCCGGACACGAAAAAGCTGGCTAATCGGAGAATGGCCGTTATTACATTGTTTACGTGATCTTCAAAAAGTAATTTGTTATCAAAAGTTACTCCTAAATCTCGTATAGTGGTAACTCAAAAAATATTTTGATTTTTAAAGGTGTATCAGAAGTGTACGGCGTCTACTACGGGTGTGAAGCTGAATAAAGTCAGCGAGTATACATAGGGCTGGGTGATGCACATCTTCTAAAACTAACGGGCCTTGGCAGCGAGTCGACGATATAGGACTGTTAGAAAACATTAAGTTTAAAATTCTGTCATTTTAGTTATTAATATAATTGAGATAAATTACATAAATTAAAATTGGCAAAAAATTCACATTGCGCAGAACTCTGTATATTTTCGGCTATACGACAGTTGTTACGACGGCTATACGACAGCATATTAAAGGATAAACATGTCTTAAGGATAAGCCAAGACAATATCTGAAAGTTGTTTTAAAAATTTTACAACTATCGCGTAAGAGAATTGCCTGTATTCTATATTCTAAATATACACAGTATATAGATACAACTTGTACTTAACTGTAGGTTTTCGGCATTGGAGTGTCAGTGACACCCACAAATCTTCGGCGTTTGAGCACCAGTACCTACGAGGCTCGGCTTTTTTAGTCCCGGTCCCTCCTCCAAACGATATATCGATCGCCGACAACCTAACACCCTCAATTAAGCAAGTTTCCCTCAGACAAACAATACAATAGGCATGTATTTTATGAGTTGCTTTCGTGGCAGCCGAAAGCAACTGCATACATCTGTCATTCATTACAAGAAAAATGGAAAATTTCTGACTCAGTCATTTTGCACCTTGAGTACTTCACTTAGACATGGAGCAATTGCAGTTTGGAGTCATCTCATGCCTATCCAATTAATTGCCACTAATTTTATATCAGATCCTCCGACTGGACAATACCGTCACAAAAAAAATGTTTCATGTCATCTCAAAACTTCATTGGCGCTTTCCGAAATTTAAAGTGGTTGGCTGGAATCAAACAGAGTGCGGCTATGGCAAAAGCTCATCAGATGGCGTAGGAGCGACGGTAAGGAGGACTGCAGATAGAATCGTGGCTCAGGGCTGCGATATTGTCGATATTGAAACTCTTTCTGAAAAATTTAGAGCCTATATTAGAGGAGTCATTACGGAAATAGTTAATAAAGCAGATATCCTCCAAAAAGGTCTGCTTATCGATGAGAAGTTACAGGAGTTTAAGGGTACAATGAAATTCCATCAAGTCGTTTGGATTCATCAAAACCGAACTTATTTGCCATTCGAAAATTAAGCTGAGGTACACAATAGTGTATGCTTCAATCAATTAAGCTGTGGTACACAAGTGTGTATGCTTCAATCAATTAAGCTGTGGTACACAAGAGTGTATGCATCAATCAATTAAGCTGTGGTACACAAGAGTGTATGCATCAATCAATTAAGCTGTGGTACACAAGAATGTATGCATCAATCAATTAAGCTGTGGTACACAAGAGTGTATGCATCAATCAATCAAATGTGAACATGGTAAACATCATGGATTTTATGCTTTGAATTCAGAAACGACAAATGAAAAAGAAACAGTTTTTGGGATCCTGTCACTCCTCTTAATTTAAATCTTACAATGCCATCCTTCACAACAATGACAAACGTCCCTAATAGTATTGTATTTGATATGGATTTTTGATATGAAAAATATAGATTGATGTAAAAAAAATTAAAATTACTATAAAGCAGACTGATTTATACTAAAATGCACGGTTGTGTTCATTTGAGTAAACATGCCAACGACACTATTTTATATTATAAGTTATTTCATTCTGAATGTTATTGATTTGCTATATATACCTAATGTAAGTACACAGCGATATAAGCAAATCTTAGAGGGCAGATATGAATAGTTTTAACTTGACCTATTTTAATTATCTGGGTGTTAGCCACATAAGTTTTTTCGTACAGAACAAAAGTCCGAGTTGATTTATATGAAAACATACAGTGATAATTATAAAAGTATTCCTTTAAATAAACAGCTGTGACTAAGCAATTTTAATTATAAGATTTTTTAGTTTATGTGTACCTACCTATAACAGTACAACTGTTTTTAATACTGAAAGTGCCTTCCATTAACAAACAATGGCAATGATAAAGTGAACTTTCTTTATTTCCTGATACGTGTGAAACACAGTTTTTTAGAATCATATTCGATTTTTTTAGTTTTACGTAGGTTTAATAGTCTTTTCTAATTACCGTTACATTAAGTTTTAGAGTTATCTAATTACCGTACACAACAAAAAAATTATGTATCTTTAGCTCGAAAAGTACTAATTATAGCCTGATGCCTTTTTAGTGCTAATTTGTATCTTTATTTATAATTTAAATTCTAGTGTTTTCAAGTCAAATAAGTTAAAAGTTAAAAAGGCTACGGAAATTAGACCATGAATACCTAATGTCGAGAATGGCCGATAAATAAAGCTTCTAAAGCGCTGGGTTTCAGTTTGCGGTTGTCAAATAACTTCAACTCCATTCAGCAAACGTTAAACATATTATATTGCGCGTTGGTGCGCGGTCTCTTGGAGTGCGCTTCACAAATATGGAACCCTGCGCGTTGGTGCGCGGTCTCTTGGAGTGCGCTTCACAAATATGGAACCCTGCGCGTTGGTGCACGGTCTCTTGGAGTGCGCTTCACAAATATGGAACCCTGCGCGTTGGTGCGCGGTCTCTTGGAGTGCGCTTCACAAATATGGCACCCTGCGCGTTGGTTCGCAGTCACTTGGAGTGCGCTTCACAAATATGGAACCATGCGCGTTGGTGCGCGGTCTCTTGGAGTGCGCTTCACAAATATGGAACCCTGCGCGTTGGTGCGCGGTCTCTTGGAGTGCGCTTCACAAATATGGAACCCTGCGCGTTGGTGCGCGGTCTCTTGGAGTGCGCTTCACAAATATGGAACCATGCGCGTTGGTGCGCAGTCACTTGGAGTGCGCTTCACAAATATGGCACCCTGCGCGTTGGTTCGCAGTCACTTGGAGTGCGCTTCACAAATATGGAACCATGCGCGTTGGTGCGCGGTCTCTTGGAGTGCGCTTCACAAATATGGAACCCTGCGCGTTGGTGCGCAGTCACTTGGAGTGCGCTTTACAAATATGGACTCTGCGCGTTGGTGCGCAGTCACTTGGAGTGCGCTTCACAAATATGGAACCCTGCGCGTTGGTGCATATGGAACCCGTTGTATAATGTTTATATTATGCGGACCAAACAAATTCAAAAACGGTTTTTAAGATATCTCCAATTTAGAATTAAAACTTATGTACCTAACTATAATAAGCATGGCCAAAAGTTTCACATACTACCTTTGCAGGAGAGAATGCGTACAGCTTCTTTCTTGCTTAATGTAGCTAACAGCTCGGTCGCTTGCCCTGAGTTATTAGAACGTGTATCTTTATATGTTCCTGGCACATCTCTGAGAAATCCAAATATCCTCCACGTACCTTTTGCTTCGGCAAATTACAGACAAAATTCTTACTACTTAAGAGCAAGCAGGTGTTTCAATAAACTATGCAGAAGTCGTGATGTAGATCTGTATAACACTTCTGTTGGGCAGCTCAAGCGGTTACTTGCTAATCGTTTCTTTATGTAAAAGATAATATATTATGTACGAGTATGTAGTAGTGTTTTTTTTTCTATTTGTATTTTTTAATGCTCATTATGTTCGCTAATCTTCTATATTTTGTATGCATAAGTTATTGTGATCCCGTTGTTTTGATTTTTACTATTTATTGTCAGCTCAACAACCACAACCTTATAAAGATATTAAAAAAACATGTTGCTAAGTGATTTCTTAGCTGCTTTTGTAGAGTAGGTACAGAATCCATGTCCTGCTCTCTGAAAATGTTATTCAAAGTATCGCATGCCCTTAAGAAGAAGGATCATGTACCGCGATGATTTTATATGTTTTAATATTCAGTGTTCCGTCGGTGGTTGGTGTTTCATAGGTACTTAGTTCTTCGATCACGTATATAAACGTGATGTGGATCGAAGACTGAGGTAGGCAATTTTGTCTGACAATTTATATATACTGTTTTATAGAAGGTTGCAGTTGCGTTTGTTTTCACCTCCGCTTTCCGCCTTTCTCTTCCGCTTTTCGCTTTTCCGCTGGCCGCTTTCACCTCACTGTCGTCTGAAAATCATCTTCCCTTATAACTTACTACTTTTTAAAATGTGAAAAAAGGGAAAAAGTCAACGAGAGCCAGGATTGAACTGGGCAATGCTGTGAATCCCGCAGCTTTCCAAGCATTGCTCGCAAGCCGAGCGGCGTGAACGGGTGGGTACATTTCCCTGCAGACACAGCACCCGCGCGCCATCTTGCTTGGACGCTTATCATTTAATTATGGATACTTTATAAATATTATCAAAAATACTGAATCTAGAAAACTGAATTTGGATGATTTCCAATAAATCTACAAATCTGAATTGGGATAAATCGCAAACAAAGGTTTTTTGAAAATTACTGTCGAATCGATGGTTTTGTCCACGGTCACAATGCTGTTACAAATTTCGTCCCAACAAACGACGACACGTGACTACGTGACGTTACATTACAAATGTGTAAACTTTTCTATAAGAAAATTAATTGAAAGGCATACACTAAGTGGTGTAATGGTTAGTAGCCCTGGCTCATGCGCCGGGTGTCCCAGCTTCGAGTCCTGACCGGGGCATTAATTTATGCGAGGAACATATTTGTTTTCGTTTCACGGTTGTTTTTATGTATCCGAGTATATGTATGTTTATTCTGGGTTCCCCCCCAGTTCGCTGTATGGTCATCCATAACACAAGCTCTGCTTACTTTGGGGTCAGTTGGTGTGTATGTCTGGGGATTTATTAATATTATTAATTAAGATTTTCGTTGTTTTTGTACTACGTAAAAGTGAAGAGATAGGTACGCCGTTACCATGAATAATTTCAGAATTTTCCTATCATTTAATATAATATATGGTTTGATGTATATTGAAAAACCTCAAGTAACTTTAAATTACAATGAATATGAATAGAACATCAGCTTTTGGCAAAAACTACAGAAAGTTAAAGTTGCTCGAATGCAGTAGCAGGCAGTCAACAAAAACTGATATTACTGAGTCAGAAAGTAGCAGCGGGCGGAGTCGAAGCCTCTATGACGAACCAATTAACTCCCTCCCATTACATTCTACTGCATGCATGCACCTCATTAAACTTTGAATTTTCATCCCGTAACTAGTTTAATAACTTAAAACGCTACCTGTGGAATCTAGGTCAAACAGCAGTATTGCTTCGGCTGATAAAACATTTATACGTAATTCCCGAGACGAAATACAAAGCATTGTTTATTATACTTATAATGTATTAGTTACTTCGCAGCACTCTCTGCATTTGTCCGACAACTTGATGTAACATGTAGATGTTGTAAAGTAATACCAATCCTGCTTTGAAGTACAAACTGCAAGTCACGGAACTGTCTAATTCAATTACGGAAATGCCGTGGACCTAATCGGCTGCAGTGGGTGCGGGGTTGAGAGACGCATTAAAACTACTAACGGGCATTTGCTCACGTTCAACTGAGGCGCTACGTCATTTTCGATCATAATTTTTTTTTTCAATAAATCGCGGCATTAATTCTTCAAATTTCCTAGAGATTGAGAATGATTTATTAGAGAGTCTAGTGTGGAACGCTTATTCTAGTTTACACGGTGAAAAAATAGCTTTTACAGGATATGAGGTTCGGCAACAACAGATCACCCGGAAAAAATTGGACTACTGATTATTTGCTTCGCTCTGTCAACAGCGAAGGCTTTCAATTCTGTGTGCTTCGATAATATTTCAGAATAGCTTTTGCCCACGGCTTCGTTCGCGTAAAATAAAAGGAGTAGTAAATTACATTTTGTTGTAAATTAATAATTATCAAGTAAAGTTAAATACAAGTCCTTTTCTTTTTCAGCAGCTGCTGTCACGGAATAATTCTTATATTTTTCTATTTTTGAAAAACCTTGGAATAAAATACATATTTAAGTACTAATTCGCGAATAGTGGCTGCCAGACGCAATAATTTCATAGTCCACTCAAAACATGAATATTGCAGCAATTCGTATAGAGTTGTGATATCTGACTGAACTTGGGGGCCTTATTAAAATACTAAAAGTCCACATGTCCAGCCAAAGGTCGTCGTGTGCACAGGTGTCGGTGGAGTTAAAATAAACTTCAGCAATATAGGGTGCTCGATCGATCGCGAAGGTGTTCGGTTCTTATAAACCGGAGCGCATTACTCACGCTCGCTGCGTCTTCAGGGAAAATATCTATTATAACTTTCCTTATTTCACAAATGTATAAAAGTCTGCAAAATGTACCAGGGAGATATAACTTCGTCGAAGCATCTTTTCACTACGCTGTCACCAGATCGTTTTCAAAAAGAGCTTGTTCCATTTTTTTGTTTAGCTTGCGATATAACTTGGTCCGGCCTGAGAGACCGGGTTCTCTGCGGACGCGACGTCATAAACTGAAGTGTAATGAACACTTTTTCTCTTGAACAACAACTTCCTGTGTCGTTTGTAAAAAGTTAATTATTATTTATTATTTACCTACTGTGATTGATAAAGATTGATTCATGTTATTTTAAACAGGCACAAAGTCTGCAAATGTTTCAAAAGAGTTGCCTAGAAACATAACAAAATTTAAAACAGCTTCTACTGAGAAAGTTTCATGTGAAACATTGCAATAGAGTCCTTACTTTCCAGATGCGGTGTTCAGGCCTACCCCTCGCCCCTCTACTCAAGCCGCACACTGCTTCAAGTGAACTACGAACGAAATTTTCTCTGCATCATAAATAGAATATCCGCGCCGGTAAGTGTGTCTGCAGGGTCGGAGGCAGGCACCTCGCTTGTGTACATGCTCGCAAAGGTAATGACTTCGAATATAGACTCGTAATTATATGTAAAGTTTATTTATTTTACTAGTTTATATAATAAAGAATTTCCAATTTAGACCTATTTATTAATTCTTTGAATGTTATTTGTAAGTAATTTGTTTTCAACTTAATTAAATGTAATTAATGTTTGATGCGAAAACAATCCTCGTAGTGTATTGACGTGATCAAATCACCATCACTTCTAGAGCTGATTAGTGAAGGTCTAGAATTCCGCAGACTATACACTGATAGATTATTTCGGTCAAGTTTTGAATGCACCCGGCGTGCGATTGCCTTTCGCGCGGACGGCAGTGCGGGAGGCCGCACCACTGTACCTGGTAGCGACACCCCCCTAGAAGAGGAAACATGATTAAATATTTTATTTCCCCTCACAACCTCGGAAAGGTTCTGTTTATCATTCCAAATCTAAGTGCAGCACTGCAAATGCACACTAAAAAGAACTATCCGCTAGCATGGAAAGATTTTTTTTATTTTTATATTTGATTTACTTCATGTCAGTGCACGAACCTTCTTTTAAGAATAATCGCACTGGCATTATGGCACATTCAAACTGGAAATATTCAAATCGCAAAGAAATCATACCTTCTTACACATCAGAGAAAAAACCGTATTCAAAAACAAAACGAAACTAAAATCAATACCGAAAACAAAGTGAGCGATCGCTGGTGTGTGTGAAAGTGAACTAGCTGGAACTACTTGCCCTCACGTAACCGGACCCCAAACTGGAGCCCGTTTGTTCTGACAATCCCAATTATTCTTGTTCTTATGGATTTTAAACAGTGTAAAGCCATTTATTTTTAATAAGCAACCTAAGACCGAGGTAGTAAGACTTCTTTCCTTGCAAACACATAAATTGTTAACTATCTCAAAAGGCTCGTGCTGGGCATGGTGGCAGCTAAAGAAGGAATACAGTTAAATAAGTTTTAACACTTAAAAGCTTTGTGTACCAGAGACACTGGGTTTGTATGACGCCTATTTCTGAATGTTGCCGCCGCCGCTACTTTCTTGTATTTGATTAACATTGCTTAGGCTGAGGTACTGTTTGTTCAACTACGGTCGCCAAAACTACTGGCCCAGGGAATACTTCTCTCAGAGCCAGCAGATCACTCAGCCTCATGTAAATGGGTTGCAACAGCTTACTGGTGTATTGGTCAGTCACCGACACCGAGCCCCCACCTCGCATAGAGAACTTTACTTGACGAATGTGTGTAAAGGCAATTTAAGAAAAAGCTTATTTTATATTTTTCTGTGTTTAATAAGATTTTGTTCAGCCGAGCTCAAATTAAACAAATATCATATTTTTTGCTTCATTCAAAGATAGCATTTAGTTTTGATTTTAAAATTCGCAACAATTATTTCTACCCATTAGTAAGCAGCCGAAATGACAAGGTATACATTTATTTAAGATGACCCTCGTGTCTATGGAAACGAAGGTATAAATGAAATAATTGTAATTTACAACTACGCCGTTGTGTGTTTACACTGGCCGTTGTAGATATTTAGTGTTGTAGCGTCGTGACAAAGTAACCCATTCAGTGTGGCTGGGTCAGAGGCTAGCTAATGGTATACTTTGTTTTGTTACAGCAGTCCGACATCAAGCAGCCCTGTGACCATCCTTGTGAGCAGCCCACGGGACACACTGAACGTATTACCTGCGGAGGAAATCCATTCCCAATGTGATTAAACCCTTTGACACTCGTAGCGGCATATCGACGTGTGTGCGTGTGCGTGAGTGCTCACTGGCATCGAGATAGTCGGAGAGGGTTGCTGTATGTCACTTAATTGATCCTACGGAAATAACCATGAACGGTATATTACCGGAAGATAGCCAAGTCGTTGATGAGTGCTTTATGTCTGTGGACTAATGTTTTTGAAATTGTAACAGTAATTTGATTTGATAATAATTATTGTAAAACTCGTACGGCACATAACATGACGATTTTACATTAAATACAAAAAGTAAACCGCGTAAGTAATGAAGCTCGCCAGAATATTTTTATTATGCGAAATAGAAATATAATATTGCGGCGGGAAATTACGCCACAACTTCTCGTAAGAACGCAATATACCAGATTCGCGTAGTCTAACGGAGGTCGGAATATTTTTAAAGCTTCAAACAACCTCAATATCCGTCGACGCTCGAACCTGTTAGTAGAGCGCTGCGGGAGACTGCGGCGCGAGCGGTGTGGGCAGAGATGTTTTTCTCAACATTATTCGTTTTAGAAAGCATTTCCTTATAATATTAAAAAGTATATTTAAATTAAAAATTTCATTTTAATGAAGCGAATGTTGAAAGAGGTACAAAAATTCTCACCTTAGTAAATAAAAAGTTTTTAGTTTTGTCACTGATTGTACAGTGAAATAAAAGTAGAAACCAAAAGGCAAAAAAAAAGGCAAATACTTTCTTATATCGGTAACTTGACCTCTAGTGTGAAAAATCTGATACCCATTTTTATAAAACTTAGGTTCTCCGCCGACACAGACACATTAATGTGTATGCTATGGCCCTGCTCGAAGCGTTTCCACGTACTGCATCGTGGTTTGGGGTAGTGCTGGAGTATCGACCGTTCTTCTTGAGCGTGCTCAGAGAGCTATTGTTACGGTAATGTTTGGAAAATCACGACCGTATAGTACCACTTTGTTGTACAGGAATGCCCTGTACTCGCAGTAAGCCAACTATATATACATATATATGTCGGAGTGAGGTTAAGAATACAGTAGCTAAGTTGACCATAAAAGCGCCACCTATCCAGACGCAGATGAACTTCAGAAGTGCCATGTTGTTGCAATTTGTGTAATAAATCATAAATATGCATAGACTTTGTTTTAGGAACGCTGTGAAACTGGGGTATGTTCGATAGTAAGCGAAGTTCGTTTGTTCATCCATTCATTCTTAATTCAGCTTTTAAAAACTGACTTGTTTAAATAAGGCTTGCTAAAGTAGATTAAGTAAAAAAAAAGGCCTCATGTGGAAGATGACATAGCGTGCAGAATGCTGCTGAGAATACGCCGCGTGCTGATTCCAAACAGCCGCTTTTAAAAAATAACCTGTGAAGAATCTTATACTGCAAAATTACAAGATAAGGCTTAGAAGCCATCGGAAACTATTATAGCTTTATAATTTATTAATTGGAAGTTCATAAACGTACATGACCACGTGGACGCTGCATTTCTCAATATGTTTATATGCATTCTGAATACTATAACAGGTGAGCACAAAACTATAGCATTTCAACTTATAACTCGAACAAGCGTAATGTGTAGAAGGCATGATCTTCAGTCCCCCACAATTCTTGCGATGGGTCAGTTTTATGTTATTAGTTGCAAACTCTAAAACATAGCAAATAAGCATAGCAGTGATCAGCTGTAAGCATCCATGATTGGCTACACAAACTAAGTTACTTGGAAGCCGCCAGAATCCAGAATCTCCAGGCGAATTCACGTATTTTAAAATTACATAATACAATTGTACATACAGAACAAACTATGATTTAATCGATTTCATTGCCTGAGTACATATGTTACATTATGTCGTTAATAATGAAACAGTACATACAGCACTAGCCCGGCAGCGCTGGCGGCTGTCACACACTTCACACTTATACAGCTGTCAACGTCAACCACTGTTGGAATTTATTTTAATGCATAATGACGTAATTCGGTAAGAGTATTTTCTTGCAATGACTTTGAAGTGTTAAATATATTATTACTTTTATTTATTATTATTATTTATGTGCTTGAAACCTTAATTAGTTTGTCAGAATGTATTGTGGGGTTTAAGTTTCTTACTGAGCAGCGTTTATCCAAATTCATGAAAAATCTAAGAACAGCAAAGATTTTCAAGCACAACCATAGAGGCAGGCATTACTTCCCAGGACATTCAGCCGCCGGTACGGGAATGTTCACACAGCGATCAACTGAATGCTTTACTTTACTATTATTGTACGTTGAGTGAAAATCGATACTAGGATAAGAATACACTTTTCATTTTGATTTGAATGTAGTCACGTTCAATAGATTGGGGTAACCCACATACCGTACTACTATAAGTTTATAACGATAACTGCTTAGAAGTAAAGTTAGATCCAATAAGTCACATTATAAACAAGGTAGTACAAACACCTGTGAAGGAGCTGAGAATTATGAGCATGTTTCCGTTTTAATAACAACTAACATAGACGCAGAGTGAGCGGCCCACAAAATGGAGCACCGATCTGGGTAAAGTCGCTGGGAAGCAGAGGATGCAGGCCGCACCGGACCGAGTGCTGTGGAGCAGTGTCCTTTCGGCTGAGAATAAGTCCACCGTGAAACAAATGAAACAAAAAAACAACCATTTATAAAAAAAAGAAAAATAGCAATATTACACAATGTTTATTGTAATTATTTCGATAACATTAACGTTACCGATGTTTTTTATTCGTGTTGCTTAAAGTAGTTTCAATCTTTTTCAATACTGATTGAAAATTATTATTGCGATCTTCATAAAAGGAACTAAGGAAGTACTCCTCAAACCCCAGCAACGCGACTGTCTGCCAGTCCACGGCGACCTTATAACGTGGACTATACAGTTTTGATGAAATCAAGCACATTCTCCTGCGTCACGTTACATAATGCCATTAAAAAATCGTTGTATTGAAACTAACGAGGCGCGTACTTGTGAAACCTGAAGAGCTTAGATTTTGAATGTAGTCCACGGGTGAAAAAGAATCGTTGTTTTTGTCGCCGGTGACAGGGGGTAATTTACTTTTACCATGTTTTATTTTAGATTTCAAATATGAGACACGCAGAAAAAAAATGTACTATCTTTGTCAAAACATAAATTAGAAATCAACCTTTTTATCGCTGTAACAGGGTAGTAAGTTAAGCAATTAATTATAAAACAAAACAAAACTATTGACGTGAACGTGTCTTCAGGCTACGCTACGTAGTTGTTATAATATTTAAGTATCACACTACATCGTAACCACTCGGTTGTCCTCGCAGCAACAAATGTGAAAAGAAGGGATCTATTTGCTTTTTAAATAAATATAATAATATACTTATGTTTTTTTTTATTTGAGGGCCTGTTTGGCATGGAGGTAAGTAGCCTTGCCCTTGATGCCAGATATTTTGTCATATTTGCTTTCCAGTTATGAATGTGTATGTATTTTTTACTTAAGTTAATTTCTAATATTTATTTAGAAAATATCTATGTGTTTTTATAAAATTCTTAAGTTATTTATCCGTTATCTAGTATCCATAACAAAAGTTCTTAAGGATACTTAATTTGGGCTAGCTAATCTGGTGTGATTGTTAGAAATATTATTTATTTGTTATGTGACCGGAAATGTATGAAACCTAGAAATCGTACACAACCTTAAGAAATACAAGATTAAGTTATTTAAATAATCCGTGCCTATTAATATAAATATGCGCAGTGCAGTACAACAGTTCTACTGACAGTGCAGTACAGCAGTTATAATATAGTGCATAAATACAACAACTTTTGAAAAAAAATCTTCCTTGATGCATCGTGCTTACGTGGCAGCGGATTTCAATGTATACCTAAACAAATTGTGTTGTAGTATTGCGTATATAATCGAATAAATAATTTCCTTCTTAGTTACAGCTACAGTTTTATTTATTTGCACATTTCTGAAACACGCAATACAAAAGAAAAGTCAATACACGAACCCAGACCCGTGTGTACACGTCCATTTGACAAGCTGCGTTCTGCAGTTTGATTAGGCGTGTAATTGGCCGACACCTCGTTATCGCCTCCGGCTAGCTTAGACCCACGGCCTGTTGTAATAACACAACAACCATATCTAAACTAATTACAAACAGCGCATACAACAAAGTACCGAACTTCTCGGCACTTCCCGGAACTTCCAACCGTAACTACAAGATTATAAGTAAATTAGTTTTACAATAATTACATGACGCTAACGAGCTAATAATAACCCTTAGAAACTTTCCTCATATTCATGGGAATGCCTTTGTATGTGGTTAATGTTTCTTTATATTCCTATCAGAACCCACCATACAGCTTTTCTATTAACTATTGTTATTATAATAAAATGTAACAAAGTGACCAGGGTGCTATCTAAGCACTGAGCATAACGACAAACAATTTAAAATGCCGGCCATTCGCCTCTGTCAGAGATTGGTGCCATTAAAGTCGGTTCGACTAATTTTGAACCATCTGAACTATTGAACATTACGAAATAAGCCCATCACGCCAATATTTCGTGAAAAAATCAATCCACTTCAATGATCTCTGGTGAGGTTCGTGGCTGGAGGGTTTGGAGGGTCACTGCACCGTTAGCAATAGCCAAATGGAAATATAACAAAGAGGCGCCATAAATTATGTCTCTAAACAGAATCTACCCTTGTTATATCTCGCCTGTTAAATCCCTTAATGGACGGGCATACTTTGTTCAGTAAATGTACTTTGGCCGTGCTTGTCTCGGCTCTGTGGTTGTCGCGTCGCCGGCCTACGGGTGCGGCTTGTATGACGCTTGCGATATTTATGACAATATGATAACTGTGTGTTCGCATGTGCACTTTCAGATAGTCTTATTCTAACAATACAAGTTGTTTAGTTTTTAATACCTAAAAATGAATTAAAAAATTCAAAACACTTCAAGCCTCACACAAAGGGCTATGTTTTTGCCCTGTATTTTTCATTGTATACAGTTCGCCGCCTCTTTGCATCTGCTGCAGCAGCTAGCGTGGCCTCCGCGCGTTGTTGCCGCCGCAGCAGCCGTCGATGCTGTGCCTCTTGTGTTTATTGCATCCTAGTGTAATAGTTGTAGGAAACATTGAAAGGTATAAACAAATATTTTGTGTCAAAATAATGGAATAGAAGAAATTACAGAAATGTGATAACTGCGCGTGTTCATAGGCTGGGTGATTCGTTAACATCTGGAGTTCAGAAATATATGCTACGTTGGTAAATTTAAGAAATTTAATAAATCTATTTGAAAAAAATAATTAAATAGTTAAAAAAATAAAAACAAACAAACGGAGTCGCCTAGCCTCAATGCACAGCGCAGCGACAGCTGGGAGCAGCGCGGGCTGTAGTTGTACGCTAAACTTTACGTAGATCTTAGACCTGCCTTATAAAGTAACACAACAAAAATAATTAATTTCCAGAGCTTACAAAGTATCTCTGCATAAGTGATGTAGCAGTAAGGAACAAGGTATACATCATTGGCAGTAGTTCCGTGCAGTGGATTGTACAGCGTACCCATGCAATAGGTATGTACACTTTTCCCTTATTGCGTACCTTGTTAGTGTTATTTTTACATTTTATCTGTTCTAGATTCGGCAAGCAAGTACACAATAGATAGGACTTTTTGGGTTTCTGTAATATTCTACACCGTTGATTTACTCGAGTAGGCTGAGTACAAAATTCCATATCTACGCGGCGACCACACTACGCCGCTACGGGCCTTGTGCCGTAGTACATAATTGGTGAACAGGATTCGAATGCAACCGGCGCAGGCGCAGCAAGCTAATGTTTCCTCTGATGTGCGCTTTAGAGTTAGTAAAGTCATTTTATTTCAAATTAATTATTTTGACTAGTGAAAAGATTTGTATTTTCTATGTCCATCACATTGAATAGATTTACATGAACATACGCCTTATGTAATTAATAATATTGTTAAACATGTATATTTTATTAATTCTCTACGACATATCGCTAAAATATAATTTTTAATTCAATAATAAATATTAAAATATTAAAAAAGTGTAATTATAAATGTAATGTAAATTTGAAACTAACAATAAGTTATAAATTGACCTAATTTGAACGCCTGGGTGGCAGATATTCTATCAACTCTATTTTGTTGTTAAAAACCTATAAAAAATTTTATTTCACAAATGTTAAACCTGAGATGTTAACAGGAATGGCAACTTCAAAAACGAATTGTAATTTTTAGTTGATATAGAACAAAATTGGAAAGTGAAATCTAAAAGTTTGCAACAGAACTTACAGACATAGGTTACTTTATGGGCATTTTGAGCTGAAGAGTGGGTCTGTGCCCCTCTCCTCGCTGCCATGACAACACGACACGGTGAAGGCTGGTCTAAAAATAACAAGGATTATTGTGATATGTACCAAAGTGTTTTCTAATGTGCATTCACACAAATTCTACGAACAATAAAACATTTGATTAACCTTTACTTGTACACACTTTCCATGTTTTATTTACAGGCAGGTAAAAATGCCTGTACATTAACAGCCAGATATGTTCCGCTACACAATATTCGCATGATTTTGGAGATAATTTAATTATATTCCAAACTAAATCTTCACTGAACATGAGAAGATAGATCAAGAAAAGTATTGCTGTAAAATAATTTTTATTTCTAGCTTTTACTTCAGCATCATCAGATTTTTAATATTTGAATATATTACTCATTTTAACGTAGTTCGAATATCTATGATATCCACCTTCACCTATCGGCGAATGAGCTGGTCTGCGAGTCCAAGGCTCGCAGCAACTTTGCTTCTCTCTACTCATACTTAAACACAACCAATAAGTAATATAAGTACTGCACTTTTATTTCCTTAAAAAGTGTATTGAAATAAAGAAAAGATAAAAGACAAATAAATGTGTTATAGTTGTTTTCAATTCTTTAATTCAATTTAATGATACAATCCTTCTGGTTTCTGGTAATTAATGGGTTAATGCACGCGATCATGCAGAAAATGCCATGAAAAATGTTGCTGGATGGCTAGTAGACAGTCTTATGTCGTCTCCTGTCAATACAGTAAAAACGAAATTAATGTGTTTCAATAAGACCGCGCGCACGAGACCAGCCGCTGACTTTAAAATACAGACCCAGACTTATCCATGCAACAGAAGTATCCGCTCACCTGCCATATGTTCTTGCGCCGCCCATGTACGAACCAACTGTATCAGTATATCTAGGAGTAGAATTGATAGTAACCTCTTGAGGAGGGCGATGGATGGCTCCCGCGTTAACTCGTGAACGAGTGCCGTTTGAGGGTGTTCGTCGTTTGGTGTTTAATGAAATAACCCCAAAGTGTGCCTAAACTTACCAATTGCGGGAATATTTACTATAAACGTTCCATTTCAATCGAATTGACGCAAATTCAAGAACAAATTTAAATATTTTTAAATTCAGCTTTTATCTTAATTTTAAGCAGTAACGCCCTCTTACAGACCGTGGCGATGAAAAACATTATCCGAAAGTTTTTTTTGGAATACAATTGAATATTTGATAGATAATAGATAGATAGATAAAAACTTTATTTGCCAAAAATGGTAACACATTATTTTTTTCAATTCACTTTTACAGAAAATATATGGACTAAGGACACAATTTAAATGTTTTATATAGTCAAAAGTGACACATTAAAAATATATATATACATTTCATAATATAAACATTTTAACACATTAAAACAAAAATAGAATTAATGGTAAAAATGAGACAATAGAATGGTTTACATTAAAAGAACCGAAATCCTACAATTCAAATTACAGTGAAATTCGGAAGTGCTATGCTACCAAAAGGCAAAAAGGCTATAGCTCAGCTCTAAGCCGCTTGTAGCGAAACGCTGATTTTCAGCTACTGCCAAATAATTACTAAATAGGAAAGGTATAAAGGAATACAATAAATACAATAAATTATAAATAAACAAAAACCTCAATTAAACGCAATATAAGTAAGTGCAGTAAATAAGATAACGATGATTATAGTATAGGTACTTATACATATAATTAAAAGTAATAGAGTTAATATAAAATAATATCAATAATAAACTTATGTGGTTAGTTTAGGTTCAAATATATCTAATTCATAACTTTTACATATTCAAAAATAATAACATGACATGTTAATCTAAATATGATATTTGCTGTTTCAGATGTTTATTACTCATTTAAACGTTTAAACGGATCGCATTAAAAGATGGATATACCTATGTTTTTGCATGTTACCTATACAAAGTATGAAAATAAATTACATATACTTAAATGAACTATTTATTCAAAAGTTCATATGTAGTTTGTAGCAAATAGACGCCGAATATCGACAAAATAGTCATTATAAATTTATTTTAAAAAAATACACCCGTAAAGTTTCTTGCCAGTTCTCTTTTACGAACGTCTCTTGTGGTTTCAAACTAGTGGTATAGCCATGCTTCATATAACGTCAACCAGAACAGGCAATTGTTCAAGAATAAATATTTTTTATTTGAAAAAAAATCGTCGCAGCAGGTAGATAGTTACGTCACCGGACATACCACCCGCGACCGTTACAGTTAGAGCGTAGACGCAAACGCTGCACTTCTAGGTGGTACGATTCTGGGAACGAATAATATTAAGGATGTAGGTTTAAGATAAACTATGTAATGTTAAGTTAGTTCTTAAGAGCGGACAGTCTGCATCTAACTCTGCGACCATAGGTTACTATTCTAAAATTAAGTTCCTTTATAAAAGTTTAAATAAAAGTTCTATTTTAAAAATCAAATAGTGTTTTTAAAAAGTCGATCCCAGTGCTCCCGAACTTGACTGGCGCAGCCGGTAGGATCGTGGTTTGCATGCATCGTCCATCAGTACGTGAAATAGTGAAAATTAGACTGTACATTTTCGTGAAAGTGAAAATTCTTCTCCGTGAATAAAAACAGACTATTTCTCTACACGTCGTGTCGGTGTGGCCTACGATCCGCGAACCAAACAAATAAGTCATCGGAGGAAAATCTGGAAAATGAACGTGAGAGCGGCTGGTTGGTGAGTAAGCCTTTTCACCATTCATCGTATCGATTGTTCTGTTATCTTGAGATAGGACTTCTCTCATTTTAACTTAAATACTAAAGTGTACCTAGAATTAATGTGTTCCTATTAGTTTCTTTTCATTTTATCGATGAAACTATTGATTAAGTGATACTAGTGATAAGAATTTTAGTTAATTGTGTTTTATACTTTTACAACCTTTTATTTTTATAATCTTTATACAGTTTCGTGTTATTTTGTTTATTAGTTTTATTCTTGTACATTGAAAATGGAAGGGCAGGCTCAAATAAGGATGATTCCTAGTGAAATGCTAAAAATTATTCCCATGTACAACGGAGATAAACGACAGCTTAATTTATTCATTAGAAAAAGCGAATATATTATAGAGAAATTTATGGGAAATGATATTCAAAACGTTTATGTATTTGAATCAGTTACGAGTCGATTGACGGGCGAAGCTGCCTCTCTTATCAGTGAGCGCGATGACATCACGACTTGGTCACAATTAAAAGATTTGTTAGTTCAGTATTTTGGAGATCCGCGTAGCGAGGAATGTATTTCAATAGAGCTTGAAAATTTAAAGATTAAGTCTGGTGAGTCTTATTTAGATTTTTGTGGTAGGATACAAACTGTTAAATCTATTTTGATTTCTAAAGTTAATTTAATAGAGGATATTAGTATGCGACAAAGTAAAATTATAATATATAATAACAGAGCCCTTAAGGTTTTTCTTTATAACTTAACTGAAAATTTAGTACGGGTAGTTAAATTAAAGGCCCCAACCACCTTGGAAGAAGCCCTTGGCATAGTGTTAGAAGAGGTTGATTTTTACGATTGTTTTCATAAACAAAAATCTTTAGGCAACTCTTCTAACCCTAAGCCACAAAGTATACAGAGTACATCTAATCAACAAATAGTTCCGCTTAACCATAAATTCGGTATTCCTAATTTCAACCCAGGCTTTAAGTTCGGTATTCCCAATTTCAACCCAGGCCTTAAATTCGGCATTCCTAATTATAATAATAATCCAGGTTTTAAATTTGGGAATAATAATAATCAACCCAGATTCACTTACCAATCGAACAATCAAGTGCCTAGGTTTAAGTTTGGTATACCTCAAAACCAACAATTTCACCAACGTGCACCAATAGGATACAGACCGCAATTCGGATATAGACCCCAGGGCCTTCAGCCACAACCACCTATGACACCTCAACAATTTATGCAACATTATCAGAATAAAATTCAAAATAATCCGCAACCTCATAACTCGACTGACGTATCAATGCGTACCGCCCCACCTTTTAAACCTCAGCAAGGATTTCCGTTACACGAATTAGACTTATATGAGAATAATTACGCTTACCCGGAGTATGACCATGACTATGACCCTTCTTATTACCCTTATTATTGTGACTATGACCAATACACACAAATCCAAGACACTTCGCAAAGTGAGATGACGTTGACTGAAAATGATCAAACAGAACCATTAGAATTACAAAAATTTGACGAAACATCAGAAAATTTTCAAATTCAAGCCTCCACAAAACCAGAGAAAAAGTAGCGTTAAACTGTGACTCTAATACCTTACAATTACCATATATTTACATACCTGAAATTGATGCCAAATTTATGATTGACACTGGTAGCACTAGGTCATTTATTGCTCCTAGAAAAGCTTTTGAATATTTTACACCATATATGTACCACGAACCATTTGAGGTTATTAGCACACATGCCTCAAGTAAACACGATCAAGTAATAGAAGTACCTTTATTTCCAACTTTCAACTGTAACGAAATTCATAAATTCTACGTCTTCAATGTAGATTCACGCTACGATGGCTTGATAGGAAACGATCTTTTAAAACAAATTGGAGCAATTATAAATCTTAAAAGCCTTACTTTAATAACGAACACCACTAAAATACCTATAGTTCATAATAACCTAGATTATAAAATTAATTTACCCCCTCGTTGCGAACTGAAAGTTAAATTACCCACAGACACGTTTCAAGGTTTTGCTATTTTGAATTTTACTGAATTTTGCAAAGGAGTGCGGATGCCTGAAGCGATCGTAGCCTGTGAAAACGGTTATGCTTATACTGTAATTCAAAACACTAAAGATGAACATTTTACAATTACCGTTACTAGACCTTTTAAGACATTACAATACGAAATAACTGACTGTCACATTAATGCGTCCAACGTACAACAAAACCCTAGTGAATATGACAAATTATTAACAGAAAATTTATTTAAACTCCGACTTGACCACATGAACGAAGAAGAACGACAAAGTATATTAAATTTATGTACAGAATATAAAGATATATTTTACTGTGAACATATACCTTTATCATTTACCAATGAAGTCAAACATTTTATCCGTACTAAAAACGAAGACCCCATTTACATTAAGCCTTATAGGCAAAGTCCGGTAATAGCAGACGAAATTAAAAATCAAGTAACTAAACTTTTAAGGGATAACGTAATAAAAGAATCCTTCTCACCCTGGAGTGCACCGGTTCATCTCGTACCTAAGAAACCTGACGCTTCTGGCGAAATAAAATATCGCATGGTTATTGACTACAGACGGCTGAACGAAATTACTATCGATGACAAATACCCACTTCCAAATATTCATGACTTATTTGACAAGTTAGGTAAAAGTACTTACTTCACAACACTAGACCTTGCGAGCGGCTACCATCAAATAGAAGTAAATGACCTTGATAGACAGAAAACCGCTTTTAGTACACAATTTGGACACTATGAGTTCTTAAGGATGCCTTTCGGACTCAAGACAGCCCCAGCAACTTTTCAAAGGACAATGGATAATGTTCTGCGTGGGTTGCAAGGCATTCACGCCCTAATTTACCTTGACGATATCCTTGTGTTTTCCTCCAGCTTACAGGAGCATTTACAAAAGCTAAGAGCAATTTTTGATAGACTTAGAACGACAAACTTAAAAATACAACTTGACAAATCTGAATTTCTCCGAACTGAAGTACTTTATCTGGGACATACTATAACTAAAGATGGTTTGAAGCCTAATGACGACAAAATTAAAGCCGTGTTAAATTATCCCATCCCAAAGACGACCACTGAAATAAAAAGCTTTTTAGGCTTAATTGGATACTATCGACGATTCATAAAAGACTTTGCAAAAATTACTCAACCACTCACAAATTGCCTTAAAAAACGAAATAAAATAATTATTGACGAAGCTTACATAGACGCCTTTGAAAAATGTAAAGAATTACTAACTAATGCACCATTGTTGCAATATCCTGATCCTCAAAAGCCTTATATACTTACTACAGATGCTTCGAATGTGGCCTTAGGCGCTGTGCTTTCTCAGGGATCAGTAGGTAATGATAAACCTGTAGCCTATGCAAGTCGCACCCTCAGTGATACCGAATCTCGATACAGTACCATAGAAAGGGAGTTGCTTGCTATTATTTGGGCAGTGAAACATTTCCGCCCATATCTCTATGGTCGAAAATTTTATATTTACACCGATCATCGACCACTAGCCTGGCTTTATTCATTAAAAGAACCAAATTCCAAACTTACCCGTTGGCGCCTTAGACTCCAGGAATACGACTTTGAAATATTGTATAAGAAAGGCAAACAAAATTCAAACGCTGACGCTCTTTCCCGTATTAAATTAAACGCTCTAGGATCAGACGATGATCAACTATCCATGAAAGTAAATGTAGACAAAGAACGAGACATACGCAAATACGTAACTGAGTTAACTGACGAAATTAGTAAACTTTCCCGACAACGTCCCTCTAAAGACACATCAGAGACTATAACTGTATCAGACTGTGAAAAAACTATATCCATATCTTCAGAATCTGACATCATATCTGTAATTGACCCGCAAGACAACTTGACGTATCCCGTTCCTTCAATATCCAATAGCGATTGCTCTACAGTTCATTCCGCTATAGACCCAGACGCCGCTGTTATACCAATTCTACATGAAGCGGTTGATACTAAGCCCAATCAGATCTTGGTTTTCGAATGGTTTAAAAATGACATGCAAGTTAAAAATTTATCTAGGAAAAAGCAAAATGTGTTAGAAGTTTTCATGCCCATTAATAACGAGGATATAGTTAAAAGATTCCTATTAGAATACATTAAAAATAATTTAAAATACTTTATATATTTCGAAAAAGAAGCTCATCGTAAAATCTTTTCTAAAGTAGTAAGAGAGCTGTTTAAGAAAGGTGCAGTCTGTTTTTATGAATGCACTGAACGAGTTATATATATAGAGGACGAAAATGAACAGCGGGCTGTAGTTGTTAAATATCACGAGGGCAAGACGTGCCATCGCGGTATCAAAGAAACTATGACTAGAATACGTAGAAGTTACTATTGGGAAAACATGCAGGAAACCGTAGCAGCTATTATTAACAGTTGTGATCTATGCCGTAAAATGAAATATGACCGTAAGCCGCTAAAACCATTCATCCAGTTAACACAGACTCAAAGCGCACCATTTCAGGAAATATTCATAGATCTTTTTAGTATAGAAGGCAAGTATTTTCTCACGATTGTAGACGCATTCAGCAAACTTGGTCAGGCAATAGAAATCTCCAACCGTTCGACACCCGAGGTAGTAAGAGCTTTGATTAAGTATTTCTCTACATATGGAATTCCTAGAAAAGTATCATGTGATCCAGGCTCTGAATTTAACAATGAACTTTTAAGAGAACTTATGGATATGTATAAAATAGTTTTGCACATAAGCACACCTAATAATCCGAATTCAACAGGTATAGTAGAAAGATTTCACTCTACACTCATAGAAATATATCGCTTAGCCAAATACGAACAAAAATGTACAGACGCCGCTACGATAATGACTTATGCTATTATGGCCTATAATAATACTATACATAGCGTTACAGGATTAACCCCATTTGAAGTAGTCTTTGGACACACAGACAATAATAATAGCTTTGATATTAATTTTGAAAAGTCATATATACAGCAGCTTATGAAAGATCATTCAAAACGTACGAAATACTTATATAATTACATTTCAGATAAAATGGTTTTAACAAAGGAAAGGATTAAAGAAAAGAGGGGGGGTGAAATAAATAGGGAATTTCAAGTAGGTGAAGTCGTCTTCGCTAAAGACGTGAATACCCGTAAAAGCAAGGATAAGCCACGCTACGTTAAGGCCATAGTAATAGGTACAACAGAAAGAAATGTAGTTCCCATTAGAATAGGAAATAGAAATACCAAAGTCCCAGTTAAAAATATTAAACGTTCTCCACAGGTGGAGTTTGGTCCTGATGGGCTTGGCCCAACTACTTCCTCAGACCCAAAGCCTTCACATTCGCAAGCTAGAACTTAACCCAGGGTTGTTACCTGTAAAACAAGGACATGCGTACAGACAGGTGGATAGTTGGACTGTAATCAAAATCATAGACCTGATTAAAATACAAAATGACTTTATTTTTAATATCAATAGTTATAACAAATTTATTCATCTTCTAGATACAGACAAGCCTTTCGTTCATGAATTTATTAGTATGAAAAAACAGACACAGTTTATGCTTGATAGGACTCTAGATAAAATAAGACAACTTATTCCGTCTGGCTTTGGCCGAAACAAAAGAGGCATTTTTAATCCATTAGGATCCTTTATAAAAATTATTACCGGTAATTTAGACAATCAGGATGCCCTTAAGTATGATAAATTTATTTCACAGTTTGAGCTTGACCAAAGTACCGTTTTTAATAAAATTACCATTATATCTAAAATGCTGGATTATATGATCAACAATACGGAAACCTTACAGAACGAGACCTTAATACTAGATGAACGCTTAAAAAGAATTGAAATTATTGTTAAAAATATAGCCACCAAAGAAAATAATTCCATATACGCAACATATATTTTAGGAATGTTCCATACCTTTATGAATAATTTTAATATAATTTATACCACCATAAGTGAAATAGAAACCGCTTTGGCCCTTAGTAAGGTTTCAGTATTGCATCAGTCTGTTATAAATACCACTGAATTTATGTATATTTTAACATCCATAGAAAAGAAAAGCCATTTAATCTACCCCGTTACTGAAAATAATCTGATAAAATTAGAAAGAACATTGTCTGTTAAAGCGTTTGTAAAGGGACACCAGTTAACATTTATTTTTGAGATACCTATTGTAGATAACTTTACATATAACTATTTTAAATTATATACGTTACCCATGTATAATATTCATGATAACAGAACATCGGTAATCATACCAAAATATCAGTTTCTAATGGTGAATGGGCTGAAGTACTTACCAGTCGCGACGCCGTGTGCTGACATAGATGCTGACGAGTTCCTGTGCACCGAGAATAACGTAGTAACTTACCCTGAACAGACGTGTGCTGAGATGCTGATGAAGTTCCACGATAATTCGACTTATTGTAGGTCTTACAGCGCTGTGATAGAGGACATAAAGCTGCAGCGTATCGGGCTGAATAATTGGATATTATTCCTGAAAAGAACGGCTGTCATGGAGGTGCATTGTGATGGTGACATTACTTATGAGTCTCTCCAAGGGACTTTTATCCTTGACGTCCCTGATAACTGCGAATATCGTCTTGGCAGCTCCAGGCTTGTGTCCCATAAGCCGTACCTGACATCAGCGTTCCGGTCAACTACACCGGTAATGAACTTACCTATCTTAAAAGATCAAAACTTTAATGACTCCCAAGTAATCAACCTAAAGGGGATGAATTTGGACGAACTTAAACATTTATCTTTAGAGCTTCATAGTGAAAAACATCAAACAAGTGTGAGTGAATCCGTTGTGAACGTTTTCAATGTGGTAATTTTAAGTATTATAGTAATAAGTTTTCTTTTGTTTCTAGCATATAAATTTAGAAATATATTATGTAAATCCCTGCGAAATAATCTTGACTCTAATTCGTCAGATAATTTCGCACTTAACGGGGGAGGAGTTACGTCACCGGACATACCACCCGCGACCGTTACAGTTAGAGCGTAGACGCAAACGCTGCACTTCTAGGTGGTACGATTCTGGGAACGAATAATATTAAGGATGTAGGTTTAAGATAAACTATGTAATGTTAAGTTAGTTCTTAAGAGCGGACAGTCTGCATCTAACTCTGCGACCATAGGTTACTATTCTAAAATTAAGTTCCTTTATAAAAGTTTAAATAAAAGTTCTATTTTAAAAATCAAATAGTGTTTTTAAAAAGTCGATCCCAGTGCTCCCGAACTTGACTAGATATCCATGTCAAGTTTACATCAGGACGCGTTTAAAACTCAAACAATTGATAAGTATCCACAATTATATCAACCACACACCACCCAGAAAATTTTATCGCTAAACCTATGTGTATCTGGTTGTTCTTTGAGAGTCTAGTTAAGTGAGAGCTTACGACGATGCCACAGATTACACAGCGCAGTTAGTACATATCTGCGAGGTGTTAACATAGTTCCTTCTATATTTCATTTCTGTGGCTAGTCTTTGAAAACGTATAAAATATAAAATATTAAACGTAAATAAGTATTGTAGCTACGACACTACAGGGTCCGAGCGTCACGGTGCTCATCGACTCTGAAAGTTCACTCCGAACTCATAGCCCTTGTAACGCACACCTGGCGTTGATCTAAGTATTGTTATATTTCTATCCGCTTTTTATTGTATTGCTTTCTGAATATGTTTGATGTTTACATCAAGATTGTACAACAATTGTAATATCACGGCATTTTAGATATTTACAGGGTTCGGCACTCGAAGTTTTAGCAACTTTTAGTTGCTATACCAACCAAACTGTTTAAAATATGGCTCCCATTGTTTCACAGTCGTAAGTCTATTGTATTGTTTATAAACTTACAGAAGCTTATTGTTTTTCGTCGCTGTTAAAAAGTTATCCAGATGGAATTCAAACGCAACTGTGTCATTGCTTTGTATTTGGCTGGAAAATCGCAACCAGCCATTGTTACCATGTTTGACCATCACGCGTTACAATAATACGGGTAGCATCAAAAAACGCCATGGAGGTGGACATCCTACAACAGCAACATCATCAGAAATGGTTCGAAAGGTAAAGACTAGTATTGAACGAAATCCACGACAAAGCGCAATTAAACTGGCGAAAAGTCTCAATGTACCTGCCCGGAGCATGGGGCGCATGTTAAAAAATAAACTACAACTGAAGCCCTACAAAATACAAAAATTGCAAGACTTGACACTTGCACAAAAGGCAGTTCGCCTAGAAAGAGCTAAGGAGTTGTACGTTCGTAGCGAGCTTGAAAATTTAGTATTTTCCGATTTAAATTTTTTTTACGGTTCAGCAACATGTGAACAAACAAAACGATCGCGTATGGTTAAAGTGTAAATCAAACGACAATTTAGACCAACGAATTGCTCTGCGACAGCAAGCACCAGCATCACTGAAGGTTTGGGCCGCGGTAACTGCTACGGGACGTTCACCTCTCGTTTTCATAGAACAGGGTGCAAAGATAAACCAGCAAATCTACCGTGAATAGATTTTAAACGATGCTTTGTTACCTTG
The DNA here is from genome assembly GCA_923062675.1 of Marasmarcha lunaedactyla. Lineage (NCBI taxonomy): Eukaryota > Metazoa > Arthropoda > Insecta > Lepidoptera > Pterophoridae > Marasmarcha > Marasmarcha lunaedactyla. Next base: position 24,342,214 of record OV281355.1, read on the forward strand.
GGCACGTAAGCAATTTGGTAGAAACCATTGCTCGTTTCAACAAGACTCGGCACAATCCTACAAGCCCTTGAAACCCAAATGTTTTTCTGCAAAAAAAGTTCCGAGCTTCATTTCTTCGCAACAATGTCCACCATATTCCCCGGACTTGAACCCGATGGATGTTTAAAGGTGGCCACATAGAGCAATAACTTTTCGTTTTTAATTTTAAATATTCTTTTTTTATATACTGAAGTTTAAAAAAAAAACATAATTGTAAAAATTAGAGGGTTTTTAATTGGTAACACTTCGAGAGCCGACCCCTGTATAGTAAGTTTTGTATTCTAAGTACCGGTATACCTCTATACTCCCACTGTCGTGCAGCACGCTGTGGCGTAGTTTCCTAACAAAGGATAGTTTACAGTTTACAGATGAGGATAGTTGCTGAGCACTGGCTCGATGAAGGGTGGGACCAACTTAATTCAAAATAAATTGAGGCAGTCATCAGAAACGAAGGTTGCTTAATCGGTAGATCGCGTAAAAATATATAGCTATAAATAGCTATAAAACATAGGGAATTCTTCAGTATACGTTCATAAAAATGCATTTATTATAAGTTGATATAACATCGTCACCGTCCGCTGCACGCCGCGAACTGCAAAGGCATTTTATGAACAACGCAGAGAGTCGGCAAGATATTGAGACAAACACGATTTCTGTACAATGTCGGCTGCGATCAAGCTCCGAAGTAGTAGTCCGTAGTCAAGTGTTTATATTATGCTGTTAGAAGATGTGAAGCATTTTGCGTCGAAAACATTTTATAACTAACGTTTTTCCCGCTCTTAAGAAAGGAACGCTGCTTTGGTCTATTTCTAAAATAAAATGTTGTTTGAAGATCATTTGATGAATTTTTTTATAAAAAATATATGCTCGAGGGCGCACCACGAGCGCCGCGGCTTACATGTCTTAAAAGTAAGTTCCTAAAAAAAAAACAATAATTTTTATTTCCACTGCGCAAGTGGTATTATTTAACCTGCCTTGTTTATAAAGATAACTTTTAAAAAGTATTTGTTACTAGTTGTTTATTTGTTAGTTAAGATAGTTCCAGCAAATAAAAGATGTTTTATTTGTCCGTCGAAGGTAGGTTTTTACCCATTATGTTTGAGTTTATATTCTATAAAATTCATTAATACGGACCAGAATCACTTTACCCATTGCCAGTGCACCACTAGAAACCTACTCAATTTAATACATTACCTGGACGTCCCAGCTATCATATACCTTGCCTAGGTATTGTATAGCATACCTGATTTTTTTCAGATTGCCGGTAACATACAAAATGCACTTAAATAATCATCTGAATTTCAATAAACCACGCAAATTGTTGAAACTGCTTCGACTTGGAGCTTTCAACGATTGCTTTTGTCAAAAGCATGTCTTTTGAACCAACCTGCTTTCAATGAGCACCGCAATCTCCTGGCTGTAGCTTGGTAATAAATACTTGCGTGGCAGCCCGCGGAGCCGCTATCTCGTAAATTATTCTACATTCATCATCCAAAAATTTAAATTACATATTTTTATTTCATCTATTTCATCATAACGGATAATCAATGAAGCGCATACGAACTGTTATTTAGCATTATAACATTTCTGTTTATTCTCATTCTTTGAAATTGAATTGAATGTCTCTTTCCCATTTCACATTTGCTGTCTACAATATTAACACTTTTCGCGTACTCCACAGCCTTAAGCACTATATGGTTCAGAAGGATGCAAAGAGCGCAATAAATTGCTTTTATTATCGCATTATGGCTTTTGGGTATTTTGCGCACAAAAATTATTGATGTTGAAGAATTTTCATAACATAAAGCCTCGTCGCTTTTATATACTCGTAGCGTCTCGCATCACGTGGAGCCGTCCGACCAGCGAGTCACCAGGATGGCTGTCGCAATGGACGAGCCGCTGTCTCCTTGATCACACGACGGTTCGATCTCAGTGACTTGTGGGTAGTTGTGTAATTTTTACAACTTGCGTACCGTTCTGTATGTAAAGTAATTTTAAGGCATATTTGTTTTTTATATTTTGGTCTGAAATAATGAACAGAATGATTGAATATAGAATTTTTCAAAATGGAAAGCAATTTAAATATTTCCGATTTCTGTGCATTATTTATTTTAAAATCGGTTTTTAAAGAAATTCATATGGTTACGTCCTGGAGTAGTTATTTTAAAAAAATATCGCAAAGTTTAATATTTGTGACGATATTTGAAATGCATCTATGTAGAGTCACGCACCTGTCGTCTTTCAAACGTTAAGTCGTCTTAGTATAAAAATATGTTACTACGATTTAAATTCTGTGTAAATTTAAGTACTTTATTTTAATATTAAATCAAATTGAATTCCTTCTGTCGTCTGAAACACATCGACCGTGGCGGAATCAGGTAGCGGCACTTAGCTGGTTGAACTGGTTACAAACATTGTTCTGCCAATTGTCACGCACGATATCAATTATTCATTAAACACTGGCCAGTTTCCACTGAGCTAGCGTAAAGCGGTTGTCCGTCCGATTCCCAAAAAACCTAATATTATTTCCCTCAGTGATATCCACCCGATTTCTATCATGCTGTTTGGACGCAGCATGACACGGATTCGGCAAGATATTGAATTAGTTTGTAATATGATTTGTCATAACAACGGGTTGAAAATGATAGATATAAAGTTTTACATAATAACGATTTACATAAAATAGATAAATAAAATAATGTCTCTGGTTTAGGTAATAATTGACATAAAAAGGTCAGAGATTTCCTCGTTGAATCAATACAATCTTTTGCTATGGTTCTTTGTACAGTACAATATAATGTGTCAATTGTTTTCTTTTTTTGAAATGTAATAGTTATTTTATGGTATATTATGTGTTGGAGGGCACACCGCGCACACCGCGCACATTTAAGTAATGTAAAATGGTACAATCATGCATGTAACGGTTTCGCCTTAAGTACAGTATTAGGCTAAGTTAGCGAGTCGCCGGCGCAAGGATGTAGTGCGACAGGCTTTGTACTAGGTAGGTGTTTGCATATTATTTTATTGTATTATTGCATATTATTATTGTATAATTTCATAAGGTTAAGTAACCGCAATAAAACCGTTTATTAAAACTTGTTTCACTGCACTCCAAACTGCTTGGCTTAGGTCGGGTGCCCACTCCGCAGTTTGTCAGGTCGTGGTCTCCAGCTGGCGAAACTATTTCTATACAGGGTGTATCAAGACCGCTTCCACTAACTTTAGGGGTATGATTATACTGCATATTCTTATAACGAAAAAGTACTTTTTAATTTTTTTAACGCCAAAAATTTGAACATTTTCGGAAAAACAAATTAATTTTTTTTAGATTTACATATGTAAGAACAAACAGATTATCAGCAAATTTTAATTAAATACACAGTCTTTTTTTACAAAAAAAAATCCGCAATGTATTGCTAAACGTATTTACAATCATTGCGGTTGCGGTTGATAAGAAACGCGAGCCCGCGCGGATGCTCCGCACCTCGCTTCCTTGCGCTCAGCTGGCTCGCAGCGTTCCCATCACGCATCGCATGAATACCATAAGAGAATTTTATGTAGGTGTTTCCTATGTTCGAATGACTTCTTATGTTATGTAATAGAAATTTTTCATGAATTTTTTAGGTATTATGGCGATCAGATAAGTACTATTAAAAGCAGTTGATCGAAGTAGGAAGTGAATACATAATGGCGGAAATTATTCCTGTCAAACATTAGTCCGAAAAATTTGTTTAATCACAAATTTTTCTTGCTGCTTTTCTAACTTTAGGCAAAGTTAGAAAAGCCACACAATCCACTCACTTCATGATAAACCCGCGTAACTACTGCACTGCATTGACCAATACATGGCGAAACAAGCCAGCGTCCCTAAGTTACCTACCGAAATAAATCTTTTAGATTGAAGATGGTACCTATCTTCCCACTCAAGTAGGGGTACCTAGAAATCTGTGAAAGCACTTATTTGTCCTACCTGAAACAGCTATATTCACTTCTAAGAAAACGAGCAACCTGACGATAGGTATTTGTTACTTAATAGTTTAATAAAAATAATTTACCTGCCTCGTGCCAACTCATTTAATTGTTACTGAACAAAATAAATAAACAGCAGCTGATCGAAATAAATAACGGTACAAAAATAATTCCTACAAATCATCTATGTTAGGTATTTAGATTTTAGGTACCAACCTAACTACATTTCCAAATTACTGCAGTAACAAAGTTGAATTCCTCTTTCTTGTGAAAAAATAGTTTGAACCTAAAAATCATCAACCCACCAGTTCTCTCTCCGGGCTTGCTATCAGGTCTCTCGACCCTAAAAATTGTTTGATCAACGACATTATACTCTTTTAATGAATTGAACGGGTTAGGTTATTTGTCTAACTAAAAAGACATAAATAAAATAATAATTATAAAAAACAAAAGACCCGCCTGCGTGAAGGCCAACTAATAAAAATTCAACTGAAAAGGCTGGAACAAGATAAAAGTTCAATAACTACACAAAGCCAGCGAAATAAATCGAAACAATATCAAACATTATGTACTGTACACTTAAACATATCAATACGGTAGTCCCTCGAAATTTTATGCAACATCGTACATAATACGCAGTCGGAGGCATGAATTAGTTGGTCTTCACGCAGGCGGGTCTTTTGTTTTTCATAATTATCATTTTATTTTGGTAACACACATTTGCTCGTCCAAGGACAGCCAGAGGTCGTATGGGACACTACTAAATTTTTTGGTTCAAATGATTTATTACAGTTCTTACTTTGTGGATGTCAGTCTGTCATGGTTAGAATGATCCGTTGGCAAATGTTTTGTGTTATCATTCATAATGGAAAAATTGTCGGATCTTGTCAAATATGTTCCGAGGCATAGTTTGTGCTATTGGTTCAAATTTAACATTATTGGCCCAATATGACCTAACGTTTGGGTAGTGGTAAACACTTGTATATATCAGGATCCCAAGGAACTTTCGCAAATCTACGAGTGTTATCGGGTCTGAGAAATTTAGGTTCTGTTGGAAAGCGTATTTGTTTAGACTCATCAACGCGAAGTTATAGGAATTCTGTATCAAAGAAGCATGAAAAGTATTGGAACGAAGTTTCTAAGTCCATAACGGATTTCTGGTACTCCTTGTTCTCTTTGAAATTATAAGCGTCCTCAATAAGGTTAAACTTTTTGGTTATCCACACCATATTCCGAGGGTTACCCGTGTAATTAACCAATGAAACCGATGCTGGCTGGTCAACCTCCAAACTTTGAGAATCAGTCATCAAAGGTAGGTCTGGGTTCTCACCTGCATCGGCACAAGCCTCTTCCGGTAAGTTCTCTTCGCCTTCCATATTCATCAAAAGTTCTCTTTGACTTCGAAAGTAATCAATTTTATCTCCTTCTTCGCTGTCGTCATTTTCGGAAATTATACCATTTTTAAGCAGTCGCAAGAGTGTTACTACATCTGCTGGCTTCCTTCTGATATTAGATCTATAAAGCAAACATAAAAAGCACTCAATTTCACACCAAAAAAAGCAAAAAACTTGTAAGATATAATAAAAAAAATTTGTCTGTAATTAAGGAATAAAACAGATTTTACAAAGGCGGTTATACCTGAAGTATCAAAAATTATACCTACAAACATTGCAACATTTTCTTCAAGTAAAGCTTTTCATTTGAAATATTCATAACAAAACATAAATGAGATACTCACATACCGTAAACTTATTTTTATCTCCAAGAAATCTTCGAAATTGGCCAGATTTTTATCGATGAATTTTTCACTTCAAGGTTCCGTCCCGTGCAAAAACAAAATGTCAAAATTCGAACAGTTTTGACATGTCATTTTGTTTTTTTTTATCACAAGTTGATTTACATTAGGCATTGAACATATCTAAAAAGCTCGATTCCGTTGCTCGTTCATCTTGTCAAGCTGGCTATTGTGACCAGTACTGTGACCGTTCATTTTGTCAAGCTGGCTACGGTGACTTTGCTGCCGGGGATGGTGAGTAGAGCTTCCAATACCGGGATCCCGGTATCAGTCGATACCCCGGACTTGTTTTAGACTTTTTCAATACCGGTATTGAAATGTCCAATACCGGAATCCCGGTATTAATGATTGTTTTTATTTTTAGTAAAAAACATAGTAATAAACTATCACTGCGCACATAAACATTTTATTTTATTTTGGAATGTTCGAAATCGGTATTTCAATGATTGTTGAAATTATGTTGATTGACAGTGACAGTAACGACGACATTCCTTTATCAAGTTCAAACCTGCCCGCCAATGTTTAATTGACGATTAAAAGCAATTAGAGGCAGAAATTCAAGCTAAAACTGAAAACAAGGCGGCTTAACTGCAGGATTCTTCTAGCACTGATATTGATTTTATTGTAAGAGTTGAAATGGGTTATGTATTTTACCAAGAAGTGTAGAGGCGAAGATAGCGTCTTCCTCGGTCAAATATTTATGTTTCATAGATACGTGCGGCGTTTTATTTATCTCCTGTTCCTCCTCGTAGCCACATATGTAATCGATTAAGGAGCTCGCTCTCTAATAAAAGCCTAGATGCTCTTTCTTTCCTGAGACAGCAATGTTCAGGAAATGTTCAGAATCGGGATCCCTGGATCCCGGTATTGGCCAAAAAACATACCGTATTAATACCGGTATTGAAAAAGTCCGGTATTCGAAAGCCCAAATGGTGAGTGAGTCACTTTGCACTTAGGGCAGCGCCAAGTACTTCTTCTATCACCAAGCTTACGATAGCCGACTTCGGTGATTCCTGAGCATTGTAAATCGTAGTCCAGTTTGTAGGTGCTACAAACAGTTCCTTCGGTGTAGTTTGAATGACAACTTGCACAGCAGAGCATTTTTATAGGGTCGTTTTCGGAATAGCCTCAAAAGTGACGGGAACGTAATAAGCGTCTTTACACTGTGGGAACCTGACGGTAACTGGAACTATGTTGCAAATGTTCCTCTTGTACGGATCTACAGAAAAGCCCGCAATGTTTAGTTTTTACTACACATTGCGGACTGTAAACCGAACAGATTTCTTATTTGAAATAATTTACATTTTAATAATTCGTCTTTTTGATCATCTTTTTTTTTTAATTGAAAAAAGTTTCTTTGGAAATTTTCTCTTCGTATTTATTGGCAGGCTGCATGTATTCGCTAATTAAACATATACGTATGATTAAATAAAAATATGAACGCAAACAAGTAATCTTTGCTGGTATAATAATGGGCTGGGCAAAAATACTAAGTTCTTACATATGAAATTGGCGTTTTGTCATACTGGCCACTGAGATTTATTTTATTTTTGATCTGTATTATCTCTTGAATGAATGAATGAATGAATATACGTTTATTTGCACATACAAACATTTACAATAAAACAAATATATACAAAACACACACAAAAAAGTAAAGACACAAGTATTAATTACAGAAACATAAAATAACAACAAAAAATAAAAAAAACAAAAATAGAATAAGTTTAACAAAAATGCTGACATGGTATATGTGCAAAATGGCCATAGCTCAACGGTTATCATTTGCCCATTTGAGCAAATCGTTGATTTTCTGCCATCGCCATTCGGGCCCACGGTGAGTGCAAACTGGCTATAGTATATTTAAGATAAAGAAATACATAATAAATATTAACTCAATATATTTGAGTACAAATCAATAAGTAAACTACGTAAGCAAAAAAAAAGAGATAAAAAGCGTAGTCGTCGCTAATTGTTGAGATGGTAGTGATAGCAAATAAGAACCAAGCAATGGAATAAAATATAAATCAATTATGTTAAAACAGAAAAATTAAACTAAAAATGATTATCATAAAATGTCCAAAGTTAATATACGTATTAGTATATACGTATAAAGTTAATATATATATATATATATATATACATATATACATATATACATATATCATTTAATATATATACACACATATAAGTACTTATATAGTAATAATCAAATACTATTATTATGTTACCAAAGAATCCATAAACCCCGAAACAAGGCACGAGATGCTGGGTAGATAATATTAAATAAGTTTTTGCAACTCCAGAAGGTGCAGCTTCAGGTGTTTTTTAAATGTTGTCTTAGATGATAATAGCCGCAATGGAGGAGGTATATTGTTCCAGCATTTCGTTGCCTGATATCGGAAGCTACCATTAAAAGCAACGGTTTTATGTTTTTGGTTTTCTAACGGCAACCGTGCATTCCTTATAAAATTTGTCCCTCGTGACGTTAGGAATCTCAGCTTGTCATACAAATATTCAGGCTTTTTGGAGTGTACTAAGTCAAACATAAGACAAGCGAGATGTAGAAGCCTGCGAGATGATATGTTCAATGTGGATGCCTTGTTCAAGTAAGGGGTTATATGACTACGTGGCGGAACATTATAACAAAATCTACAACATGCGTTTTGCACCCGCTGAATCATCCGTTTGTGAACAGACAAAAGGCGACTTCCGTAGACGAGGTCACCATAGTTCAGCCTTGAAAGGACGAGAGCCTCGCAAAGAGCTATACGAGTTTTTTCACTTAGCAAATTGCGTACCTTGTAAAGTATTTTTAGCCGATAAAAACAATTTCTGACGAGATTTATAATATGTGTTTCAAATCTTAAGTGACTATCAAGCAATATCCCTAGGTTTTTTACTTCGTCAACTCGAACAATGCTATCCTCAGCGAGCCGTATGTCAGGATTACCTCTTAAAATCTTTTCCGTCTGCGATTTACTTCCTAGTATTAAAAATTTGGATTTTGAGGGATTGACAATTAAGGCATTTCTGCTTGACCAGCCAGCTACTCTGCATAGATCCTCATTCATCTTTTGCGTGGCTGGAGAGATATCATCTGGGGTTACGGGTATGTACAATTGAACATCATCAGCATAAAAATGATAGTTGCAATGTTTTATTTCCTGAGCAAGGTCCGCACTGTATATGATGAAGAGGAGAGGACCTAATATTGAACCCTGCGGTACTCCGCGCTCTACAGGTTTTGGGGATGAAATAGCGCATTTACCGTTACTCTTTAGAAGTCTTACAGCTTGTGATCGGTCTGTTAAATAACTGCTAAACCATGCAACACATTTTTTACTAAGGCCGTAATAGGTGAGTTTGGATAACAGTAAAGGTATATTTAAGCAATCGAAAGCGCGAGTGTAGTCAAGGAGCGATAAAATAGATCCTTTTCCAGCGTCCTGTTCAGCAAGTACGTTATCTATCACATCTAAAAGGGCAGTGATGGTTCCACGCCCTTTCCGAAAGCCTGATTGATATTTTGGCAGAATATTATGATCTTCCACATACTTACCGAGCTGACAGTGAACGACCCTTTCTAAAAGTTTTGAGTGAAAAGGCAGAATACTAATTGGCCTAAGGTGTTTGAGATGATCCGGCTGTTCAACCTTTGGCAGGGGTGTAACAAGGGCCATTTTCCACTGACTAGGAAAAGTACTAGTTACGATGGATTTATTAACAATGTCCGTGATAATTTTCAAGGTCCTGGGCAAAGTCAAGATAACCATATCCCTGCTAATACCATCGCTGCCCACAGCATTTGAGTCAATCGATAGTATGCACTTTGTCATATCCGCAATTGAGACAGGTTGAAGCTCCAATGTAGCACCGCAGAATCTGTTGTTTTCAAAGTAGGTGAGCTGTTCTTGTGGGACAGTGTTCAGGCCAGAAATAGTAAGGAAATGGTCATTCATCGCATCGGGGTCGTCAAAACAATCTGGCAGATGATCAGCTTTGCTTGGGTCAGTTAAGATGGTTTTTTTCAAGTTTTTCCAGAACATTCTGCTATTATTGATTTTGGTGTTAAGGTGATTATCAAAATAAGATTTCTTCTCACAAAAAATACTACGTTTGACTAAAGTTTTAAGCTCATTATAATACTCCTTGTGAGAAGCAGACTTTGTTTTCTTAAACGTATTATAGGCTTTGTCACGTAAGTCAATCATTTGTTTTAAAGTAGTTGTTATCCATGGTAGTGTGTGGTCAGATCTTACTTTCACGTTTTTGAGAGGCGCATGTTTATCATACAGAGACAACAACATACTATCAAACTTGTCAACCATCTCATGAAGATCTTGTATCTGGGAAATCAATTCCCAATCCATTTTTCAAGATCGCTATTGAATTCTTCAAAGTTTATGTCCTTAATGGGTCTGTATGATAGGATTCTGGGTGGTAATTTAGGTTTTTTTACAGAAAGTGTAACAATTACCATAGCATGCCCCAAGCCACCGGTGATTTTGGATACTTCAACGTTACGCACATTACCGTTTGTGGATACCACATCAATCAAGGACTCTCCCTCTGCTGAAAAGTGAGTAGGCTCCGTCACAACTTGATTTAAACTCATATAATTTAGAAATTGATTAAACTTTATAGTATTTCGATGTCTATTATTCAATATATTAATATTAAAATCACCCAAAATAATTATCTTGTCAAAACATGAGAAGTATGAAATCGAACTTGATAATTCATCAATGAATGATTCCACGTTCATCCAGGGGGGCCGATATGCGGTGCCTACTATTAAACGTGAACCGTTTGCCACAGTAGACAACCACATTTGCTCTATACTTGCTTCCGGATATTTTTCATAGCGAACACGGATATCTCGCTTGACATAGAAGGCGACGCCACCGCCGCGACCGCGTCGCATATGATGAGGTCGAGGCGTGTTCCTGAGTCGATAGCCGGGTACTGTAGGAGCTCTTTCTTCCTGGCCCTCTGGAATCCACGTCTCATTTATTGCGATAATGTCCGGAGTAAAACGGTTCATAGCAATTAAAAAATTATCTTGTCCAGTATTAAGCGACCCAGCATTATAAAGACCTAACTTGATAAACTTGGTTTTAGGAGCCATGGTCACAAGCCGTTTTAAAAAGTATATAAATGGTGCTAAAAAGCTTGACAAAAATAACTACTAGTGCAACTGTATTACGAAATAAAAATAAAATGTTTGAGTTATGAGCGTAGGATTTATAATAACAATAAATATCCAGTACATGTTTCATGAAAACCATAATGGAGAACAGCATGGGTGTATAAATTATAAGGAAATAAAATTTGATAAAGAAATAATCATAAATAATTATGAGTAAATAAATAAGCAACATTAAATATATGTAGATAACAAAATCAATAAAATTACGCGTTGACACCAATGAGCTATGTCTTTTACATTTACACATTTGACTTAAATTGGCATTGATAAAAAATATTGGCAATTGTGGACAAATTAAAAACAGAAAAAAGAAAACCAGAAATAAAATTGTGTGATCACAATTAAACGGGCTTGAAACGGAGTTAAAAATACAAAAGAAAGAATAAATAATAACATGAGATATCCAATGAATTGAAAATAAAAAATAAATAAAATTTGAAAAACATGGATAGTAAAAATAAGTGTACAGACTAGTTGGTGGCATGTCGACCACTAGAATCCATAGCACCAACAGATGACTGCCCAAAAACCCGACGCAGGTCAGCTTCCGTGCGGATACGGTGTAGCGGCGTGTCCGGACCCTGGTGGCGGCGTACATACACGCCGCCGCCTTTGGTCCAAACGAACCGCCAGTTCAGGCTCGTTGCAAGGTCGCGCGCCTGTCGGAACAGCTTCCTATTGTGCCTCGTTAGGCGCTCATTAACATAGAACCTCCGTGAAGGTTGAGGCAGGCCAGTGCCCTCAGTAGTGGCGCCACGGCGCACACGTGCCGCACGCAGCAGCTCATCCCGCAGCGCCCGCCGTGATAGCCGAACCACAACTGGGCGCGGCCGAGCGACGCGCGCCGCGCCCTCCACAGTCGACTCCGAAATGCGCCCCACGCGCCTGCAGCTGACGATGTCCTGTTCATTCAACTGAACCCCCAGCTTGTTAGCGAGGGTCACAGCAATGTGTATCAGACCTTCTCCCGGTTGTTCCGGTACACAGGCTATCTCCACGTCATTCATAAGCAGGTCTTGATCTCGATCGTTGAGTTCGCTCTTTAGAGTTTCAATCGAAGCAATAAGTCCATCAATCCGTGACTCCTCAGATTTCTCCGGGATACGCTTATGTAAAAAATCCATTTGCTGCTCTAGTTTGACTATGCGGCTTTCGCAGACATCTATTTTAGAGTTAAGGGTAGTTAATGTGTTGTTCAGAGCATTAATTTCAGTTCTAGTAGCCCTCATTTCATTGGAAAAAAGTTTGATTTCGGCAATTAAATCTTCAAAAGCAACATTGCCCGACATAGTGGCCCCGGCAGGTATGTGCAGCGATGGGACACTAGGGTCCTGCAACAGCGTCCCGGGTGGACTGCCCGACGCCGCGCCTCGTTTGCGGTTTACAGCGTTGTTATCAGCCGTCCGCACAGGAGTATTACTATTTGTTGCGTATTTAAAATGGCGTGATATAAATTTTTATAAATGGCAAGGCACCCAACCGTTTCCGGATCCCATCCTCCTCCCCTCCCTAGTAATAGTTTTTGACACTTCTCGTTTTGCAACAACAAAAAATATATCTCGGAACGGCCGTTCAGTAATAACTTTCGTGCAGTTATCTAAAGGGTGTAAACTGTGACAATGAATAACTAGTGTACCTTCATTCATACTCTGGTAAGTGCTTTAGCCATTATTCTTAACAAAAGTTGGTCCTTTCTCGCCAATATTTAAGCCAGCTCACGCAACACGCGTCGCCGCCATATTTTTTATTTGTAAAACTTTTTAGAAAAACTTTTCGCTATGTCTAAATCTAAGCAACAGTTATTGGTATCAAAGTATGATTTTATGTTGGAAAAGGTTAGCATATTACATCATTCAGTCCAAAAGTTAGATTTTAATATTTCATCAAACTTAGAAAAGTTCAAATTACGTTGTTCCGATCTCGATTCAATCAAAGTAAATGTAGATGAAATTTATGTTACGTTGTCACAGTCACTAGAGCAAGATGAATTACAAGATCATAAAGTTAGGTATTTGCAATTTGAAGAACAATATTTCGATATTAAACTAAAGTTACAGACTTTAACATCTATTTGTGAAAAGGGTGAGGTTAGTTTGCCAAGCATGCCGGCGGAATGTAACGTAAAATTACCCAGTATAAGTTTGCCTAGTTTTAGCGGTAATTATTGCGATTTTCCCAATTTTATAAATATGTTTGATAGCTTGGTTCATCACAATCAGTCATTAGGTTCCGTCCAGAAAAAGCACTACTTACTAAGTTGTCTTTCGAACGAACCATTAAATCTAGTAAAACATTTGTCCAATACTCCCGACAGTTATGAAGTGGCCCGGAGTATTCTTATAGATAGGTACGACGACAAGCGCATGATTGCCGACTCGCATCTAAGTACAATGTTGTCATTACCTACCGTGCCCGCTAAGAACACGAATCAGCTGAGAAACTTTGTTAATATCTTGCAAGAGAATACGCGGGGCTTGACTAGTTTAGGCTTCCCAGTTAAAGAATGGTCTCTCTTGTTGTTACATATATTTACGCGACGGCTAGATAATGATTTACGGTCTAGATTCGAACTAACCTACCAACACCTCCACATACCTACTTTTGATAATTTACTTACATTTTTAGATACTCATTGTAAGACATTAGAAACCACGGGTCTATGTGCATCTATTAGTGGTAAACAAAGCAATGTTTCCCCTACTTCCAAGCTTAGTAAGGTGTCGCATACGTCCAGTGTACATCAGCAAAGTTGTTACGACTCTAAAGCAACGGCCAAAATTAGCAGAAGTCTAACTACGTGTCCTAAATGCCGCAGTGAATCACATTATCTGTATAAGTGTGACAAATTTATAGCTATGGGTATAGATATGCGTCGTGAATTCGTGAAATCAAACAACTTGTGTTTCAATTGTTTTCGATCTCATAGGGTTATGAATTGCAATTCACGATCAAGTTGTAATATTTGTCATAGAAAACATCATACATTACTCCACTTATCTACAAGTAACGATACGCAGGTGAATCCGCAACAACCTAATACGAATCAATCAATTAGTAATTATGCAGATAAAAGTTCATTGACATCCACGCCGGTCGAGCAAATTCCCGCTGAAAATCAGACGCAGCAATCGCAACATTCTTCCGGAAGGTCCGCCGTTATATCTCCATCTTTGTCTAACACAGTCAGTGCTCCGGTTGGTAAGGAGGAATCAATCACACGTCATTCATTGCTAGCTACAGCTATGGTAGATGTCGCTTTTGGTAGAAATGGTAGAATTCATCGTGTTCGTGCATTACTTGACCCCGGAAGTATGACTAACTTTATCTCTAGTTCTTGTGCACGCCGTTTGGGGGCGCGCTACTCCAAAACAAATGTTTCGATTTTGGGAATCGGTGGTTCGAATATGACTAGTGTTGTTCCTACAGGTAAATTATTTTTGTATTTACATTCGGATGATGAAATATCATGTATTGAAACATATATTTTACCACAAATTACCGCAGAGATCCCTACAGTAACCATTGATAGTAGTTTCTTGGACAATTTTAGGAATTTGAAGTTAGCTGACTACACGTGTCACGAAAGGAGTCCTGTTGATGTTTTATTAGGTGCGGGTGCTTGTGCGAACATTTTTAAGGGTGGTAAAATTAGTTTTGGGAGTAATTTGCCTACAGCTTTCGATACAATATTCGGATGGGTTTTGATGGGTGATTTTAGTTGTAATGATGACAAATCGAACGAGTTGTCTGCTTTTATGTGTGTTACGGATTTGGATAGTTCCTTAAAGCGTTTTTGGGAAATTGAGGAGGTGCCCTCTACTAAGGTCACTGACCCTAACGATTTAGTTTGTGAAGGCCATTTTAAACAGACGCATACGCGTACACCTGAGGGAAGATTTGTCGTGCGCTTGCCCTTCAAACAGGGTGACCATAATTTGGGTGAGACAAAATCTTTAGCGTTTTGCAGACTACAATCTTTAGAGCGGAAATTGAAACGGGATAGTGCCTTGGCGAAGAAATACAATGATTTCATGCGAGAATATGTCTCTTTGGGCCACATGCAGCCAGTCGATGCTTCGACTGCGAATTTTCCTAATTTTTATATACCTCACCATGGAGTTTATAAGAAGGATTCAGACAAAATACGGTGTGTCTTCGATGCTTCTATGAAGAGTAGTTCAGGAAAATCTTTAAATGATGTTTTGTTAGCCGGTCCGAAGTTACAGAAGGATATTGTCGACATAATTCTCCACTTTCGCTTGCATGAAGTAGTTTTTACAGCGGATATAAAGCAGATGTTCAGACAAGTTTTGGTTTTTCCCGACGATAGGAAGTTTCAGGTCATCGTTTGGTTTGATGACGACGGGAATTATCAGGATTATCAACTCAACACGGTTACGTATGGTGTTACTTCAGCTCCATATTTAGCGATGCGCTGTGTTCATGAACTAGCATACCAGGGTGAAAACACTCATCCTCGGGCTTCAAGAATTTTACTTAACAATGTATTCGTAGATGACATCGTGACGGGTGCTAGTTCACTAGAGGAAGCTAAAGATATTAAGGCTGAGGTCGTTGAACTTTTATCAAAGGGGTGTTTCGAACTACGTAAATGGACTAGTAACAGACCAGAGCTGCTTGATGATCTTCCTACAGATCACTGCGAGTTGAAGTTCACTGAACAGGGTCACTATTCTTCGCTGAAGGTCTTGGGACTGCAGTACAATCCTGTTACAGATATGTTTACTTACCAAGTTTCTCTCGACTCAAAGGAATGTACCAAGAGGATTATTCTATCTAAAATCAGTTCCATTTACGATCCTAATGGTTGGTTAGCACCTTGTGTTGTTTTTGTAAAGATTCTTATGCAACGTTTATGGAAACTCGGCTTACAGTGGGACGAGGTTCCACCTGAGACTATCTTGCATGATTGGAAAGAGTTTTGTTCAAACATTGATTATCTTAAGAATGTGTCTATTCAGCGTCAAGTTCTCTCTAGATCGGTTTTATATTTTGATTTGCATGGTTTCAGCGACGCCTCCGATGCTGCGTATGCTTCATGTGTCTACTTGCGATGCGTCCACAGTGATGGTAGGGTGACCATACATCTTCTCATTTCTAAAACAAGGGTTGCGCCGATCAAACAGAAATTGACCATTCCAAAACTCGAACTCTCTGGAGCACATCTTTTGGCTAAACTTCTGAAAAGGGTTATTACTACATTAAAAACAAATACGGACTTACACAGACTTACTTTCGCGTGGAGTGATTCTTCTATTGTTCTTTGTTGGCTTCGCACTGAACCACACTTACTGAAGGTCTTTGAGTCTCATCGAGTTAGTGAAATTCAATCAATAATTCCTCCAGAGTCTTGGAGATATGTACCTACAAGCATGAACCCAGCTGATCCTGCGTCGCGAGGTATCACACCCCAAGAACTAGTGCATCATAAATTGTGGTGGTGCCCCTCTTGGTTGCTCGGCGATGACAAAACTTGGCCAGCATCGTGTGAACAACTTTCTTCAGACTCACTTCCCGGATTGAAATCAGTTAAGAGACTTGCAGCAAGTGTATCTACTAATATTGAGTATAGTGAAGAAATAGTACACAAATTTAGTTCTTTGAGTAAACTGGTTCGTACAACTGCTTGGTGTTTACGGTTTGCCTTTAATTGTAAAAATAAAATGTCTAGGAAGATAGGTTCTTTGTGCAGCGATGAATTAAGAAATGGTTTGCTAAAGTTAGTTAAGATTGTCCAACATAACACCTTTAAACAGGACATACGACTTTTAAAAGATAAAAAATATTGCAGTACAGGCTTAAGACGACTTAATCCTTTTATTGATGAATTGGAAATGCTTAGGGTGGGAGGTAGATTAGTTAACTCAGCTTTACCTTACACAGCTAAGCATCCTTTGGTACTACCGCGCTCACACCACCTAACACACCTTATCGTTGACTATTACCATCTAAAATACTTACATGCAGGTCCTAATTTACTTATGTCTATTCTTAGGGAGAATTATTGGATATTGTCAGCACGGCAAGTAATTAGGTCTCGTATTTTTAAATGTTTGCGCTGTTTTAGATTAAAGTGTCAGCCCTCGGAAACGTTCATGGGAAATTTACCTGCTAGTCGCGTAAATGAATCATGTCGTCCATTTTTGTCAATTGCTATTGATTTTACGGGTCATTTTAACCTAAAAACTAGTGTGCTTCGGAATGCTAAAATAGTCAAGTCCTACTTATGCGTTTTCGTATGTTTTACAACCAAGGCGGTCCATTTAGAATTAGTTAGTGACCTGACCGCTGAAGCTTTTCTTGCAGCGCTTAAGCGCTTTGTAGCTCGTCGAGGTTTACCTAAAGAAATAACAACTGATTCCGGAACTAACTTCAAGGGAGCTTGTAGAATTTTGAAACAATTTGCTAATAGCATAATTAGAGACCCTAATATTAATCCCTTTTTGTCGGACAATTTCATCACTTGGAGGTTTTCTCCCCCACTTAGTCCTCATTTTAATGGTTTGGTAGAAGCAGCGGTTAAGTCGAGTAAAGGTCACTTAAAGAGAGTTATAGGTGATCGTAGTATGACATTTGAAGAATTGGTTACCATATTTTCACAAGTTGAAGCCATACTTAATTCTAGGCCTTTGTACCCCATGTCAAATGATCCGAATGACTTGTCAGTCTTGACTCCAGGCCATTTCATAATCGGTGCTCCTCTTGTATCAGTACCAGAGACACCTGTCGACTACAGTTTGGCTCCTTTGTCGCGTTGGCATTTACTTAAGTCAATGGTTATGGATGTATGGAAGAGATGGAGTCAGGAGTACCTTCATACTCTGCAGCAGAGGGTTAAATGGAATAAAGGGATTTGTGACATTAATATAAATGACTTAGTTCTTATCAAGGAGGATAATGTACCCCCTCTCCAGTGGAGTATCGGTCGAGTGACTAGCGTTTTTCCCGGACGAGACTCAGTGACTAGGGTAGTAGAGGTTAGAACTGCTAGAGGCATATTTACTAGGTCTTTATCAAAATTGTGCCCTCTACCAGTAAATAATACCCAGTAAAATACCATGATTTGATTCAATTTATGTTTTAGTTTAAGTTTTTTTTTGTTGTTCACGTTTGTCAGCATAAGAAGTTTATGTTATTAGTTTTAAGATACAGTCCACATTTATGGTTGTTTATTGGAGGTACACATGTTTGCATGTACCTACTCAGTTATCGAAGAACATATCACTTATGTATATTCCTTTGTTTAATTTCTTTGGTTGATCTGAGATACCAATAACTGTTCGATTTTAGTGAAAAGGGGTAGCCCCCTTTTGGGGCGGGGTATGTTGCGTATTTAAAATGGCGTGATATAAATTTTTATAAATGGCAAGGCACCCAACCGTTTCCGGATCCCATCCTCCTCCCCTCCCTAGTAATAGTTTTTGACACTTCTCGTTTTGCAACAACAAAAAATATATCTCGGAACGGCCGTTCAGTAATAACTTTCGTGCAGTTATCTAAAAAGTGTAAACTGTGACAATGAATAACTAGTGTACCTTCATTCATACTCTGGTAAGTGCTTTAGCCATTATTCTTAACACTATTGTCCGTTTTCGGTTGTTTACTGATGCACAACACACACTTCCAATTGTCTTTGTGATATTTGGTCATTGTATTAACAAATCTTTTCTCCGACACATTTGCACATTCTAAGTCATGATCTTTATTACATTTAACACAACGCAAATAAAGTTTATCAGAAATAGTTTTCATACAACCAGCGCATGTAATGGAACTCATTGTTATCTAGAGGTATTTAACGAAAGCCAAAACAGAGAGAAAGAAAAAAATATCGGAGATAACTGCGATTGATTGACAGTTAAAATTATGATTGTATTGAATGTAAAAAAAAAAAAACGAAAATCCAATTTATCTCAGGTACAATTTCTGATTTGAACCCGGTACTCTTGAATCGGTGATGACTCTTCCGACCGCTTTACCACATCGACTACACGTTACGTAGACGAAATAATCGTCAATCGTTGACTGGTTCTAAGTAACGGTAAACCAACGGATTGTCGAGAGTTAGCTAGCACACGCACACACTCACTGATCAACTGTTTAGTATTTTAACCGATAGATTTTGACTCGTAAAAGATGATACACTTCACTGTACACTGCAGATTATATTATATTTTATAAGGCAAATCAAGACGAATACATTGAAAAAATGATTTCGTAGAAAAATGGAAAATTGAACTTGTTTTGAAATACAATTCACGACGACACAAAATACACGTCTTGCGCTGTCGACGCTCACCGCGTAACCCTCTCTTTGGTTAAGAATTCCAATTTCAAATAAATACAGCTATTTACTCACTTATTTGTGTGTCGAAAAAGCTATTTGTTTTGTTTTCTCTTTTTTTGGTTTTTTCTTTGCGTCACTTAGTTTACAAAATGGGAAACTTGAAATATCGCGTTATTGACAAGTACGAGTTCCACCGTGGCACTAGTGCTTCAGAAACGGCTCGAAGTATTAAATTAAATTTTATTTTTTTTAAAAAGAAACAAACTGTCATTTACGCAGAAATAACAAATACATGTGATTAATGTAGACCAACAGCTTCCTAAAATTTTTATACAACACTAATAAAAAAAACCAAAAATGCTGTGTATTGCGAGGGTTTCGCAAAAGAAAACAAAGTTCTTTTTGGGTTCCAACGTTTTCGGTCTGGAAATTTCGACCTGCAGAACAATCCCCGTGGACGGCCGTAGACCAAAATTTAAAATGAAGAATTAAAGGCTATTGTGGAAGCGGATCCATCGCAAACCGCGTCCGAGTTAGCTGTAGGCTGCGGTATTAGTGACAAAAATGTTTTTATCCACTTGAAGCAAATTGGGAAGGTAGAAAGGCTTGGAAGGTGAGTACTTCATAAATTGAACCCAGCCAAATCCAGCCCCAAACGAAAATTGACACAAAAAAATTACTTGTGAGCGTTTGGTGGACTAGTGCTGGTGTCGTTCACTACAGCTTTTTTAAATCTGGCCAGACGATTACGACAGATGTCTATTGTCAGCAACTGCAAACCATGATCGTAAAGCTAGTTGCTAAGCAACCGAGGCTGGTCAATCGCTCTAGGCCACTACTGCTTCAGGACAACGCTAAACCACACACTGCACAACAGACGTCTATCAAATTAAAGGAGCTTCAATTGGAATGTATAAGATATTTAGCGAAATCTGCGCGCGTCGACAAACACTCGCAAGTTGCTATTGGCTACAGCTATAATTTGATTTTGAATAATTTTTGTATTTGGCTATGTCTATATGAGCTTACCCAAACAATTAAAATTCTTTTTTCGGAATTTTCGCAATTTTGATGATTTTCAAACTGGTAAAAAATGCTTTTAATACCATTACATAACTTAAGATGGAATACCAGTGAAACTCTTACACCAGGTTAAGCTCTTGGGTAATTGGGTCATGAATACTCTTAACGATGATGCAGACCTAGACAGAGACCGTAGGGTTCTGTGTGTTCGTTGTAATATGTTGGCCCGCAGATTTGCTCGGTATTGTAAGCAAGTCAAATTTACGCTTTTTAAAGCCTACTATCGGTCATTCTACACGCGCAGCCTCTGCGTCTACTACACGCAGCGGGCGTATAGGGTCCCAGAGGGTGCAATAAAATAACGCGTTTAGGGTGCTGTTTGGGTCGCTGCGTTATTGCAGCTCTTGAACAACTTGTAACCCTCCCTTAAGATCGCTAAGTGTTCTCACTATCGTGTAAATATGTATACGAACCTAGTATTTTTGTAAAAAAAAAATTAATGATCAAACAAACTTCCCCGGTGTGAAGTTCGATCATAATTATATGAGTCGCTTCATATGAAGATATGATATTTACCAGGTAGTCCATCCATTTGCTAGGTAGCTGCGCATATTTTTAAAAGACTTTAAACGATTTTCAAAAATTAAACCATTTCCTCCCTACCTCTCATCCAGGCTGTAGCCTATTCGTACTCTCATTCTTTTGGAGGAGCAAATATTTTTTAAATAAAACTTTCTAACGGGGACCTAGGGTGGGTGGGTGATCATATCTTCATATGAAGCGACTCATATAACTATGATCGAACTTCACATCGGCGAAGTTCGTTTGATCATTGATTATATTTCGTCGCTTCATTATTCGATACTGTTATGTATCAACGATTGAACGCAAATTTTATGTAAAAATCATTTATCTTTAGAAAACGGATGTTTATTAAGAGGTCATAAAGTTGTGATTCCAGACAGTTTGAAAGACATAATTTGCAAGGAATTTCACACTTTGGTATTGTAAAAATAAAAGCAAATGCGCGTGCTCGACTATGGTTTCCAGGAATTGATTCTACATTAGAACAATTAGTAAACTCGTGCGCAGTGTGCGCGCAGTTGCGGCCCGCGCCGCACCGCGTCCCTCTGGCGCCCTGGCCATTCCCGCCGCATCCATTTCATAGAATTCATTTGTCCTTAACAATCAGGTGTACCTAGTTGTAGTTGATGCGTACTCCAAATGGACCGAATGTTACATAATGTCTCAAAGCTACGGTTCAAAATCGGTGATAAATAAATTATGTGATTCCTTTTCGCGATTTAGTAATCCCTCCATAATAGTTACAGACTGGTGTCTATGAATGGTACGTCATTTACTTCACAAGAATTTTTTCAATTTTGCAAACTCAATGGTATCAAACATCTATTATCACCTGCATACCATCCTGCGAGCAATGGGCAGGCAGACAGCTTTGTAAAAATCGTAAAAAAATGGAATTAAATCAATCATTCTAAACAGTAACAGCAATAAAAAGATTTACAATAACACATTTCAAAGTTCCTTTTTGATTTGCGAAACTCTAAAAATAGCACAACGGGTAAATCACCTTCTGAAATCTTGTTTGGTCGACCATTAAGGTCAAGATTAGATTTGTTAAGCCCCTCAACGTCATCGTCACCCACGGCACTTCGCCTAACAGTGGAACGAACTCAGTGCTCACAGGCTAGAAACTATCGCGGCACATATCGCCCGGACTTCGAAGTTAATGATGCAGTGTTAGTAAAAAAACATCTCACTAAAGACAAATACATATGGGCGCATGCAATCATTAAAAAAAATAAATGTGTCACAGTGTATTTAGTGCGTATCACAGATTCCGGTTTAGAGGTCAAGAAACACATTGATCAAATTAAGAAGTTCAATGCTGGCTACCCGGAGGTTTCAAGCCCTCAGCATGCGTGGTATCCCGACGTCGTCGACGACGTTAGCGCAATCCCCGGGGGGAGGCGTGAGGAGGGTTGCGCGCCCACCACGCCGCCGCCGTCGCCGTGCGCGCCCCTAGCCGATGCCGGCGCCGAGCCGTCTCCGAGCTACTCCATGCCGGCACTGAATCTCAAGACCCTTACAGATTCGTCAACACCGACGACCGGCGCGCTCGTCTGCCGTTACTTTTTTTTTTTTTTTTTTTTTTTTTTGTTCCCCTCCGCGGGAAGGGCAGGAGGATAAAAATGCTCTGACGCATACTCTGGCGCGATTCCAAAGTTATGTGGGACTCGTCCCGACGCCTACCAGAACCATACCCACTAAAAACCCCCTGTCGGCTCGTGCATTTTTGCCACTCAGCCTTCATCTGAGCGACGGCCAATTGGAGAAAGAGGCCGCGCTATCGGGGCCCTTAAGGGGTCACCCGCTGGGTTTTACATAGCACTGAAGGTGCTCAAAAAATGAAAAGTAAATAATAAACATTAAAAATTGACAATTAAATTAAATTTGCATTAATTCAGATTTACGTTAGAATTAGAATTTGCGGCCTGAAGGGCCTCGAGATCTAAAGTTAATTGCGTACGTTCGCTTGTGTGCGCGTTTCTCGGTCTAGCGACTTTGTATACCGAATCTAAGACAGGAGCAGTATAAGAGACTGAATTTCGAACTAGTGGATTGGGATGGGATTCGGCGCGTTTGAAGAACGATTCCGAGAGTGTTTTTAGGTACTGTTGAACTGTAGGTAGTTCAAGATCTCTGTGCAGGTCCGCATTGCGCACGTACCAAGGTGCGTTTGTGGCCCTGCGACAGAAGAGGTTTTGAACCACCTGCAGCTTGTGCAGGACGGAGGGTTTGGCGTGGGCAAAGACTGGCGAAGCATATGACATGACTGGTCTAACGCAGACCTTGTAAAGCGTACGTTTATTTCTGAAGGACATTTTACTTTTTCTACCTAACATACTGTAAAGCCGGCCTAGGTAAAAACGTGCAAGTTTCGTTACTTTGCATTCTCAATTGGAGATTGTCGGGGATACGACTGCATCTGTAGTCGAAGTAAACCGCAGCGCTCTTCTCTGGGTTCACATCGATACGCCATTTTTTGAACCAAGCACCGAGGGTGTTTACAGCCTTTTGAAGTCTGGTGACGAGACCCGAGGCTCTGCGGCCTTTGGTGTAAAGGGTGGTGTCGTCGGCAAAGAGAGCGAGTTCGACGACTTTCGATGGAATGGGAATGTCGTTAGTGTATACGGAATACAAAAGAGGGGCGAGGACTGAGCCTTGAGGGACTCCAGCCTTTATGGGACGAGGCGCGGAGAGCGTGCCTTCATGTTTGAAACGAAACGTGCGGTCTTTGAGAAACGACGCGATTATCCTAACTAGGCGAGCCGGTAAGCCTATTTTATAGAGTTTATAAACGAGACCGCTGTGCCAGACTTTGTCGAAAGCCTTGGCTACGTCAAAGAAAACTGCGATCGTTTTCTTTCGTTTCGGATAGAAGCCGTCGAGTATGTACTCGACGATTCGATGGACTTGCTGAGGGCAGGAGTGCTTAGCGCGAAAGCCGAACTGGTGGGGAATTATGAGAGGATCGCCGTCCGTTGGAAACAGATGGTTCCGCATTCGAGAGAGTATGACTCTCTCGAGAAGTTTAGACATTGCCTTGAGGAGGCTGATGGGTCTGTGATTAGCCGGGATATTAAGAGGTTTACCCGGCTTGGGTATGCCTATGACTGTCGCTTCTTTCCAAGCTTTTGGAAAGTAGCTAAGGTCGAAGCAGGCATTGAAAATGATAGCTAACAAGGTAAGCACCTGTTGAGGCAGGTGCTTAAGTGCGTGGTTGGAAATACCATCCGCACCCGGAGCCTTTCTGGACTTTTGACTTTTGATGAGAAGCGAGATTTCATCATTAGAGACTGTGACGGGGTCGGCGGTGATGGGGAGAGAGTTTCTACGGAGAACTTCGTCCTCCACCGCTTTGATGTGAGTGGGATTCGCGGGTTGCGTGCTGGGCGAGCATTGAGACGCAACGCTACGCAGACGCAGACGCAAATTAAGCCTAAGTCTCAATAAATGCAAAGCAATCACATTCACCAAAAAAATAAATTATATCAGTAACCAATACACTCTTTATAATGTTAATCTAGATTCTGTTAAATCAATCCGAGACCTTGGAGTCACACTGGACAATAAGTTACATTTAGACATCCATATTGATAGTATAATTAGTAAAGCTTATAAAGTGTATGGTTTTGTTATGCGTACATGCTCACAATTCTCCCGACCGACTACTTACCTCTATGTCTATAAATGCATTATTCGATCTCAGTTAGAGTATGCAGTTGCGATTTGGGATCCCATTTATAACAAATACATGGATGCTATAGAGTCAGTACAGAAAAAATTCTTACGTTCTATGAATTACAAATGCTTTCGAAGTCGTCTGTCTTATAAACATCTTTTGAATAAATACAATTTAATGCCTCTTCAAGTCAGACGCATACAATTACAAACAATGTTATTGTATGACATTTGTAACAATAGATATGATTGTATTGCCTTAAATAATAAATTAAGTTACAGAGTACCCATTAAGTCACATAGCCGCAAGAAACATCAACTTTTTGCTACTTCTTCCTGTCGTACTAATGCTGGCGTACGCTCGCCTATGCGTCGTATTGTAGACATTTACAATAAATATTTTAATAGCATAGAAATAATGGGAATATGTATAGGTAAATTTAAACGAGAACTTCTTGCTAACCTATACGACCTAGATGTCTAATATGTTACTTTATAATCTTTGTTTATTTTTCTTTTTGTTTACAAAAAAAAAAAAAAAACTGTTTTGAAGTTGAACTTGAAACTGTTCAGATATGTTTTTGATATATATAATGCACGTATTAAGTGAGCCCAAACCACTTCATGACAAAACTTTAAGAGTAATATGTGGTTATCGGTGTTGATAACATAATTAGTAATATGTTTAAGCTTAGTTACTATTAAGAACAAATTGTGTTATTGTTTGATGACCCAAATAAAGTGAAAAAAAAAAAAAAAAAAAAAAAACGCTGTCAGCGAAGCATTCGGCTTTCTCTTCGTCTTCGAAGGCGATAGAGCCATCGGGACGAGTGAGAGTAGGGACGTGAGAGGCGGCGTCTACGCGTAAGGCTCGGGCCATTCGATAATACGCTTGGTGGGACGGGGAGATATTCGCCATGAGATCGTTCATCTGGGCGTCTCGGAGTTCCGCGAGGCGAGATCTAACTTTGCGTTGTAGCTGATTCGCAGCTGTTCTATAGGCGGGCGTGGGATATTTCTTGGCTCTCCGGAGAGCCGCGTTCTTAGCTTTAATAAGATTGCTAATGGCTAAGGGAAGCGTGGGTTTGCCTTTCTTAGCAACCTTTTCGTTTACACTGATGGCTAAGTTGATAGCATCAGTGAGAGAATTTACTAACGAATCTATTTTATCCGGGCTATCTAATTGATCGGGCGAGATCGCGAGCGGAGAGTTTGGGGCCTCTAAGGCAGAAACTATCGTATTTTTAAAACCTTTCCAGTCGGTAAAGGTCTTAGGAGAAGTGACGTTAACGTTAGGCGGTCCTAGCACGAGGGAGACGGGGCGGTGGTCAGAGCCTAGGTCATCGAGCGGTTCGATAGACCTGAGGTCGAGGTTGATGTGCTTGACGATTGCAAAGTCGAGGATGTCCGGAGAGTGGTTCGGGTTGTCGGGATAGTGAGTGGGAGTGATAGGGGAGACGACGTCTGAGTCGAGTAAGTTGGTGACGTCGAGGAGAGCTATACCGCTTTGGTTGGTTGATAGGCACGTCCAGTCAGTATGTTTGGAGTTAAAGTCTCCGAACATAATGACTGAACGGCCGAGGGCGAGAATGGTCTCAAAGTCGCTGCGGATAGTTTTGGTGCCAGAGGGTATGTAGACTGAAGCTATGATGATGGTCGGATGACCAGTCATAGCCAATCTACATACGGTGGCTTCCATGTTGAGGAGAGGAGGGGTAGGGAGAGGACAGCAGTGGAATCCTCTTTTGTAGTAGATAGCGGTGCCGCCGAAACCGTCGCAGTTAGGCCTATCGTTACGTGTAAACGCGTACTTAGGAATAGCGAATCCCCTGGAGCGATTAGGAGTGAGCCATGTCTCCTGGAGAAGTAAAAGTGGCAGATGGCGCTGTTTGCCATGTAAACATTGTATCCGTATATTTTAATGTTTTAAAAATATAAATTCAGAATAAACTGCAACAAAAGTGGAAGAAAATTACATTATTAGCTACAATAATCCTGTGAAAACGTTATCAAAATTAATACACCGTGAATTGCGAATAAAGGTACTTAACACCATTAAATAACAATAGTGAAGTGGATGTAAATAACGGCAACAGACTTCTTTAATAACAAGTGTCAATGAAACAAAATCATAACAAGTGGAAATCTAAACAATATAGTGAAAATAATTTAAGAAATAGTGCGATTTGTGAAATATTTTGTGATAACTGATAACGGATTTATAATAATACCTGCAGATTCGTCATAAATTTAACCGTCTTATTGGTCTCTTTGCGTGATAGCGACATCTATAAAAGTTAACCTAAACTACTTCCTTCTACGGGTTCAAAAAATCGACAAATTCAAGAAGTGCGGTTGAAGATTTGCAGAGGGCGCTGTATCACAAAGTTTAGTTAATAGATCATTTTATGGATCTTTGATTCCAAGGAAGATTTATAGAGGGCGCTGTAATTTAAAATCCATGTTTTTGAGTTTATTAAAAAATTTAAATAAACAAATTTAAATATATATTTGTAAGTGTATTTTATAACATTAATTTACTTTAAAAATTAAGTCGACGGACAATCTCTAGCTCTTGTTTGACAATAATTTTCTTAAAGACTTATTTTACCAGATTTAAATACCTTTTCTTTTTGTATATCAATTGTTAAGGGCCAAATAATTTATACATGCAATTTAATTTAACTTAATGATTAGAAAAAAGTCAAATTTATTTATAATACTTTCTTTTGCACTACTGGCTCAGTGTAACAAGAGATTAAGCAGCTACGGCGACCGTGGTTTGATTCCAGCTAAGGATAAAATATATAAAAATTTTTTTTTTTTTTTTTCTATTGTCCGTTTTTGGGTTTCAATGTTTGTTTTTAATTTAAAGATTACATTTTTAATTTATATTTTGTAATTTGTAGTCTGTCAATGTTTTTGTTGTATTAGTGAAAAATAGTTATTAGGTATTTAATCATCTATCCGTAACTTTTAAGATTGTAAAATATAAATTTGGTTCACATAAATGCATTTCTAAAGAAGTATTACAATAAATTTTTGAATTGTAATGTCTAATTAAATTAAATTTTAATTAACTATGGACGAAGATAATGTTACTCTCAGAAAAAAAATAAGAGCTGATTCGTTTCAAGATGTTACAATTAACAATTCTATGCTATTCGAAACTACAACAATGAGCTTGCCAGATACATCATTTAATGACAGCGATAGAGTGCATGAATTACGGGAGAAAAATGAGAAAATTAATCTTGAGCTGAACAGTGCTAATGGAGAAATAGAAAATTTAACAATGGAGAATAACTGGCTTAAGAATGAATTGGAAAAATGCTACAAGGTCATAGAATTGTATAAAAAAATTAGCATTTCAAGTAACTGTACATCACCACCAAAACCGACGCCAAAAACTTCTTTCAACAAATGCTGTACACCAAGAATAAAAAGTAAAGTGAACTTAAGAAAATCTTCGTGCTATTCTACACCAAAGCGCCATCTATCTTTATCTCCTAACGGCGGCATAAAAAACTTGTCATTTGCTAAAGCTGAAAACATTAAAGAAAATAATGAAAACAATACAATCCACACTAAAAGTACCCATATGCCAATAAATACTGAAACCAAGAAAATAATAAAACATAAACAAGCCAGCCCTACCCAAACAAGGAAAGTAGTCATACTTGCGGATCAGCAAGGTAGACATCTGCAAAAAACACTACAAAATCTGCTAGGCTCCAAATATAATGTATCATGTTTTTGGAAACCTGGAGCTCAATTACATAACATAATAGAATCAGGAAAAGAGATGATCGAAACCTTAAATAAAAGCGATTGTGTTATCATTCTGGGAGGTACAAATGATGTAAATCCATATGAACTTCAGTTAAGGTTAAATATTTGGCTTAATTCTGTTAAAAATACAAATATTTTGATTTCTGAAATACCCTTTAACAGGAGTTTGAATGAAATGAAACTAAATAATGACTTAAAATTTGTATGTAATAGGTATAAGAATGTGACATTTGTAAATATGAGTTATTATGAAAACAGACCGTACCAAAGGAGCTTCCCTCTGTTTGTGTGCAGGACCATTCTAAAAGATATACTGCATCTTGAATATGCCAATAATTACTGCACTTATCAAAATCAACTGAGGTCAATAAGTTTATATAAAGTAACTTTTGAAAAATCTACGCAAACAGAAGCAAAGTGTAACAGTTCTAGTGTGGCCGAGCAAGAGTTAACTCATAGTGGTAGTAAATCTAATAAACAAATTAATTCGAATAGTAATTTTCGTGACTAAAACCGTAAATATTATGCATCAGAATATAAATGGCCTATTGGAGAAGTCAAATTTGTTAACTGTCTCGCTAAATGAATTAGAAAATAAAAATAAAAGTGTTGATGTTGTATGTATTACAGAGCATAATATGTTAAAATCTGATACAAGTCTCTTAAAGATACCAAATTATAATTTAGCTTCTAAATTTTCCCGAAATAATAGGCATGGAGGCTCTTGTATTTTAGTTCGAAACCATATTAAATATAAGACTTTACAAGAAATTGAAGATCTCAGTATTTCAAACGTCATTGAATGTTCAGCCGTGGAACTTATTAATCACAAAATTATTTTAATTTGTATATATAGACCACCAAAGACAAAACGAGAATATATTGAGATGTTTCTTAAATCTATACATGACTTATTACAGAAACTATTTTATAAAAAAAGTAAAATTATAATGTGTGGCGATTTTAATATAGATATTTTAGTAAATAATAAAAACACAATAGATTTTGAACAATTAATAAAAGGTTTTAATCTCAAATTTGCTATAAGAGAGCCCACAAGATTATCTAGTGGCACGTGCTTAGACAACTTTGCACATAATTTGAGAGGCTGTCAGAGTAGTGTATTAGATATTGCATTGTCGGATCACACAGGACAACTACTCGAATGTCCTAATAAAGGTGTTGTAATTGCTTCTCACTCGTTTATTATAAAGCGCGACTTTAATAAGGATAATATCAGGAAATTTAAAGATTGTATTAAAGTTCTTCAATTCACAGAAACCTATTCCACTGTAAATCCTAATGAAGCATTCAACCATTTCTTTGGTTTATTTAAACTTTTTTATGAGTTGTGTTTTCCATTAGTTCGGGTAAAAATTAACAATAACCAACGACCAAAATGGATATCAAAAGGTATCATGCAATGCTCTAAAAATAAAAGAGATTTATTATGGAAATTTAGAAAAACACCAACTCTAGAGAATAAAAGTAAGTTGAAAATGTACTCCAGACGCCTAAAAAATGTAATTAAACTAACTCAAAGAGCTCAAAATAATTATTTTATCAAAACATCTAATAATAAAATGAAAGCAACTTGGAAACTAATCAATGACTATAAAAATAATCGACCAAAACATTATATTGACCAAATAATAAACAACGGCGTTAAATTGACAGATCCTTTAGATATTGCAGACTCATTCAATAATTTTTTTATTGATCAAGAACAAGATAATGATAGTTGCAAATTTAAAAATAATAATATTTCCAGTAATTTAAAATCATTATTTATGAAGCCCACTACATCCAATCAAATTTTGACCATAATTAAGTACCTCAAAAATACAAACAGTACTGGTTATGACGACATTGCTACAAAAATTATAAAAGAAGTAGATATTTATATTTCACCGGTATTGAGTTACATTATTAATCTTTGTATTGAATACGGTATTTTTCCAGAAAAATTAAAAGTTACGATTATAAAACCAATATATAAGAAATTAAACCGAGAATACATGGCTTCATACAGACCCGTGGCTATGATTCCTGTTTTCTCAAAAATTTTCGAAAGAGTGATTTACAATGCCCTTAATGATTTTTTTGAAAAGAATGCGTTATTATCAGATGAACAGGTAGGCTTTAGAAAAAATAAAGGGATTAACTTGGCCTTGTACAATTTCTTAAAAAATGTAACATCTAATGTTGACAAAAAAATACCAACATGTGCTTTATTTATGGACCTCACGAAAGCATTCGATTACGTTAATCATGAAATTTTAATTAAAAAACTCAATGCATATGGAGTTAGAGGAGTAACATTGGAACTCTTAAAATCTTATCTCGAGAACAGAAGGCAAGCCACTCAAATAAACAGTATATGCTTGAAATCTCTTACAGAAATAAGTTACGTCTCAAAATATAAGAAGGTTAAACAGGGTGTCCCACAGGGCAGTATATTGGGGCCGTTATTATTTATAATATATATAAATGACTTCCCAAAAATTTCTTCACATCCGATGGTATTATTTGCAGATGACAGTACTTTGATATGTAGTAATAAAGACACAGATTCACTAAAACATGACATTGAAAGCAATTTACAAAATATTATGAAATGGTTAGAAACTAATAATTTAAAAATCAATTTAAGTAAGACAAATATTATAAGTTTTAAAAATAGAAATAACAACTTGACATCGTTTGACTTGGAATATAACGGACATGAAATTAAGGAGGTAAAGTTTGCTAGGTTTTTGGGGATAAGCGTGGATTCCAGCTTGAACTGGAAGAGCCATTTAGAGGGTGTGTGCAATAGATTAAATACATTTTCATACGCTTTACGGAAATTGGCAGTAATAGTCAATGAATCGGCAGTTTTATCGGCTTATTATGCATACGTCGAGTCGTTACTTCGATATGGCATAGTTTTTTGGGGAAACTCGGCTGATAAGGAAAATATATTTAAAGCGCAAAAGCGGTGTATCAGATCAATTAATAATCTAAAAGTTGTAGACTCCTGCAAACCCTATTTCAAAAAGTTAAGAATTTTGACTTTTCCATGCCTCTATATACTCGAAACTGCCTTGTTCGTTAGAAAAAATTACAATATGTTTGAAAAATTACAAAGTAAACGGAAGGATATTCTTAAAGCTCAACCGCGTGGAACCACTTTGTTTACAGAAAGCTTCTTTGGGATGGCCCCTAGAATATATAATAAATTACCTACAACTATTAAAAATTTAACTAATTATAATGTATTCAAATATAATTTAAAATCATTTCTATTAAATAAATGCTATTATAGGACATATGAATACTTAAATGACAAATGTATAAATTGAGTAAATTGTAATTTTAAACGTAAACCTTGTACACGCCGCAATGGCAGAATATGGCTGTGCTATTATTTGTATGACATCTTTTTTTTACCTATATTCGTGCAATAAATGATTTGATTTGATTTGATTTGAAAAGATCTGGGTCGTTGTTCTGAAGGAACAGTTTGAGCTCGGGAAGGTTGGTGCTTAGGCTACGAACGTTAAAAGATATTAGGGATAAGCCCTTGGGTTTGATACGACAGGACGCGGGATTCGCGGGTCTAGACATTATAATTTACTT
The DNA here is from genome assembly GCA_923062675.1 of Marasmarcha lunaedactyla. Classification (NCBI taxonomy): domain Eukaryota; kingdom Metazoa; phylum Arthropoda; class Insecta; order Lepidoptera; family Pterophoridae; genus Marasmarcha; species Marasmarcha lunaedactyla. The sequence continues at coordinate 24,374,239 of OV281355.1, forward strand.
TTTTACGAATTTATACAAAAATAAAGTATTTACAACGAACTTAGGAGCGAGTGATTTTTTTTTTTTTTTTTTTTTTTTCACAGAACCAACAGCACTTTTTACTAATACAATGGAAATAATCAGGTTATTTAAATATTGCCAATAACAGGTTCACAATTTTAAGACAAAACTTTTGAGAGTAGATGTACTTGACAAACAAAGGTACAAAAGAATTTAATAAAAGAAATACTAATTAATTAAGAATTAAACACAAATCAGAACAAAAATATACAAAAAAAAAAAAAATAGTAATTATAGAACGAAGAATAACAAACATAATATTAGAATGTAATACAAAATACAACCAATTATTATTAATAATAATACGCGCGGTGTGGTACTCAACCACGGAAGTAAGCGTGCTTATGTGTGTGTGTGCGTTTATGTATGTGTGTAGTGTGTGTGTGTGTGTGTGTGTGTGTCTGTTGAGTGAATGTGACTAGAAAATTATGTAACATGTTAACAATTATATAATAGTGTGGTATTCAGATATTAAAATATAAACCTAATTTCCACTGCTAAGTTGCAACTTTATATCACTTGTAATCAGATTCTTAAAAGACTGTTTTGTAGTATGAAAAATATCAATGGATTGGAATTGTTTATTATAACAACTAAGTATTCGGTTGATGACTGAATGCTTTCCATAGTTCGAGCGACTAAATGGGACGTGGAACAGGGAACAATGCCTAGTGCGTCTAGTAGGTGTTCTGAGACCAATACATAAGGAAATCAACTCAGGGCTATTTATACTATTGCTACAGACATCATGTAAAAACAACATCTGCAGCAAGGATCGTCTTTCTTTTAATGGAAGTAAATTATAAGAACTACATAACGCGTTATAACTACTTGGCCTTTCCGCATGCATACGATAATTCAGAGCTTTGAGGAATTTTGCTTGAATTCTTTCTATGCTATCGATATAGGTCACATAATGTGGATCCCAAACAACGCAACAATATTCGAGCACGCTCCGAACATAGGCGCTATACAACATTTTTATGCACTCGGGGTCAGAAAACGGCTTACTTACGCGAAGAACAAATCCGAGACCTTTGTAGGCCTTTGAGACTGTGGTTAATATATGTTCTGACATTGTCATTTTTGAATCAAGGAGCACCCCAAGGTCCCTCACAATTTCTGTAGTAATTAGTCCTTTGCCCTCCAGAACATACTGACGTACAATCTTTGCTTTCCTGCGCGTAAAAGATATAGATATATGCGCTCTTGAGGAGAGCGGGCGGCTCGCAGTTTGCGTGCGAGTACGGAAATTTCGTTAATATCGACGTTTTGAATAACGTCGAACACGGTCTTCATATCCTCAGCCAACGACGACTGAGGTACGGATAATGGAGCGGGACGCGGCCCTACGGAAGCTACGGGAGCTGGGATGGGTCGGGAAGGTGCAGGCGGGACGGCCGGACGCTGCCTCCAAGACAGAGCCGGAGTAAGCGTCGGCTGAACGGGCTTTGCTTCCGGGGGACCCCGGTTGCGCAGCGGCGGGAAGTTAGCAGGAGTGAGCGGCGGCGCCGGTTTAGGCGCGACCCTCTTGACGCGCGCTTTTTCACGCAGGAATACGGGCGGAGGGAGCTGAGGCATCGGCGGGACGGGAGCGCAGCGCGTCGCTGGCTTCGATGTGACCGACGGAGACGCGGTTACTACGAGCGATTTTAACGGCGCGGGGGCTGGTGTTGAAGACACCGGGGAGGGCTCGGGTATTGAAGATACCGAAGCTTTCTTAGAGCGCTTCTTGGAGCGCTTGGCGACAAGTTGAAAGGCGGGCTCAGGAGAGCCGGTTAAGGTGACGGCATCTGACGACGTGTCAGACGCGGGTTCGGAATCGCTCCCGGGAGCGGTACGCTTACGACGCGACGCGTGAGAGGATGCGACCGATTCGCAGTCCATCTCGGACGAGGCAGGAGACGCGGGAGAGCTGTGGACCTGAGGGGTCTGGACGTCGGAGGCCTGAGGGGCCGGGGTTGGGGCCTGAGGGGCCGGGGACGCGATAGTTGCCTGTAAGGCCTGCGTTAGTATGTCATTCGATATGCTGGCGCCGGACGCAACGAGCGCCTGGGCGAACGACCTAGCAAAGTTTACCAAGCTTTGCTGGTCCATTGGGAGGGCTTGGTCCTACGATATATAAAATATATAAATATATAAGAATGCCTAGGTTCCCTAGCAAACCTAGCACCTAAACCTCCCTACCCGCGGTAGGGGGGCTGGGGACGACGCGAAGTGGTGCCCCTAGCTCGGACAGCACTGTACCGTCACCCTGGGAAAGGCCCAAGTGCAATGGGATCGGGTCTGCCGGTTTCTCCTTGGCCTGAAGGGCCTTGGAAGCGCACTGGGGCAACGCTATCAGGCTTAGTTGTCACCGTTAAGTATCCACCTGATCAAACGCGAGTCTACTACGGAGTGTGTCGTCAATAAATTGACAACAAAAACCGGCCGTAGACCTGACGGAGTTGGGTTGCACTAAAAGTGCGGGATTGACTACGTTACGACCGGCCGGAGCCGGCCGCAGAGCGAGTCTCTGACTACGTACAGGCGCCAAGCGTCAAGTACGCAGCCAGAAGGACAGCCCGAGTCTCGCGAACCACTATCGAATTTAATCGACCGCGGTAAGCTCAACCCTGTTGTTGCTGCACTCACCGAGGTGAGGTTTTTACTTCGAGGGGTGCACAGAGTGCGGGATTGACTACGTTACGACCGGCCTGGGGCCGGCCGCAGAGCAAGTCTCTGACTACGTAGCAAGCGCCAAGCGTCAAGTACGCAGCCAGAAAAACAGCCCGAGCTTCGCGAACCACTATCGAATTTAATCGACCGCGGTAAGCTCAGCTCTGTTGTTGCTGTGCAAGAGACCGACTTACTTGCAGCCGATCGAAACCGACCGCAGAGTAAGCCCTAAAGAGGCTAACAGCGTATGAGTATTGCTACGAGTTGACGTCGTGAGACGACAATCGTGACTCAACTGCTGGAGCGGACGCGAACACGTCCGAGCGGGGCCGGACGCAGAACGGATCTGAGAGTGGCGTTTGAGTATTGATACGAGAGAAGTCGTGAGACAACAATCGTGACTCGGCAGCCGGGAGCGACCGTCAACACGTCCGAACGGGTCCGGACGCAGATCGGGTCTGTTGCCGTTACTTATGGATTCTAGCCCTTTATTTATGTACCTACCTAATTGTGCAATAAAGGGTGAGGACTGAATCAACGATTGAACGCAAACGAATAAACCAGTTCTCAACCAACGCTTGACTGTTATTGACGTTCCCTTACCGCTCGCTAATTGCATACAGAACAGATATGATATTTACCAGGTAAATGTTAAGAGAAGAAAGTTTTGTTTAATAAATAAACTACAAAAGTGTGCACCATAAATGTTTGATTTATGTATCATAATAACATAAACAAAAAAAAAATTATTTTATTTTTTATTTGAGAATAACACGTGTGAACGTTAATTAATACCTATTTTTTTAGGCAAACAAACACTACGGGCGAAATCAGCCTCGTTAACAATAGTCCCGTTATAGAAACGAGCGAAAGTATTAGAAGTATCGATCCAGCCCGCAGTTTTTTCGAATAATTTCGATACTAACTCAAACACGGTTATGTCGATACCGCTTTCTGATACCTTTTTGACAGCTTTTTGTATGTCAACAAAAGATTATTATTATCTGATCTGATATCTTGTGTTTTAAATAGATACTCCGATAACACTGTGGCTATACGTGGATATACGTTCGTTATCCCTGAAATAGGGTAGAAACAAAACAGGCTGATCCCTACCTGGAGCTGATGTTTTAATGATTTCAGTAATGTTTAATTTTATGCCATTATCTAAAAATACAATGTTATCGATTTTGATAAGTTTGAACTCGATGGGATTATGTACCTAATGCTAGTAAAATGATCAGTTTCTTTGATATTTTCTCTAACGTTACACCATTATGAGGAAACCAACTTAAAGTATAATTTAGTACTATCTGTGGGTCCCAAGTACTCATGTATTTGGGTCGACAGGGTCTTAATTTGAACGCGCCCTTAAGCAAGCGTTTGATGGAGCGTTGGAATCCTATGTTTCCAGTGATAGCTGACAATGCAGAACAATGGGAATTTAAGGTCCCATAAGAGAAACCATCATTGTTAAGAATCGAACTCAACATAACTTTGCGAGTGTGTCCGAGCGGCGAGGGGTCGGCTCGATCCGCGGCGCAGGCGCATCGTCACTCACCCTTTTGTCTCTCGCGAGCACAGCAGTATCGCCGCATTCATTTATTTACAAAAACATAAAATAAGGATTTAAATAATCGTTGTAATAAAACTAAAATAAACAGCGTACACAATTAAGTGAATTATTTATTGAGCCACCAAAAATAACCTGATTTGACGCCACAGTCATAACATTTAAGCCGCATAATAAACAGAACTCAAGAGCTATAGTATTAAGATTTATTACCAGTTGAAAGAAATAGCAAGTAATCAAGGATACAACCAGGATAAGTATACAGCAAAGAGCAAATTACTACAGTCCCATACAAGAAACGATATTAACATCGAAGAATTACCGCAAGTACATAACCTGAAATAGAAATTTTATGATGAATATATGCAAATACGTGCAAAATAAAACTAATCCAAGAAGCCTGTCAGCCAAGAACATAAAACATTATAATCTCAGGTGAATTGTAATGGATTTTGGGAGAAACGAGTGTCCAATAAGTAACCTATATAAATAACTCATTATAATACATAATACGTAAGTAGTTTCAATATTCATATAGTATCATGTAAATCAGTATGTAAAAAGTATCATTTCAATGAAAAATTCATAACAGTTCAAAGACAGGATTCTTTAGTTCATACATCCATGTTATAGTAAATCGTAGTTACGTAACCTAGCGTGGTGTGATTTCAAGGGTCATTTGTAGTTCACTTATTATTTTGTCCGTTTAATATATCGGAGTTTATCCGACCGGAAATCCGGAACTGCACTGATATTGCAACGTAACTTAATACTTTTTAAACTAACTTTAACAAGTAAGTATTTATTTAAGAAATATCACAAATTTATTTAAGAAAGGAATTGCGTTATTTTAACTTTCAAAACTCATCTCAGTATTGAAATAGGTTTCTTTGCTAAGCAATTTAGTAGGTAACTTTATAAATACAGAATTAGTTTCGAAAGTAGTTTGTTAAAATAAGATAATAAAATACAAATGAAAATAACCATTGGCGATAGGTTTGCTTGATTCAACTTAGCAGTCTAGTTGATTGGATTACTTTGGTTGTTAGTTTTATTCGTTTATAGCTTAGATTTAACTAAATAAGTTTAAATAACTAGGTACTGTAGACCAGGTTGCAGAAGGTAGTTAATCGTTCAATTAACTGTTCATTATTTGATATTTAGAGGAAGTTGTACATTATTAACCTACATAAAACAAAACATAATAAGAAAAATTCTTTCGTATTCCTATTCCCATAGCACTTCATCATTTCTGCAGAGGTTAAAGAATTGATCAAGAAGCGAGGTGTAGTTAAAGGGCGGTTAACAAACTTTGTGAATTATTTGGATAAATTAGACACTTTGACTTCTGTACTATCGATTGAGCTTCAAGTTCGCCTAGAGAAAGCTGATGCACTTTTAGCTCAATTTGAGATCCAGTCTGCCATTGAGTGCTTAATAGTTGATGATAAGGATATAGCCTCCCACGCAACTGAGCGTACAGATTTTGAAAATTTATTTTATGCAAATGTCGCCGCTGCGCTAGAATTATTAAACGCTCATAAGTGTAACCATAAGGACAATAATTTATCAAGTAATTAATGTATTTCAGGTGATAGGCTCACAACGACGCATTGCACACAAGCACTCGCGGTGTCAAGTTGCCCACCATCCAGATCCCGAGGTTCAGTGGTCAGTACGAGGAGTGACTTGAATTTCGTGACTTCTTTACATCATTAATACATGACGTTACCTCGCTCTCCGATACACAGAAGTTTCATTATTTGAGAGCTTCCTTGGAGGGAAGCGCTGCCCAGGTAATAAAGTCTTTAGAATTTTCTTTACGTCACTATAAAATCGCCTGGGATTTGTTGTGTGACAAATATGACAATACTCGACTGTTAGTTCAAAATCACATTTAGGCACTTTTTTCCTTAGAATCAATAAAAAAGGAATCATCTCAATCAATACGTAAAATAATCGAAATTGTTACAAAGAATTTAAGAGCTTTATATATACTTGGTGAACCCACTGAGTCATGGGACACACTTATCATTTATATCATGAGTACGAAATTGGACGTGCGTACATTACGGGAATGGGAAGAACATAAATGTAACATTAAAAATATAAAGTTTAACGATTTTACGTTGTTCTTGAAAAATAGGGCTGATTTACGAGAAACTATTTATATGGGTAGTAACAATACAAACAATAATACCAGAGCTGAAAAATATAAGCACGAGCAATTTAAAACGCTAGCTGCTGTAAATAATACACAAAATACAATACACAGATACCATTGCCCCATGTGCAAACAAAATCATCGTATCTATAGATGTGAAAAATTTCTAAGTCAACCTGTAAGCAAGAGAGCTGAGTCGGTACGGAAGTTCATGTTGTGTGAGAACTGCCTCCGTCCCGGTCATCAGGCTCTTGTTTGCAGGTTAGGCTCGTGCACGAAGTGCTCACTAAAGTTGGTTTTATAGTTTCAGGGCCTACCAGTGATCTCAATCATACATTTACAAATTCATTTAATACTATAACATGCAAATTAGTTATAGATAATACAGTACAAGAACAGTTAGCTAGATTCTGATCCCTAGAGGAAATACAATACAAAGCCAGTTTATTCGGTTGAGGAACGTTTGTGTGATGAACACTACGTTAAAAATGTTCCTCGAATTCCAGATGGGAGATTTTCAGTCGCAATCCCTCTCAAGAAACCAGAATCTAGCTCAGGAGGCTCATTTGACCTAGCCAAACAATGTTTTCTTTCTCTTGAACGTAGATTACAAAAACAACCACAGTTAAAATTAATGTACACAGAGTTCATGAAAGAGTATGAAGAATTAGGACATATGACAGAAACAAACAACATACAGACGCAGGGGTACTTTATGCCACATCACGGCGTCTTACGTGAACACAGTACAACCACAGAGCTTCGTGTGGTATTCAACGCTAGCGCTCCTACACGGTCAGGTGTGTCCTTTAATTACCTCCAAATGGTCGGACCCACTATACAGAGTGATTTACTCACAATTTTACTGCGATTCCGACACTATACATACGTCATGACTGGTGACACAGAAAAAATGTACAGGCAGTCGCTAGTACATGATAAATACATTTATTTACAACGAATTATTTGTCGTAATTATTCCAATACAGAAATAAAGGTATATAGACTTAATAGAATAACATATGGCACAGCATCTGCACCTTTCTTAGCCGTTCATTGCTTAAAACAATTAGCACTTCAATGTAACGATCAACAACTATCTCAAATCTCTTTCAAATGACAATATCCAGTTAAATTCATTCCAGCATATGCGCACCTCATTTTGGAGGGCTATTGGAAGCCGGAGTAAAATCCATTAAATATCACCTTACGTTTGAGGAACTATATACAACGTTAGTGCAAATAGAAGCGATACTCAATTCGCGACCTTTATCACCTATGTCTTCGGATCCATCCGATTTAAATCCTTTAACGCCAGGTCACTTTTTGGTCGGACGCCCTCTTACTGCTCTGCCCGTTCCAAAGCTTGATGAGATCTGAATCCATTAAGGTTACACCGATGGGATCGAGTTGAAAAATTTCGCCAGCACTTTTGGATAAGATGGCAGAAGGAATATGACTCAGAGCTGCAGCAGAAAACAAAATGGAAATGTTCAAAGGGAGTTTTAGACAAAGGGACAATGGTCATCATCAAAGAAGATGCCACGCCTCCAATGAAGTGGAGTTTCGGACGTACAATCAACGTTGTTCCAGGTGTTGATGGAGTAAATAGAGTAGCAGTAATCCAAACTTTCATCCGTATATGTGTTAAAGATTTAAATAATTTAAATAATTGTTGTAATAAAACTAAAATAAACAGTGTAAACAATTAAGTGAATTATTTACTGAGCCACCAAAAAAAACCTGATTCGACGCCACAGTCATTATAATCATTGAATTGATTTGTAAGAAATTAACGGACAGAAATTAACCGAGGGTTCGAAATTATTAACTTTGTTGATTATAGAAAATTGCCACCATAATCTTAAACAAGAATTATACTGCTTAGTAGTGCTGTCGGAAAACGATGCTAACATTAGCTTCGTAGAGTTTGTACAGAAACCCCTTCTGGTGAAAGAATGCCGCAGAGCCTCGCGACACCCAGGGTAAGGTTCTTGTGTAGGGGATGGTGGTCCTGGAAATTAGATTGAAGTAGGTATTTATGAGGATTTAAAAAAAGTATATCGGAATTAATATATTTTTTTTAAATTAAGGGAACCATGGCTGTGATGGCTATTAGGGAAAAACTAAAATTCCGGTTGTTTTATCATCTATGATTTTTCTTAGGCATTTTAGAACCAAAGAAAAATGTGGGAAGGCGTAGAAATAATAATTTTTTTCAATTTAATGTAAACACGTCGATAGAAAATGCGACAGGGTTTCGTTTCCAAGATAGGTATTTCTCACATTTTGCGTTATCGCGTGAAGCTAATAAGTCAACTGCGGGCCTACCGAATTTTACAAGAATAGAATGAAAAGCCAGATTGGAAATTGTCCATTTTGTATCTGGATTCAAGATTTGTGATGCGGCGTCGGCGTGTTTACCTCATGTATTTACATAAGATGCAAATGTAAAAACGCTGCGCTGCTCGCACCACTGCCATATTTGACCAGCCAAATCGTTTAGATGGGGATATTGTATACCTACCTCCCATCCGATTTAAGTAACTAATAGCCGTCGTGTTGTCTAAGAGAAGCCGTGCCGGTGTTGAGCTCATAAAACACGTATTCAGCGCCTGGGAGGAGTCATGTGATGCTATTGGTGTCTTTTGTAACTTGTCCAAGGCGTTCGACTGTGTGGATCATACTACTCTACTAATGAAACTGCACCATTACGGCATTAAAAATCGAGCGCTTGCCTTGATTAAATCATATATTTCTAATAGAAAACAGAAAGTTGCAATAAATGGAGAAAAATCATCAGGATCGGCAGTGACAATGGGTGTGCCCCAGGGCTCAGTTCTTGGTCCTTTCCTATTTTTAGTTTATGTTAATAATCTGCCATCGGTCGTTAAGAATCAAAGCGAGGTCATATTGTTTGCTGACGATACTTCCTTCTTGTTTAAAATCAAAAGACAAGAAATTGAATATCGAGCGGTGAACAAATGCATCTCCAACACAGAGCAGTGGATCTCAGCTAATAATTTGCTCCTCAATGAAAAAAAAACGAAATGTGTTAAATTTACATTGCCAAATGTTAAACAGGTTAACACAAACATTGTAGTTAAGAGCCAGGAACTGACTCCTGTAAACTCAACTGTATTTCTGGGTATAACCTTAGACGCTAAACTCTAGTGGGGACCGCATGTTGATGGTTTAGCGAAAAGGCTTGGCTCTGCCGCATATGCTGTAAAAAATTTGACAAATTTCAAATGAAACAACTGCTCGATTAGTCTATTTTGGTTACTTCCACAGCCTCATGACATATGGTATTCTGTTGTGGGGGAGTGCTGCCGACATCGATACTATATTTATACTGCAGAAAAGGGCTGTTCGCGCAATCTATCAGCTCGGTCCAAGGGTGTCACTTAGAAGTAAATTTAAGGAAATAAATATTCTTACCTTCCATTCACAATATATTTTAGAAAATTTAATGTATGTAAAAAAGAACATAACCTTGTTCAAAAGAAAAAAAGATCTGCACAATGTTAACACAAGAGGAAAAAATATGCTGGCAGGCCATAATTAGGCTTCATAAAGTCACTAACTCATTCATGGGTCAATGTATACGCTTTTATAATAAGGTTCCTGAGGATATTCAAGGTATTCCTATTGACAAATTCAAAGAAACTATAAAGCAGAAGTTGTGTGCTAGAGCATATTATAAACTATCCGATTATTTGCATGACCCTTGGGTATAATGCGCTTATTAACAGGATTTTACTAGTATTTGTAACAAAACATATGTAATATTTCTGTTTGCTCGTTGAGTTAGTGATGAACTAAAGCGTCATTGTCACTAAAGTACGTCTTCTTATGGTAGCGTCGGGTGACCGGTCGCTCACTTCCCTCTAATATGGTTGAGGAAAGCGATTGCTGTATCCCGCGTTAACTCGTGAACGGGTGCCGTTTGAGGGTGTTCGTCGTTTGGATACTTGGGGGGAGGGAGACTTGCCGACCTAACAGATGCAGATAAGAATAACTTTGTATAGACATAAAGAGACTCTGTAAATTGATTTTGAAAAAAATATACCCGTGAAGTTTCTTGCCAGTTCTTCTTCACGAAGGTTTTTTCGAACTGGTGGTAGAATCATGTTTTATTTGACGTCAATAAGAACAAGTAACTGTCAATGTTGAGGAATAAATAAAAAAAAATAAAAATAAAAAAAAGCAATATTGTTTGCGTAGTTTGTTATGTCGTATACGAATGTCTTCAAGCCCAGAAAAGCTGCCATTAGTTCTAAGAAATTAATGTGATTAAGTTTTTCTGCGTCTTTCCAACGGCTGTTTATTTTATAAGAATTGCAAACTGCTCCCTAGCCGGTCCTAGATGCGTCTGTATAAATTTCTAATACAAAGTTTGGGAGTCTCATAAAATTCGATGTGGTTTCAATATTTGACGACCACCAAGACAAGTCTTGAAATATTTTTGGTAAATTAATTTTAGTTTCATAATTATTATGAGCTCTGAGTAAAGAGAGAAATTTATGACGCCCCAAGATCTTAGTCTTGTAACCAACCATATTTTACTTCAAGGCAGGCTGCAACTAGGACGCCAACTAAGTGAGCAAACTTGCGAAAGCTACATGTAAGTAATTTTGAAAATTTTATTACCAAATCTGCTATCTTGCTACGCTTATCAGAGGGAAGGCATGTGCTTTGATTTCTTGTATCACAGTTGAATCCTAAAAATTTACATAATTGTTGTAGTTTCAAATTGCATTTCTCATAATTAATGACAAATCCGAGACAGTTAAATAACCGTGACGTTTCGTCACCCGTCATACGTATCCCCGCTGCATAAAATATCGTAATTATTTCTTAGAAAAGCTAGGAATTCCCTCATAATTTTAGTAAACACGCGTGGAGCGACTGACAAAGCGAACGGCATTCCTTTGAATTGATAATCATACGGTTTCTAGAACCGTAAGGTTCAATTCGAATCTTAGATATTTACGGTCAACATTTCTTATAAGTACTAAAAAAATGCGTCCTTGAGATCTATTGTTGCTAGGAATCCATTACATGATATTAATTTGCAGGCCGTTCGATAGTCCTCCATTTTGAAATGGTCAGTCTGTATAAATTTATTTAACTGTTTTAAGTTTAAAATGTAGCGTTTGCCACCATTAAATTTATGTCTGAGAAACAAATTGAATTTTTTGGGTTTGACGCTCTGATATGGCCCCGAGTTTAATTAATTTTTCATTTCATTGTTTTCATCGGGTGACAAAATATTGGTAGGTATATTAGTTTGGGTAACTGGCATTTTAAATGGTAGAGGAAAGCCGTTCTTAATCCAATCTAACACTACCTCGTTTTTAGTTATTTTAAACCAACAGTTATAAAAATAAGTAAGCCTACCCGCGTGAAGGCGTACCTTAGCTAGTGATGGGACGCTGGCGTTTGGGCACGAGGCTTGTCCTGCAGCCCCGTACGTGGCGGCCTCTGGCCGGGCGTCAAATAAGGCCGTCGGGCTCCGCTCACTGGTGCATATGTCTGGCTGAAGCCTCCCCTGTTCGCCAGGTACCGAGGAGGCGCTGACCAGTTTCCCTGCTGGGAAGTAGACGGGCGAGCGCTGGTTTGAGGAACCGTCGTCCTTTGAGGTTTAAAGGGCTTCTTTATTTGAAGCCCCTATTTCTCGATGGATTTGGCAGTTTTGATTTCTTCTGACAGCATCGATCCAAATAATGTTTTATCACGTTCACCGTCAGTGATCATGTGTAGTAAAGATTTATCTAGTCTGGGTGTAACAATTTTAACGCGATTCTGTGTAGACGCGTAGTGCGAATCACAGAGTACTCGACATCCGTTGCTTAGGGTGTTTTATAGCGCCGGTCTTATCGTGGCTTTTAAGGAGCATATCAATGCCTCTATTTATGGCTCTGATGCCGTAACCAAGCTGCCGCTGATAAGCCGTGAGCATCTTGTCTCGGTTTCGGACTATATCTGGGACAGCGGCAGAAATTTATGCGTTTAGTGAATGAGCTTGTAAGAGCCTGCAGTTGTCCGGGATCCAATAATCTTTCATTAGTTTATCTCTGGCTTCTTTGGTCATTCTCTTTTTCAATAACGGAAGCCATAACTTCGATACAGTTTCGTGAATTTTGGGACCATAGTCGGGCGTTCCCGATATGGATTCCCCCATATAAATTAGTAGGTCCGGGTCTAAAACGGGATCAGTTGACACCGGTTCCTCTGGACCAGGAACTGGTTCAAATTCCAATTCGGGAATAACGTCGAAAGCATCCTCTTTCGGAAGCTGTACCTCTGGAGCGGCTACTCTTTCGCTTGCAACGCCCCCGTTATGACCCCCCCCCCTTATGACTTTCGCTACCTAAAGTAACGTTTTAGGTTAGTGAGGGTAGATGAAAAATATTTTTTATCGAAAACTCACTCGAGTATTGATTGAATTAGAATGAACGTTTTTATTGCTTAAGTCATCGTTGAAGACTCGCAGTCATCCCCGATGCCAAATGGTGCATTTAAATGCTAACCTTCGTCTTCTGATAAAGATTGGAGCACGGTTGCCCGGCGTCTTTCTTTATCCTCGAGTTTTTTTATTTTCTTCGCATAGTGCTCGATTCGAGCTTGGGCACTTCTTTTCACCATTACGTAACGATATTTTAAGTATATTTAAACAATTGAACAACAGGTGCGATAGCTACCGAGCACAAAGAAGGAATGAAAGTACGAATAGGCTACAGCCTGAGACAGGTGAGAGGTAGGGAGGAAATGGTTTAACTTTTAAATATCGATTAGTCTTTTAAAAATGTGCGGACTAGCAAATGCCATTGACTATGCAAATGCTAGCAAATGGAGGGACTACCTGGTAAATATCATATCGAATAACGAAGCAACGAAATATAATCCGGAATTATACAAAACTAAGCGGGATTGCTATGGGTTCAATACAAGGTTTCCTTTAATCCATTTGACAAATATATGTTACAGAAATTGTTATACAATGTCAGGATACTATTATGCAACAATCTACCAAAAGAAATCAAAGTATAATTACGCAACTTTTGACAGTTGGTTAAAACATTTTTTTTATAATATCAAGCAGTATTTTGATTAAAAAAAAACAAATTGTATTTGTAGGTACTATGATTGATACCAATTTACTCTGGACCAGTAAATAATGTGGACATTCAATTATACCTCGACTAGGGTAATAATAAAATGTATCTCATTTTTAATTTCACAACATAACTTTAATTGATAAATATTTTATGGTAAGAATTATTTCGTTGATGCCAAATGATGTTGCGTATAAGCCACTCAGTCAGCAGCTGTCACTTACACTGTGGCTGATTACAATCATTACATCACCGATACGTTGATGCCAAATGATGTTGCGTATAAGCCACTTAGTCAGCAGCTGTCACTTACACTGTGGCTGATTACAATCATTACATCACCGATACGTTGATGCCAAATGATGTTGCGTATAAGCCACTCAGTCAGCAGCTGTCACTAACAGTGTGGCTGATTACAATCATTACATCACCGATACGTTGATGCCAAATGATGTTGCGTATAAGCCACTCAGTCAGCAGCTGTCACTTACACTGTGGCTGATTACAATCATTACATCACCGATACGATGATGCCAAAGGATGTTGCGTATAAGCCACTCAGTCAGCAGCTGTCACTTACACTGTGGCTGATTACAATCATTACATCACCGATACGTTGATGCCAAATGATGTTGCGTATAAGCCACTTAGTCAGCAGCTGTCACTTACACTGTGGCTGATTACAATCATTACATCACCGATACGTTGATGCCAAATGATGTTGCGTATAAGCCACTCAGTCAGCAGCTGTCACTTACACTGTGGCTGATTACAATCATTACATCACCGATACGGTGATGCCAAATGATGTTGCGTATAAGCCACTCAGTCAGCAGCTGTCACTTACACTGTGGCTGATTACAATCATTACATCACCGATACGTTGATGCCAAATGATGTTGCGTATAAGCCACTTAGTCAGCAGCTGTCACTTACACTGTGGCTGATTACAATCATTACATCACCGATACGTTGATGCCAAATGATGTTGCGTATAAGCCACTCAGTCAGCAGCTGTCACTTACACTGTGGCTGATTACAATCATTACATCACCGATACGTTGATCCCAAATGATGTTGCGTATAAGCCACTCAGTCAGCAGCTGTCACTTACACTGTGGCTGATTACAATCATTACATCACCGATACGTTGATGCCAAATGATGTTGCGTATAAGCCACTTAGTCAGCAGCTGTCACTTACACTGTGGCTGATTACAATCATTACATCACCGATACGTTGATGCCAAATGATGTTGCGTATAAGCCACTCAGTCAGCAGCTGTCACTTACACTGTGGCTGATTACAATCATTACATCACCGATACGTTGATGCCAAATGATGTTGCGTATAAGCCACTTAGTCAGCAGCTGTCACTTACACTGTGGCTGATTACAATCATTACATCACCGATACGTTGATGCCAAATGATGTTGCGTATAAGCCACTCAGTCAGCAGCTGTCACTTACACTGTGGCTGATTACAATCATTACATCACCGATACGGTGATGCCAAATGATGTTGCGTATAAGCCACTTAGTCAGCAGCTGTCACTTACACTGTGGCTGATTACAATCATTACATCACCGATACGTTGATCCCAAATGATGTTGCGTATAAGCCACTTAGTCAGCAGCTGTCACTTACACTGTGGCTGATTACAATCATTACATCACCGATACGTTGATCCCAAATGATGTTGCGTATAAGCCACTCAGTCAGCAGCTGTCACTTACACTGTGGCTGATTACAATCATTACATCACCGATACGGTGATGCCAAATGATGTTGCGTATAAGCCACTCAGTCAGCAGCTGTCACTTACACTGTGGCTGATTACAATCATTACATCACCGATACGTTGATCCCAAATGATGTTGCGTATAAGCCACTCAGTCAGCAGCTGTCACTTACACTGTGGCTGATAACAATCATTACATCACCGATACGTTGATGCCAAATGATGTTGCGTATAAGCCACTTAGTCAGCAGCTGTCACTTACACTGTGGCTGATTACAATCATTACATCACCGATACGTTGATGCCAAATGATGTTGCGTATAAGCCACTCAGTCAGCAGCTGTCACTTACACTGTGGCTGATTACAATCATTACATCACCGATACGGTGATGCCAAATGATGTTGCGTATAAGCCACTCAGTCAGCAGCTGTCACTTACACTGTGGCTGATTACAATCATTACATCACCGATACGGTGATGCCAAATGATGTTGCGTATAAGCCACTCAGTCAGCAGCTGTCACTTACACTGTGGCTGATTACAATCATTACATCACCGATACGTTGATGCCAAATGATGTTGCGTATAAGCCACTTAGTCAGCAGCTGTCACTTACACTGTGGCTGATTACAATCATTACATCACCGATACGTTGATCCCAAATGATGTTGCGTATAAGCCACTTAGTCAGCAGCTGTCACTTACACTGTGGCTGATTACAATCATTACATCACCGATACGTTGATCCCAAATGATGTTGCGTATAAGCCACTCAGTCAGCAGCTGTCACTTACACTGTGGCTGATTACAATCATTACATCACCGATACGTTGATCCCAAATGATGTTGCGTATAAACCACTCAGTCAGCAGCTGTCACTTACACTGTGGCTGATTACAATCATTACATCACCGATACGGTGATGCCAAATGATGTTGCGTATAAGCCACTCAGTCAGCAGCTGTCACTTACACTGTGGCTGATTACAATCATTACATCACCGATACGTTGATCCCAAATGATGTTGCGTATAAGCCACTTAGTCAGCAGCTGTCACTTACACTGTGGCTGATTACAATCATTACATCACCGATACGTTGATGCCAAATGATGTTGCGTATAAGCCACTCAGTCAGCAGCTGTCACTTACACTGTGGCTGATTACAATCATTACATCACCGATACGTTGATCCCAAATGATGTTGCGTATAAGCCACTCAGTCAGCAGCTGTCACTTACACTGTGGCTGATTACAATCATTACATCACCGATACGTTGATGCCAAATGATGTTGCGTATAAGCCACTCAGTCAGCAGCTGTCACTTACACTGTGGCTGATTACAATCATTACATCACCGATACGATGATGCCAAATGATGTTGCGTATAAGCCACTCAGTCAGCAGCTGTCACTTACACTGTGGCTGATTACAATCATTACATCACCGATACGTTGATGCCAAATGATGTTGCGTATAAGCCACTCAGTCAGCAGCTGTCACTTACACTGTGGCTGATTACAATCATTACATCACCGATACGGTGATGCCAAATGATGTTGCGTATAAGCCACTCAGTCAGCAGCTGTCACTTACACTGTGGCTGATTACAATCATTACATCACCTATACGTTGATCCCAAATGATGTTGCGTATAAGCCACTCAGTCAGCAGCTGTCACTTACACTGTGGCTGATTACAATCATTACATCACCGATACGTTGATGCCAAATGATGTTGCGTATAAGCCACTCAGTCAGCAGCTGTCACTTACACTGTGGCTGATTACAATCATTACATCACCTATACGTTGATGCCAAATGATGTTGCGTATAAGCCACTTAGTCAGCAGCTGTCACTAACAGTGTGGCTGATTACAATCATTACATCACCGATACGTTGATGCCAAATGATGTTGCGTATAAGCCACTCAGTCAGCAGCTGTCACTTACACTGTGGCTGATTACAATCATTACATCACCGATACGATGATGCCAAAGGATGTTGCGTATAAGCCACTCAGTCAGCAGCTGTCACTTACACTGTGGCTGATTACAATCATTACATCACCGATACGTTGATGCCAAATGATGTTGCGTATAAGCCACTTAGTCAGCAGCTGTCACTTACACTGTGGCTGATTACAATCATTACATCACCGATACGTTGATGCCAAATGATGTTGCGTATAAGCCACTCAGTCAGCAGCTGTCACTTACACTGTGGCTGATTACAATCATTACATCACCGATACGTTGATCCCAAATGATGTTGCGTATAAGCCACTCAGTCAGCAGCTGTCACTTACACTGTGGCTGATTACAATCATTACATCACCGATACGTTGATGCCAAAGGATGTTGCACAGAAGCCACTCAGTCAGCAGCTGTCACTCACACTGTGGCTGATTACAATCATTACATCACCGATACGTTGATGCCAAATGATGTTGCGTATAAGCCACTTAGTCAGCAGCTGTCACTTACACTGTGGCTGATTACAATCATTACATCACCGATACGTTGATGCCAAATGATGTTGCGTATAAGCCACTTAGTCAGCAGCTGTCACTTACACTGTGGCTGATTACAATCATTACATCACCGATACGTTGATGCCAAATGATGTTGCGTATAAGCCACTTAGTCAGCAGCTGTCACTTACACTGTGGCTGATTACAATCATTACATCACCGATACGTTGATGCCAAATGATGTTGCGTATAAGCCACTCAGTCAGCAGCTGTCACTTACACTGTGGCTGATTACAATCATTACATCACCGATACGTTGATCCCAAATGATGTTGCGTATAAGCCACTTAGTCAGCAGCTGTCACTTACACTGTGGCTGATTACAATCATTACATCACCGATACGTTGATGCCAAAGGATGTTGCATAGAAGCCACTCAGTCAGCAGCTGTCACTCACACTGTGGCTGATTACAATCATTACATCACCGATACGGTGATGCCAAATGATGTTGCGTATAAGCCACTCAGTCAGCAGCTGTCACTCACACTGTGGCTGATTACAATCATTACATCACCGATACGTTGATCCCAAATGATGTTGCGTATAAGCCACTCAGTCAGCAGCTGTCACTCACACTGTGGCTGATTACAATCATTACATCACCGATACGGTGATGCCAAAGGATGTTGCGTATAAGCCACTCAGTCAGCAGCTGTCACTTATACTGTGGCTGATTACAATCATTACATCACCGATACGTTGATGCCAAATGATGTTGCGTATAAGCCACTTAGTCAGCAGCTGTCACTTACACTGTGGCTGATTACAATCATTACATCACCGATACGTTGATGCCAAATGATGTTGCGTATAAGCCACTTAGTCAGCAGCTGTCACTTACACTGTGGCTGATTACAATCATTACATCACCGATACGTTGATGCCAAATGATGTTGCGTATAAGCCACTCAGTCAGCAGCTGTCACTTACACTGTGGCTGATTACAATCATTACATCACCGATACGTTGATCCCAAATGATGTTGCGTATAAGCCACTTAGTCAGCAGCTGTCACTTACACTGTGGCTGATTACAATCATTACATCACCGATACGTTGATGCCAAAGGATGTTGCATAGAAGCCACTCAGTCAGCAGCTGTCACTCACACTGTGGCTGATTACAATCATTACATCACCGATACGTTGATGCCAAATGATGTTGCATAGAAGCCACTCAGTCAGCAGCTGTCACTCACACTGTGGCTGATTACAATCATTACATCACCGATACGGTGATGCCAAAGGATGTTGCGTATAAGCCACTCAGTCAGCAGCTGTCACTTATACTGTGGCTGATTACAATCATTACATCACCGATACGGTGATGCCAAATGATGTTGCGTATAAGCCACTCAGTCAGCAGCTGTCACTTACACTGTGGCTGATTACAATCATTACATCACCGATACGGTGATGCCAAATGATGTTGCGTATAAGCCACTCAGTCAGCAGCTGTCACTTACACTGTGGCTGATTACAATCATTACATCACCGATACGTTGATGCCAAATGATGTTGCGTATAAGCCACTTAGTCAGCAGCTGTCACTTACACTGTGGCTGATTACAATCATTACATCACCGATACGTTGATCCCAAATGATGTTGCGTATAAGCCACTTAGTCAGCAGCTGTCACTTACACTGTGGCTGATTACAATCATTACATCACCGATACGTTGATCCCAAATGATGTTGCGTATAAGCCACTCAGTCAGCAGCTGTCACTTACACTGTGGCTGATTACAATCATTACATCACCGATACGTTGATCCCAAATGATGTTGCGTATAAACCACTCAGTCAGCAGCTGTCACTTACACTGTGGCTGATTACAATCATTACATCACCGATACGGTGATGCCAAATGATGTTGCGTATAAGCCACTCAGTCAGCAGCTGTCACTTACACTGTGGCTGATTACAATCATTACATCACCGATACGTTGATCCCAAATGATGTTGCGTATAAGCCACTTAGTCAGCAGCTGTCACTTACACTGTGGCTGATTACAATCATTACATCACCGATACGTTGATGCCAAATGATGTTGCGTATAAGCCACTCAGTCAGCAGCTGTCACTTACACTGTGGCTGATTACAATCATTACATCACCGATACGTTGATGCCAAATGATGTTGCGTATAAGCCACTTAGTCAGCAGCTGTCACTTACACTGTGGCTGATTACAATCATTACATCACCGATACGTTGATGCCAAATGATGTTGCGTATAAGCCACTCAGTCAGCAGCTGTCACTTACACTGTGGCTGATTACAATCATTACATCACCGATACGATGATGCCAAATGATGTTGCGTATAAGCCACTCAGTCAGCAGCTGTCACTTACACTGTGGCTGATTACAATCATTACATCACCGATACGTTGATGCCAAATGATGTTGCGTATAAGCCACTCAGTCAGCAGCTGTCACTTACACTGTGGCTGATTACAATCATTACATCACCGATACGGTGATGCCAAATGATGTTGCGTATAAGCCACTCAGTCAGCAGCTGTCACTTACACTGTGGCTGATTACAATCATTACATCACCTATACGTTGATCCCAAATGATGTTGCGTATAAGCCACTCAGTCAGCAGCTGTCACTTACACTGTGGCTGATTACAATCATTACATCACCGATACGTTGATGCCAAATGATGTTGCGTATAAGCCACTCAGTCAGCAGCTGTCACTTACACTGTGGCTGATTACAATCATTACATCACCTATACGTTGATGCCAAATGATGTTGCGTATAAGCCACTTAGTCAGCAGCTGTCACTAACAGTGTGGCTGATTACAATCATTACATCACCGATACGTTGATGCCAAATGATGTTGCGTATAAGCCACTCAGTCAGCAGCTGTCACTTACACTGTGGCTGATTACAATCATTACATCACCGATACGATGATGCCAAAGGATGTTGCGTATAAGCCACTCAGTCAGCAGCTGTCACTTACACTGTGGCTGATTACAATCATTACATCACCGATACGTTGATGCCAAATGATGTTGCGTATAAGCCACTTAGTCAGCAGCTGTCACTTACACTGTGGCTGATTACAATCATTACATCACCGATACGTTGATGCCAAATGATGTTGCGTATAAGCCACTCAGTCAGCAGCTGTCACTTACACTGTGGCTGATTACAATCATTACATCACCGATACGTTGATCCCAAATGATGTTGCGTATAAGCCACTCAGTCAGCAGCTGTCACTTACACTGTGGCTGATTACAATCATTACATCACCGATACGTTGATGCCAAAGGATGTTGCACAGAAGCCACTCAGTCAGCAGCTGTCACTCACACTGTGGCTGATTACAATCATTACATCACCGATACGTTGATGCCAAATGATGTTGCGTATAAGCCACTTAGTCAGCAGCTGTCACTTACACTGTGGCTGATTACAATCATTACATCACCGATACGTTGATGCCAAATGATGTTGCGTATAAGCCACTTAGTCAGCAGCTGTCACTTACACTGTGGCTGATTACAATCATTACATCACCGATACGTTGATGCCAAATGATGTTGCGTATAAGCCACTTAGTCAGCAGCTGTCACTTACACTGTGGCTGATTACAATCATTACATCACCGATACGTTGATGCCAAATGATGTTGCGTATAAGCCACTCAGTCAGCAGCTGTCACTTACACTGTGGCTGATTACAATCATTACATCACCGATACGTTGATCCCAAATGATGTTGCGTATAAGCCACTTAGTCAGCAGCTGTCACTTACACTGTGGCTGATTACAATCATTACATCACCGATACGTTGATGCCAAAGGATGTTGCATAGAAGCCACTCAGTCAGCAGCTGTCACTCACACTGTGGCTGATTACAATCATTACATCACCGATACGGTGATGCCAAATGATGTTGCGTATAAGCCACTCAGTCAGCAGCTGTCACTCACACTGTGGCTGATTACAATCATTACATCACCGATACGTTGATCCCAAATGATGTTGCGTATAAGCCACTCAGTCAGCAGCTGTCACTCACACTGTGGCTGATTACAATCATTACATCACCGATACGGTGATGCCAAAGGATGTTGCGTATAAGCCACTCAGTCAGCAGCTGTCACTTATACTGTGGCTGATTACAATCATTACATCACCGATACGTTGATGCCAAATGATGTTGCGTATAAGCCACTTAGTCAGCAGCTGTCACTTACACTGTGGCTGATTACAATCATTACATCACCGATACGTTGATGCCAAATGATGTTGCGTATAAGCCACTTAGTCAGCAGCTGTCACTTACACTGTGGCTGATTACAATCATTACATCACCGATACGTTGATGCCAAATGATGTTGCGTATAAGCCACTCAGTCAGCAGCTGTCACTTACACTGTGGCTGATTACAATCATTACATCACCGATACGTTGATCCCAAATGATGTTGCGTATAAGCCACTTAGTCAGCAGCTGTCACTTACACTGTGGCTGATTACAATCATTACATCACCGATACGTTGATGCCAAAGGATGTTGCATAGAAGCCACTCAGTCAGCAGCTGTCACTCACACTGTGGCTGATTACAATCATTACATCACCGATACGTTGATGCCAAATGATGTTGCATAGAAGCCACTCAGTCAGCAGCTGTCACTCACACTGTGGCTGATTACAATCATTACATCACCGATACGGTGATGCCAAAGGATGTTGCGTATAAGCCACTCAGTCAGCAGCTGTCACTTATACTGTGGCTGATTACAATCATTACATCACCGATACGGTGATGCCAAAGGATGTTGCGTATAAGCCACTCAGTCAGCAGCTGTCACTTACACTGTGGCTGATTACAATCATTACATCACCGATACGGTGATGCCAAGTGATGTTGCATAGAAGCCACTCAGTCAGCAGCTGTCACTTACACTGTGGCTGATTACAATCATTACATCACCGATACGATGATGCCAAAGGATGTTGCGTATAAGCCACTCAGTCAGCAGCTGTCACACTGTGGCTGATTACAATCATTACATCACCGATACGATGATGCCAAAGGATGTTGCGTATAAGCCACTCAGTCAGCAGCTGTCACTTACACTGTGGCTGATTACAATCATTACATCACCGATACGGTGATGCCAAAGGATGTTGCGTATAAGCCACTCAGTCAGCAGCTGTCACTCACACTGTGGCTGATTACAATCATTACATCACCGATACGATGATGCCAAATGATGTTGCGTATAAGCCACTTAGTCAGCAGCTGTCACTTACACTGTGGCTGATTACAATCATTACATCACCGATACGTTGATCCCAAATGATGTTGCGTATAAGCCACTCAGTCAGCAGCTGTCACTTACACTGTGGCTGATTACAATCATTACATCACCGATACGGTGATGCCAAAGGATGTTGCGTATAAGCCACTCAGTCAGCAGCTGTCACTTACACTGTGGCTGATTACAATCATTACATCACCGATACGGTGATGCCAAATGATGTTGCGTATAAGCCACTCAGTCAGCAGCTGTCACTTACACTGTGGCTGATTACAATCATTACATCACCGATACGGTGATGCCAAGTGATGTTGCATAGAAGCCACTCAGTCAGCAGCTGTCACTCACACTGTGGCTGATTACAATCATTACATCACCGATACGATGATGCCAAATGATGTTGCGTATAAGCCACTTAGTCAGCAGCTGTCACTTACACTGTGGCTGATTACAATCATTACATCACCGATACGGTGATGCCAAATGATGTTGCGTATAAGCCACTCAGTCAGCAGCTGTCACTTACACTGTGGCTGATTACAATCATTACATCACCGATACGGTGATGCCAAATGATGTTGCGTATAAGCCACTTAGTCAGCAGCTGTCACTTACACTGTGGCTGATTACAATCATTACATCACCGATACGGTGATGCCAAATGATGTTGCGTATAAGCCACTCAGTCAGCAGCTGTCACTTACACTGTGGCTGATTACAATCATTACATCACCGATACGATGATGCCAAATGATGTTGCGTATAAGCCACTTAGTCAGCAGCTGTCACTTACACTGTGGCTGATTACAATCATTACATCACCGATACGGTGATGCCAAATGATGTTGCGTATAAGCCACTCAGTCAGCAGCTGTCACTTACACTGTGGCTGATTACAATCATTACAACACCGATACGGTGATGCCAAATGATGTTGCGTATAAGCCACTTAGTCAGCAGCTGTCACTTACACTGTGGCTGATTACAATCATTACATCACCGATACGGTGATGCCAAATGATGTTGCGTATAAGCCACTTAGTCAGCAGCTGTCACTTACACTGTGGCTGATTACAATCATTACATCACCGATACGTTGATGCCAAATGATGTTGCATAGAAGCCACTCAGTCAGCAGCTGTCACTTACACTGTGGCTGATTACAATCATTACATCACCGATACGTTGATGCCAAATGATGTTGCATAGAAGCCACTCAGTCAGCAGCTGTCACTCACACTGTGGCTGATTACAATCATTACATCACCGATACGTTGATGCCAAATGATGTTGCATAGAAGCCACTCAGTCAGCAGCTGTCACTCACACTGTGGCTGATTACAATCATTACATCACCGATACGTTGATGCCAAATGATGTTGCATAGAAGCCACTCAGTCAGCAGCTGTCACTCACACTGTGGCTGATTACAATCATTACATCACCGATACGTTGATGCCAAATGATGTTGCATAGAAGCCACTCAGTCAGCAGCTGTCACTTACACTGTGGCTGATTACAATCATTACATCACCGATACGGTGATGCCAAATGATGTTGCGTATAAGCCACTCAGTCAGCAGCTGTCACTTACACTGTGGCTGATTACAATCATTACATCACCGATACGGTGATGCCAAATGATGTTGCGTATAAGCCACTCAGTCAGCAGCTGTCACTTACACTGTGGCTGATTACAATCATTACATCACCGATACGGTGATGCCAAATGATGTTGCGTATAAGCCACTTAGTCAGCAGCTGTCACTTACACTGTGGCTGATTACAATCATTACATCACCGATACGTTGATGCCAAATGATGTTGCGTATAAGCCACTCAGTCAGCAGCTGTCACTTACACTGTGGCTGATTACAATCATTACATCACCGATACGATGATGCCAAATGATGTTGCGTATAAGCCACTTAGTCAGCAGCTGTCACTTACACTGTGGCTGATTACAATCATTACATCACCGATACGTTGATCCCAAATGATGTTGCGTATAAGCCACTCAGTCAGCAGCTGTCACTTACACTGTGGCTGATTACAATCATTACATCACCGATACGTTGATGCCAAATGATGTTGCGTATAAGCCACTTAGTCAGCAGCTGTCACTTACACTGTGGCTGATTACAATCATTACATCACCGATACGTTGATGCCAAATGATGTTGCGTATAAGCCACTTAGTCAGCAGCTGTCACTTACACTGTGGCTGATTACAATCATTACATCACCGATACGTTGATGCCAAATGATGTTGCGTATAAGCCACTTAGTCAGCAGCTGTCACTTACACTGTGGCTGATTACAATCATTACATCACCGATACGTTGATGCCA
This sequence comes from Marasmarcha lunaedactyla, assembly GCA_923062675.1. Taxonomy (NCBI): domain Eukaryota; kingdom Metazoa; phylum Arthropoda; class Insecta; order Lepidoptera; family Pterophoridae; genus Marasmarcha; species Marasmarcha lunaedactyla. The sequence continues at coordinate 24,399,739 of OV281355.1, forward strand.
AATGATGTTGCGTATAAGCCACTCAGTCAGCAGCTGTCACTTACACTGTGGCTGATTACAATCATTACATCACCGATACGTTGATGCCAAATGATGTTGCGTATAAGCCACTCAGTCAGCAGCTGTCACTTACACTGTGGCTGATTACAATCATTACATCACCGATACGGTGATGCCAAAGGATGTTGCGTATAAGCCACTCAGTCAGCAGCTGTCACTCACACTGTGGCTGATTACAATCATTACATCACCGATACGATGATGCCAAATGATGTTGCGTATAAGCCACTTAGTCAGCAGCTGTCACTTACACTGTGGCTGATTACAATCATTACATCACCGATACGTTGATCCCAAATGATGTTGCGTATAAGCCACTCAGTCAGCAGCTGTCACTTACACTGTGGCTGATTACAATCATTACATCACCGATACGGTGATGCCAAATGATGTTGCGTATAAGCCACTCAGTCAGCAGCTGTCACTTACACTGTGGCTGATTACAATCATTACATCACCGATACGGTGATGCCAAGTGATGTTGCATAGAAGCCACTCAGTCAGCAGCTGTCACTTACACTGTGGCTGATTACAATCATTACATCACCGATACGATGATGCCAAATGATGTTGCGTATAAGCCACTTAGTCAGCAGCTGTCACTTACACTGTGGCTGATTACAATCATTACATCACCGATACGGTGATGCCAAATGATGTTGCGTATAAGCCACTCAGTCAGCAGCTGTCACTTACACTGTGGCTGATTACAATCATTACATCACCGATACGGTGATGCCAAATGATGTTGCGTATAAGCCACTTAGTCAGCAGCTGTCACTTACACTGTGGCTGATTACAATCATTACATCACCGATACGGTGATGCCAAATGATGTTGCGTATAAGCCACTTAGTCAGCAGCTGTCACTTACACTGTGGCTGATTACAATCATTACATCACCGATACGTTGATGCCAAATGATGTTGCATAGAAGCCACTCAGTCAGCAGCTGTCACTTACACTGTGGCTGATTACAATCATTACATCACCGATACGTTGATGCCAAATGATGTTGCATAGAAGCCACTCAGTCAGCAGCTGTCACTCACACTGTGGCTGATTACAATCATTACATCACCGATACGTTGATGCCAAATGATGTTGCATAGAAGCCACTCAGTCAGCAGCTGTCACTCACACTGTGGCTGATTACAATCATTACATCACCGATACGTTGATGCCAAATGATGTTGCGTATAAGCCACTCAGTCAGCAGCTGTCACTTACACTGTGGCTGATTACAATCATTACATCACCGATACGTTGATGCCAAATGATGTTGCGTATAAGCCACTCAGTCAGCAGCTGTCACTTACACTGTGGCTGATTACAATCATTACATCACCGATACGGTGATGCCAAATGATGTTGCGTATAAGCCACTTAGTCAGCAGCTGTCACTTACACTGTGGCTGATTACAATCATTACATCACCGATACGTTGATGCCAAATGATGTTGCGTATAAGCCACTCAGTCAGCAGCTGTCACTTACACTGTGGCTGATTACAATCATTACATCACCGATACGATGATGCCAAATGATGTTGCGTATAAGCCACTTAGTCAGCAGCTGTCACTTACACTGTGGCTGATTACAATCATTACATCACCGATACGTTGATCCCAAATGATGTTGCGTATAAGCCACTCAGTCAGCAGCTGTCACTTACACTGTGGCTGATTACAATCATTACATCACCGATACGGTGATGCCAAAGGATGTTGCGTATAAGCCACTCAGTCAGCAGCTGTCACTTACACTGTGGCTGATTACAATCATTACATCACCGATACGGTGATGCCAAATGATGTTGCGTATAAGCCACTCAGTCAGCAGCTGTCACTTACACTGTGGCTGATTACAATCATTACATCACCGATACGGTGATGCCAAGTGATGTTGCATAGAAGCCACTCAGTCAGCAGCTGTCACTTACACTGTGGCTGATTACAATCATTACATCACCGATACGATGATGCCAAATGATGTTGCGTATAAGCCACTTAGTCAGCAGCTGTCACTTACACTGTGGCTGATTACAATCATTACATCACCGATACGGTGATGCCAAATGATGTTGCGTATAAGCCACTCAGTCAGCAGCTGTCACTTACACTGTGGCTGATTACAATCATTACATCACCGATACGGTGATGCCAAATGATGTGCGTATAAGCCACTCAGTCAGCAGCTGTCACTTACACTGTGGCTGATTACAATCATTACATCACCGATACGGTGATGCCAAATGATGTTGCGTATAAGCCACTTAGTCAGCAGCTGTCACTTACACTGTGGCTGATTACAATCATTACATCACCGATACGGTGATGCCAAATGATGTTGCGTATAAGCCACTTAGTCAGCAGCTGTCACTTACACTGTGGCTGATTACAATCATTACATCACCGATACGTTAATGCCAAATGATGTTGCATAGAAGCCACTTAGTCAGCAGCTGTCACACTGTGGCTGATTACAATCATTACATCACCGATACGGTGATGCCAAATGATGTTGCGTATAAGCCACTCAGTCAGCAGCTGTCACTTACACTGTGGCTGATTACAATCATTACATCACCGATACGGTGATGCCAAAGGATGTTGCGTATAAGCCACTCAGTCAGCAGCTGTCACTCACACTGTGGCTGATTACAATCATTACATCACCGATACGGTGATGCCAAAGGATGTTGCGTATAAGCCACTCAGTCAGCAGCTGTCACTCACACTGTGGCTGATTACAATCATTACATCACCGATACGGTGATGCCAAAGGATGTTGCGTATAAGCCACTCAGTCAGCAGCTGTCACTCACACTGTGGCTGATTACAATCATTACATCACCGATACGGTGATGCCAAAGGATGTTGCGTATAAGCCACTCAGTCAGCAGCTGTCACTTACACTGTGGCTGATTACAATCATTACATCACCGATACGGTGATGCCAAAGGATGTTGCGTATAAGCCACTCAGTCAGCAGCTGTCACTCACACTGTGGCTGATTACAATCATTACATCACCGATACGTTGATGCCAAATGATGTTGCATAGAAGCCACTCAGTCAGCAGCTGTCACTTACACTGTGGCTGATTACAATCATTACATCACCGATACGGTGATGCCAAATGATGTTGCGTATAAGCCACTCAGTCAGCAGCTGTCACTTACACTGTGGCTGATTACAATCATTACATCACCGATACGGTGATGCCAAAGGATGTTGCGTATAAGCCACTCAGTCAGCAGCTGTCACTTACACTGTGGCTGATTACAATCATTACATCACCGATACGGTGATGCCAAATGATGTTGCGTATAAGCCACTTAGTCAGCAGCTGTCACTTACACTGTGGCTGATTACAATCATTACATCACCGATACGTTGATGCCAAATGATGTTGCATAGAAGCCACTCAGTCAGCAGCTGTCACTTACACTGTGGCTGATTACAATCATTACATCACCGATACGTTGATGCCAAATGATGTTGCATAGAAGCCACTCAGTCAGCAGCTGTCACTCACACTGTGGCTGATTACAATCATTACATCACCGATACGTTGATGCCAAATGATGTTGCATAGAAGCCACTCAGTCAGCAGCTGTCACTCACACTGTGGCTGATTACAATCATTACATCACCGATACGTTGATGCCAAATGATGTTGCATAGAAGCCACTCAGTCAGCAGCTGTCACTCACACTGTGGCTGATTACAATCATTACATCACCGATACGTTGATGCCAAATGATGTTGCATAGAAGCCACTCAGTCAGCAGCTGTCACTTACACTGTGGCTGATTACAATCATTACATCACCGATACGGTGATGCCAAATGATGTTGCGTATAAGCCACTCAGTCAGCAGCTGTCACTTACACTGTGGCTGATTACAATCATTACATCACCGATACGGTGATGCCAAATGATGTTGCGTATAAGCCACTCAGTCAGCAGCTGTCACTTACACTGTGGCTGATTACAATCATTACATCACCGATACGTTGATGCCAAATGATGTTGCGTATAAGCCACTCAGTCAGCAGCTGTCACTTACACTGTGGCTGATTACAATCATTACATCACCGATACGTTGATGCCAAATGATGTTGCGTATAAGCCACTCAGTCAGCAGCTGTCACTTACACTGTGGCTGATTACAATCATTACATCACCGATACGTTGATGCCAAATGATGTTGCGTATAAGCCACTCAGTCAGCAGCTGTCACTTACACTGTGGCTGATTACAATCATTACATCACCGATACGGTGATGCCAAAGGATGTTGCGTATAAGCCACTCAGTCAGCAGCTGTCACTTACACTGTGGCTGATTACAATCATTACATCACCGATACTTTGATGCCAAATGATGTTGCGTATAAGCCACTCAGTCAGCAGCTGTCACTTACACTGTGGCTGATTACAATCATTACATCACCGATACGGTGATGCCAAAGGATGTTGCGTATAAGCCACTCAGTCAGCAGCTGTCACTTACACTGTGGCTGATTACAATCATTACATCACCGATACGTTGATGCCAAATGATGTTGCGTATAAGCCAGTCAGTCAGCAGCTGTCACTTACACTGTGGCTGATTACAATCATTACATCACCGATACGTTGATGCCAAATGATGTTGCGTATAAGCCACTTAGTCAGCAGCTGTCACTTACACTGTGGCTGATTACAATCATTACATCACCGATACGTTGATGCCAAATGATGTTGCGTATAAACCACTCAGTCAGCAGCTGTCACTAACAGTGTGGCTGATTACAATCATTACATCACCGATACGTTGATGCCAAATGATGTTGCATAGAAGCCACTCAGTCAGCAGCTGTCACTCACACTGTGGCTGATTACAATCATTACATCACCGATACGGTGATGCCAAATGATGTTGCATAGAAGCCACTCAGTCAGCAGCCGTCACTCACACTGTGGCTGATTACAATCATTACATCACCGATACGGTGATGCCAAATGATGTTGCGTATAAGCCACTCAGTCAGCAGCTGTCACTTACACTGTGGCTGATTACAATCATTACATCACCGATACGGTGATGCCAAATGATGTTGCGTATAAGCCACTCAGTCAGCAGCTGTCACTTACACTGTGGCTGATTACAATCATTACATCACCGATACGGTGATGCCAAATGATGTTGCGTATAAGCCACTCAGTCAGCAGCTGTCACTTACACTGTGGCTGATTACAATCATTACATCACCGATACGGTGATGCCAAATGATGTTGCGTATAAGCCACTCAGTCAGCAGCTGTCACTTACACTGTGGCTGATTACAATCATTACATCACCGATACGGTGATGCCAAATGATGTTGCGTATAAGCCACTCAGTCAGCAGCTGTCACTCACACTGTGGCTGATTACAATCATTACATCACCGATACGTTGATCCCAAATGATGTTGCGTATAAGCCACTCAGTCAGCAGCTGTCACTCACACTGTGGCTGATTACAATCATTACATCACCGATACGGTGATGCCAAAGGATGTTGCGTATAAGCCACTCAGTCAGCAGCTGTCACTTATACTGTGGCTGATTACAATCATTACATCACCGATACGGTGATGCCAAAGGATGTTGCGTATAAGCCACTCAGTCAGCAGCTGTCACTTACACTGTGGCTGATTACAATCATTACATCACCGATACGGTGATGCCAAGTGATGTTGCATAGAAGCCACTCAGTCAGCAGCTGTCACTTACACTGTGGCTGATTACAATCATTACATCACCGATACGGTGATGCCAAAGGATGTTGCGTATAAGCCACTCAGTCAGCAGCTGTCACTCACACTGTGGCTGATTACAATCATTACATCACCGATACGGTGATGCCAAATGATGTTGCGTATAAGCCACTCAGTCAGCAGCTGTCACTTACACTGTGGCTGATTACAATCATTACATCACCGATACGATGATGCCAAAGGATGTTGCGTATAAGCCACTCAGTCAGCAGCTGTCACTTACACTGTGGCTGATTACAATCATTACATCACCGATACGATGATGCCAAATGATGTTGCGTATAAGCCACTTAGTCAGCAGCTGTCACTTACACTGTGGCTGATTACAATCATTACATCACCGATACGTTGATGCCAAAGGATGTTGCATAGAAGCCACTCAGTCAGCAGCTGTCACTCACACTGTGGCTGATTACAATCATTACATCACCGATACGTTGATGCCAAATGATGTTGCATAGAAGCCACTCAGTCAGCAGCTGTCACTCACACTGTGGCTGATTACAATCATTACATCACCGATACGGTGATGCTAAAGGATGTTGCGTATAAGCCACTCAGTCAGCAGCTGTCACTTATACTGTGGCTGATTACAATCATTACATCACCGATACGGTGATGCCAAAGGATGTTGCGTATAAGCCACTCAGTCAGCAGCTGTCACTTACACTGTGGCTGATTACAATCATTACATCACCGATACGGTGATGCCAAGTGATGTTGCGTAGAAGCCACTCAGTGCGCAGCTGTCACTTACACTGTGGCTGATTACAATCATTACATCACCGATACGGTGATGCCAAGTGATGTTGCGTATAAGCCACTCAGTGCGCAGCTGTCACTTACACTGTGGCTGATTACAATCATTACATCACCGATACGGTGATGCCAAGTGATGTTGCATAGAAGCCACTCAGTCAGCAGCTGTCACTTACACTGTGGCTGATTACAATCATTACATCACCGATACGATGATGCCAAAGGATGTTGCGTATAAGCCACTCAGTCAGCAGCTGTCACTTACACTGTGGCTGATTACAATCATTACATCACCGATACGTTGATGCCAAATGATGTTGCGTATAAGCCACTCAGTCAGCAGCTGTCACTTACACTGTGGCTGATTACAATCATTACATCACCGATACGGTGATGCCAAAGGATGTTGCGTATAAGCCACTCAGTCAGCAGCTGTCACTTACACTGTGGCTGATTACAATCATTACATCACCGATACGATGATGCCAAAGGATGTTGCGTATAAGCCACTCAGTCAGCAGCTGTCACTTACACTGTGGCTGATTACAATCATTACATCACCGATACGATGATGCCTAATGATGTTGCGTATAAGCCACTCAGTCAGCAGCTGTCACTTACACTGTGGCTGATTACAATCATTACATCACCGATACGATGATGCCTAATGATGTTGCATAGAAGCCACTCAGTCAGCAGCTGTCACTTACACTGTGGCTGATTACAATCATTACATCACCGATACGATGATGCCTAATGATGTTGCGTATAAGCCACTCAGTCAGCAGCTGTCACTTACACTGTGGCTGATTACAATCATTACATCACCGATACGATGATGCCTAATGATGTTGCGTATAAGCCACTCAGTCAGCAGCTGTCACTTACACTGTGGCTGATTACAATCATTACATCACCGATACGTTGATCCCAAATGATGTTGCGTATAAGCCACTCAGTCAGCAGCTGTCACTTACACTGTGGCTGATTACAATCATTACATCACCGATACGATGATGCCTAATGATGTTGCGTATAAGCCACTCAGTCAGCAGCTGTCACTTACACTGTGGCTGATTACAATCATTACATCACCGATACGATGATGCCTAATGATGTTGCGTATAAGCCACTCAGTCAGCAGCTGTCACTTACACTGTGGCTGATTACAATCATTACATCACCGATACGATGATGCCTAATGATGTTGCATAGAAGCCACTCAGTCAGCAGCTGTCACTTACACTGTGGCTGATTACAATCATTACATCACCGATACGTTGATGCCAAATGATGTTGCGTATAAGCCACTCAGTCAGCAGCTGTCACTTACACTGTGGCTGATTACAATCATTTCATCACCGATACGTTGATGCCAAACGATGTTGCGTATAAGCCACTCAGTCAGCAGCTGTCACTTACACTGTGGCTGATTACAATCATTACATCACCGATACGGTGATGCCAAAGGATGTTGCGTATAAGCCACTCAGTCAGCAGCTGTCACTTACACTGTGGCTGATTACAATCATTACATCACCGATACGTTGATGCCAAATGATGTTGCGTATAAGCCACTCAGTCAGCAGCTGTCACTCACACTGTGGCTGATTACAATCATTACATCACCGATACGATGATGCCAAATGATGTTGCGTATAAGCCACTTAGTCAGCAGCTGTCACTTACACTGTGGCTGATTACAATCATTACATCACCGATACGTTGATCCCAAATGATGTTGCGTAAAAGCCACTCAGTCAGCAGCTGTCACTTACACTGTGGCTGATTACAATCATTACATCACCGATACGGTGATGCCAAAGGATGTTGCGTATAAGCCACTCAGTCAGCAGCTGTCACTTACACTGTGGCTGATTACAATCATTACATCACCGATACGGTGATGCCAAATGATGTTGCGTATAAGCCACTCAGTCAGCAGCTGTCACTTACACTGTGGCTGATTACAATTATTACATCACCGATACGGTGATGCCAAGTGATGTTGCATAGAAGCCACTCAGTCAGCAGCTGTCACTTACACTGTGGCTGATTACAATCATTACATCACCGATACGATGATGCCAAATGATGTTGCGTATAAGCCACTCAGTCAGCAGCTGTCACTTACACTGTGGCTGATTACAATCATTACATCACCGATACGGTGATGCCAAATGATGTTGCGTATAAGCCACTCAGTCAGCAGCTGTCACTTACACTGTGGCTGATTACAATCATTACATCACCGATACGGTGATGCCAAATGATGTTGCGTATAAGCCACTTAGTCAGCAGCTGTCACTTACACTGTGGCTGATTACAATCATTACATCACCGATACGGTGATGCCAAATGATGTTGCGTATAAGCCACTTAGTCAGCAGCTGTCACTTACACTGTGGCTGATTACAATCATTACATCACCGATACGTTGATGCCAAATGATGTTGCATAGAAGCCACTCAGTCAGCAGCTGTCACTTACACTGTGGCTGATTACAATCATTACATCACCGATACGTTGATGCCAAATGATGTTGCATAGAAGCCACTCAGTCAGCAGCTGTCACTCACACTGTGGCTGATTACAATCATTACATCACCGATACGTTGATGCCAAATGATGTTGCATAGAAGCCACTCAGTCAGCAGCTGTCACTCACACTGTGGCTGATTACAATCATTACATCACCGATACGTTGATGCCAAAGGATGTTGCGTATAAGCCACTCAGTCAGCAGCTGTCACTCACACTGTGGCTGATTACAATCATTACATCACCGATACGGTGATGCCAAATGATGTTGCGTATAAGCCACTTAGTCAGCAGCTGTCACTTACACTGTGGCTGATTACAATCATTACATCACCGATACGGTGATGCCAAATGATGTTGCGTATAAGCCACTTAGTCAGCAGCTGTCACTTACACTGTGGCTGATTACAATCATTACATCACCGATACGTTGATGCCAAATGATGTTGCATAGAAGCCACTCAGTCAGCAGCTGTCACTTACACTGTGGCTGATTACAATCATTACATCACCGATACGTTGATGCCAAATGATGTTGCATAGAAGCCACTCAGTCAGCAGCTGTCACTCACACTGTGGCTGATTACAATCATTACATCACCGATACGTTGATGCCAAATGATGTTGCATAGAAGCCACTCAGTCAGCAGCTGTCACTCACACTGTGGCTGATTACAATCATTACATCACCGATACGTTGATGCCAAATGATGTTGCATAGAAGCCACTCAGTCAGCAGCTGTCACTCACACTGTGGCTGATTACAATCATTACATCACCGATACGTTGATGCCAAATGATGTTGCATAGAAGCCACTCAGTCAGCAGCTGTCACTTACACTGTGGCTGATTACAATCATTACATCACCGATACGGTGATGCCAAATGATGTTGCGTATAAGCCACTCAGTCAGCAGCTGTCACTTACACTGTGGCTGATTACAATCATTACATCACCGATACGGTGATGCCAAATGATGTTGCGTATAAGCCACTCAGTCAGCAGCTGTCACTTACACTGTGGCTGATTACAATCATTACATCACCGATACGTTGATGCCAAATGATGTTGCGTATAAGCCACTCAGTCAGCAGCTGTCACTTACACTGTGGCTGATTACAATCATTACATCACCGATACGGTGATGCCAAATGATGTTGCGTATAAGCCACTCAGTCAGCAGCTGTCACTTACACTGTGGCTGATTACAATCATTACATCACCGATACGGTGATGCCAAATGATGTTGCGTATAAGCCACTCAGTCAGCAGCTGTCACTTACACTGTGGCTGATTACAATCATTACATCACCGATACGGTGATGCCAAATGATGTTGCGTATAAGCCACTCAGTCAGCAGCTGTCACTTACACTGTGGCTGATTACAATCATTACATCACCGATACGGTGATGCCAAATGATGTTGCGTATAAGCCACTCAGTCAGCAGCTGTCACTTACACTGTGGCTGATTACAATCATTACATCACCGATACGGTGATGCCAAAGGATGTTGCGTATAAGCCACTCAGTCAGCAGCTGTCACTCACACTGTGGCTGATTACAATCATTACATCACCGATACGGTGATGCCAAAGGATGTTGCGTATAAGCCACTCAGTCAGCAGCTGTCACTCACACTGTGGCTGATTACAATCATTACATCACCGATACGGTGATGCCAAAGGATGTTGCGTATAAGCCACTCAGTCAGCAGCTGTCACTCACACTGTGGCTGATTACAATCATTACATCACCGATACGGTGATGCCAAAGGATGTTGCGTATAAGCCACTCAGTCAGCAGCTGTCACTTACACTGTGGCTGATTACAATCATTACATCACCGATACGGTGATGCCAAAGGATGTTGCGTATAAGCCACTCAGTCAGCAGCTGTCACTCACACTGTGGCTGATTACAATCATTACATCACCGATACGTTGATGCCAAATGATGTTGCATAGAAGCCACTCAGTCAGCAGCTGTCACTTACACTGTGGCTGAATACAATCATTACATCACCGATACGGTGATGCCAAATGATGTTGCGTATAAGCCACTCAGTCAGCAGCTGTCACTTACACTGTGGCTGATTACAATCATTACATCACCGATACGGTGATGCCAAAGGATGTTGCGTATAAGCCACTCAGTCAGCAGCTGTCACTTACACTGTGGCTGATTACAATCATTACATCACCGATACGTTGATGCCAAATGATGTTGCGTATAAGCCACTCAGTCAGCAGCTGTCACTTACACTGTGGCTGATTACAATCATTACATCACCGATACGGTGATGCCAAAGGATGTTGCGTATAAGCCACTCAGTCAGCAGCTGTCACTTACACTGTGGCTGATTACAATCATTACATCACCGATACGTTGATGCCAAATGATGTTGCGTATAAGCCACTCAGTCAGCAGCAGTCACTTACACTGTGGCTGATTACAATCATTACATCACCGATACGTTGATGCCAAATGATGTTGCGTATAAGCCACTCAGTCAGCAGCTGTCACTTACACTGTGGCTGATTACAATCATTACATCACCGATACGTTGATGCCAAATGATGTTGCGTATAAGCCACTCAGTCAGCAGCTGTCACTTACACTGTGGCTGATTACAATCATTACATCACCGATACGGTGATGCCAAAGGATGTTGCGTATAAGCCACTCAGTCAGCAGCTGTCACTTACACTGTGGCTGATTACAATCATTACATCACCGATACTTTGATGCCAAATGATGTTGCGTATAAGCCACTCAGTCAGCAGCTGTCACTTACACTGTGGCTGATTACAATCATTACATCACCGATACGGTGATGCCAAAGGATGTTGCGTATAAGCCACTCAGTCAGCAGCTGTCACTTACACTGTGGCTGATTACAATCATTACATCACCGATACGTTGATGCCAAATGATGTTGCGTATAAGCCACTCAGTCAGCAGCTGTCACTTACACTGTGGCTGATTACAATCATTACATCACCGATACGTTGATGCCAAATGATGTTGCGTATAAGCCACTTAGTCAGCAGCTGTCACTTACACTGTGGCTGATTACAATCATTACATCACCGATACGGTGATGCCAAAGGATGTTGCGTATAAGCCAGTCAGTCAGCAGCTGTCACTTACACTGTGGCTGATTACAATCATTACATCACCGATACTTTGATGCCAAATGATGTTGCGTATAAGCCACTCAGTCAGCAGCTGTCACACTGTGGATAATTACAATCATTACATCACCAATACGGTGATGCCAAGTGATGTTGCTTATAAGCCACTCAGTCCGCACCTGGCTGATTACAACCAAACCTTAACTTCATTTAACAAGTACAAACGTAAACGAACATAGATTTCTTGTTTTACCTTTGTTGCATAAACTAAAGTGACCCAAAGAGCTTTCCTTTCAGCTATCTTCATAGTGTAGACCTGTTGAGACTTTGGACTCGCCTTCAGTATGTAGTTTTTGGGAAATTAATAGTCTAAACCTCTACCCTGCTATGTGTTTTGATTTAAGAGTTATAAGAGTGCATCTATTGTAGGTTCTGGCCTATACAACATGTGAAATGTGATATATTGTGTATTACCTATTAGATATATGTTGTAATAATTGATTTATCTTTTCTTTAGATTATTACAAAGTACTGTGTAAGTTCTGAGTAAACAGACAAATGATGACACGAGGTGCACGTCGACGCCAAATTACGCTTGTCCAGATACACCAATTATTTACAGTTTTCGAATAATCTACGCTGAATTTCGTATCAAAAGCCCAATTTTATTTATGTGTTTTTGTCTTATAATGAGTCTTATTATGAAGAAAAAATAAATATTATTAAATAATATCTCTACATCCTTAGTAATTTTTTCAATTCCGGAAACAAGTTTAAAAAAAATTAAAAACAGTACCACTATTTGTAAGTGAAATTTGTACCCCTGAACATCCTGAATAATACCTAATACATGAGGAATACCAGAAGATGCTCAGTTTATATTTTTGGGTTCTCGTCATGTCACTGGTTTTTTAATACGATGGCGATTAAAATAAGAGACTATAGTACCACCAACATAACAGCAGTATTCAGATGTAACAAGATAGAACCCGGAATGTCAGCTTGTAACGCCAGTACCTTATCCACTTTGCCTTCGACCCTCTTCCAGAACTTTGCAAAAAACTACACTGCGCTATAACCAATGCCAATATTCCTTGTATAACCAGTCCCTTTTAGTTTAAAATACTTTCCAAATAATAAAGGATAAGTGTAATATGAAACATAACCTACAAAATGTTCAAATCTTATAATTGTTTTCCAAACAAGGCTTGGACCATAGATATATTCATTAGAAGGGACTGTAATATACTTCCAAATAGTTTTATGTGAAATCTGATCTATTGTTTGATTATACAATAATTATTTGAGTAAATATAAAGAATGAAACGCCTTAAACTGTTCTTTACAGATTTAAACCATTTTCTAGATAACTCGAGCTTGCCTTCTATGCGTTTCTTTTTATTCAAATTAATTTGGTTCAATGTCACAATTTCATTACTTACTTGCGTTAAATCTTAAAAAGTTATCTTGATTTGCTTTGCTGTGATTGTTTTATTTCTAAAGATAGGACGTTACTTTTTTTAGTTTAAGATTATTTTATACGAAAAAAAGAACCCATGTAAGGTGTCTGCAATTTTCTTATAGGCTTAACCATAAGTTGGAACACAGCCCCTGTCGCCAGGCGATAACGCCATCATTTTACTGAAATTTTTAAATAAACAAATGGAAAAAGTATTCCGCGCACATTATGCTAAAAACAGGATCAAATTTGCCTTTCTCCAAATTAAAATGTTGCCAATAATAGATAGGATTTTATATTATTCCTATTTTTTGGAAAGCTACCGGCAACAATTCGATTTAGTACTTCTAGCTATGAAAAGGAAAGAATTAGATAACTAACTAGGAAATTACGTGTATACACTAATTAAAATAAACTATTTATACTTATATCTTACTCTTAGATAAACGTACTAATTTAATTTAGCAGCTAAATATAATGAATACTAAAAAGCTTATTGTTTAGTAATATGTTATTACGAGAATTATTTTTGTCGAAAACATTTTGACTGATAATTTTGCACAAACCTCTGTCAAGCGTTTGTCGTTAGCGGTTTGCAACCGGAGCGCCGTCCACGACCTGAGTGGTCGAAACTCAAGGGTAAATACGTTCAATAGCTTATTGAATATAACAATCACGTTCTAATTACTTCCATAACGATGAAGTGTTCTTACGCAGCAAGTATCGAGTAGTGGGTGAGGGGGTAAACAATAAAAATATCCTCATTAAGAAATAAAAACTTTTATTATTATCAGTTCAAATATCATATTTACATTCGTTTAAACAAATAAAAGCACATTGTTTATTTAAAAAAATATTATATAATGTAATACATTGTAATTACATTTTTAGGACAATTTCGTGATCCAGTAAAATAAAATGTAAATAAAATCAGTTGACATATAAATCTAAAGCATCGTTATTATAAAATAAATCTCATTCACAGATTATAAAGAACTGAGACACGGGTGATGGCAACTCAAAGGACTGACTGTAACTAGCATCCATAACAACTAATTAATTAATTAATTAACATTATTATTTACAATTTCACATTCACGCACCTCAGTACTCATTCAAATGCACTTGTGTATCCGCGGATACCTCTCTCTCTCTCAATAAATGCTACTCCGTCCCGCCACCGCGATCGCGCGCGGGACATAGCAGGTCTGCGTCGAGGAGCTGGCTGCATCCCGCGCACCCGCGACGGCGGTCAGCGCTCGCTCTCGGGTCAACGACCCACAACACACGCTCACACAAATATTGCCATTGTATAAAACAATCTATAGATGTATTCCTAGTTTGGTGTTGATGTCGGCGCGCGGCTGCGGCCCGTCTCTCACATATCACAATACATTTCATTGTAACAGGTGAAGGTCTATCAATACATTTATTAAAACAGAACTATTTACGTGACCTATTACTTCATGCGTCGAACGCTGTTGATAGCGTTACAGTCGCATTGCTCCAATAGAAGGAGTCTACGAGAAATAAAATAAAGTATAATTTAAAGCTCGATTGGTTCCAAAGCTGAGTCACTCCGAACCCAACTGGTCGTGGCCGAACCGGCGCTGGGATTACACAAATAATTGGTCTATAATCCACATATCATCCGTACTTTAAACTTATTGACCGATTTTCTAAATTCATTTTCAGACTACTTTTTCCCTAGAGTCCGTAAATTTGACGTAATATTCTACAACAATTCCCTAACCGCCGCGCACTGCCCGCACCACACCTCGGTACATGGTGCCACGTCAACTGCCATGTGGGCGTGCACTTGGCTCGCGAGTTCGAGTCGCAACACGTCACCTCCCCTGCTCGCTCATTTCTATGGATTTCTATCAAAAACTTGATTCACTGTGATCTACAAAATAATTGAATGATCAGCGACATAGCGACGCTCCTAAAGCTTATTCTATTAAAACGTCTAAGTCCTTGAATCGGTTCATATCTACTACGAATAATTATTGCTTGTGAGTGTTGGAATAGCTGTCGAACGCGACGAGGGTCGCTACAGTCGGACTGGACCAGGAAGTTGGACTCTACGCAGCTGCGTTGGTACAAGTTCACCAGACGCGAGCTGGAGGCAGCCAGCGGCCGCGGGGCGTTATCCACTAACAGGTTCATTTCACTAAGTTTAGGCTCTACTTAACTACTCTACCCCTGTCAGTTAACCTCAATTTATATTTTAAAAATTTAGTATTTATACCTATCACTTTATAGTTTTAGTAGGACGGTCCCACGCGCATCATTGAGATCGGTGTCTTCACTATTCATACATTTGGTATGTCGACGTTCAATTCACTCATTATCACTGGAGAGACAGTCGCCCGACGGAGCTGTGTTCTCAGCTTCCGATGCAAGCGTGCATTCTAACTCATGAAATTATACAGAACTTGCGCAGGCTAGAGTCGCTTGTGCATTTCATTCCTTATTTCATCCATTTACATCATTCACAAAAACAGAGACATCGATGAAATAAAAATGTAATAAACAAAGTCTAACACGAACAACAACCGCTAGCGTCAAGCGGTCACGTGACCGGGCACAGCGGCTCTAGTCCTCGCGACCTAAAACTACTTTGAGCTCGGCAGGAATGTGCACAATAACCAATCAATAGTCAACTTATCACGCCGCTGATACTTCTGCACTCAAGAGTTCAGAGCGGCTCATCAGAACACTGCAGGAGTAAATCCACTCGACAATTACATCTTAATAAAATTACATCTTTAAAAACTTTACCAAAAATTATGAGAACAATATTGTTTTTCTTTCATTCTTACTTCCAGCATAAAAATTCTTTTAAAATAACCTCATTTACTTGCATATACAATACATATAGAAATGGCACACCACTGTGATTTGTTTTTATATAATATTATTTTTTTTTCAACATTATTTCGTAACTTAATGATTTACCATGTCGCCATTGAATAATTGAATTATGGATGGATATCTTGTCGAAGCTTAAAGCGGGTGAGACGCTGGCGAGCGTCACGTGGCGCACGCACACCGACTCGTCAACCAGATTTAGCTTTTGTCTAATAATTTACAAACTATAGGAATTGAAATGTACTAACTAAGCGAATCTCATTGACACAAGTTACAGACTGCGGCGGGCGCCGGCCGGAGGCGGACGTACTGCGCTCACTTGCCGGGCAGCTGCCGCGGCTCCGGCTGCAGACACACGCCTTCCACAGTGAAGATGGACACCTCTGTAACAATACAAATGACGTTCAATCTACAAAATTGATATCTTCTGTTCGGTATTTCTCTTCTATATTTTTCAATTTGGTAATTTCTACCACATCTAGGAATATGAAAATGCCGACTTCACGAGGCCTATCGCGCAGCGCTGCGTAACAGATAGAGGAAATCGGACTTAAGGATGTTACAGAGTACGTTTTTACGATTCCAATATTACGTTTTTCAAGTTTGTAAACTTCGAATATTCTTGTTATGTATGTGGGTAGTTGTACCATGTCAAATAAAGCAGTGCGTAGTAAACCAACAAGCGTTTCACTCGTGTCAGCGTTCCTACGTAATATTGGCGACGAAAGTACCCACGCAATCAAGAAATAAAAAAATGGCTTGCAATTTCGGAATCCTAACGTCTTTTGATCACGAAACGCAATCTTGAAAAGAATCGTATTTCCCAATGGTATGTCGCAAATGATATAAATACGACTAGTGATCCACAGGGAACAAAGAAGAAGGCGATTCTTTTGAGTGCACTCACCGACGGTACCTATAAGTTAGCCGCCGATTTAGTTTTACCAAAAGAACTAAATGAGGTGCCGTACGAAGTTATTTGTGTTATAGTGAAGTTATAGTGTGAAATGCTCATCCAGAACATCCAGTTCTATATGAACATTTCACACCGAAAACTGTTGGGTTCGGCTGCCTTCACAATTTCTACACGGCAACGCAACAACCGGGAGAAACGTTTCCACAATGGGCGGCGAGACTTCGTGGTCTTACAGCCGACTGCGGCTTCTTAAACGTCGAGGAAGCATTGCGAGACCGCTTCGTGATGGGCATGCTGCCAGGCCTCGAGAGGGAGAAGCTTAACGCACAGGACGTGAAGCTGCTGACGCTGAGCCGCGCCGTGGAGCTAGCGGAAGGGCTGCACTGCGCGCGCGCCGCCGCCGCCGTCGCCACTCCCGCGCCCGCGCTGGCGCTGTCGTCAGAACAGCCAGTGCTCAAGATTACCCGGCGTGAAAGTGCTAAACCTAGCGTTAGTCAATTACAGTGTATGGTGTGCGGCAGATACAATCATAATTCATCTTAGTGTCGTTTTGCTAAATACACATATAAAAATAAGTAAAATGGACGTGGGCGATGATGACGGGGATGATGATGACGGTAAGCTAGTGCTATTCAACATTCGCTCCTCTAACGGTAAACCTATGGTAGAAACTGTGTTTATTCGCTGATTAGGGTTTCAGTTTGAAGTTGATAGCGGATCGGCCGTCACAGTGATACTCGCACGAACGTATAAAAATAAGTTTAAGGATGTTCCATTGTTAGCTACCAATAAAAAGCTCATATCTTATACAGGTGAAAAGATACATTGTTTAGGTATTGCGCAGTTGCCTGTGAGTTACAACAAACAAACGCACACACTCGACGTCTATGTAGTGACTGGGGCTGGGCCGCCATTATTAGGGCGGGATTTTATTTCCGGGTTCAAGTTAGAATTGCTACCGATTCAATCAATAAACGAAGACTTCAGTAAAAATGTAACCGAAAAACTACAACTACAACGGAAATTCCCTGGTGTTTTCTCTGATAAATTAGGCTGTTTTAACAGGTATGAAATCAATCTTCCGCTCAAAGAAGGTTCAAAGCCAATATTTTTTAAACCACGGCCCCTTGCGTTGCAATCAAAGAAAAGGTGGAAAACGAAATAAAACGTTTAGTCGATCTAGGTATCCAGATTATGCTTCCCAGATCGTGCCGGTCCTGAAACGCGATGGAACAGTAGAATATGTGCCGATTACTCAGTATCTGTTAATAAGTAATTAGTAATTGAACATTATCCATTGCCTACTGTCAAATATTATTTTCCAAGTTACACGGGGGAGTCCAGTGTTCTAAATTAGATTTATCCATGGCCTATAATCAATTTTTTTTAAATAACGACTCGCAAAACATAACTTGTATTAACCCATGTCGTGGGTTATTTAAATATACACGTATGGTGTTCGGGTTGGCCAGCGCGCGATGGACTGCGTGCTCTCTGGGCTAGATGGCGTGTTGTGCCTGTTGGACGATGTCCTGATAACGGGAAGTAACCCTCAGGAACATTTTAACAGATTATGTACTGTTTTAAACAGGCTACAGGAAGCTGGACTACAGAAAGATAAGTGTAAATTTTTCATGGATGAAATAAGCTATTTAGGTTATGTAATAAATAAGAACGGATTGAAAAAGTCCCCAGAAAAGGTCAAAGCTATCCTCGATGCGGGAGTACCTCACAATGTTAGTCAGCTTCAATCTTTTTTGGGTTTAGTAAATTATTGTAGGAACTTTGTTCCGAACGCATCGGCAATATTGAGTCCATTATATGATATGTTAAAGAAAAACAATAAGTGGCAATGGACACAAGAGCACTTAGAATCATTTAATTTAATAAAAAAAACATTTAGCACCTGATCTCGTTTTCGCACATTTTAACCGAATGTTAATTTAGTGTTACCCGGCGACGCATCTCCCACTGGGCTGGGAGCGATTTTATCACAAATCGATAAAACAAGGTTAGAACGGCCTATTTCTTTCGCTTCTAGAACGTTGAATGCAGCCGAAAAACGTTATTCACAAATACAGAAAGAAGCAACGGCGATTGTTTGCGGAGTCCGGTGGTTCCACCAATATTTATACGGTAGGTCATCTCCGTTTATACTAAAAACAGACCACAAGCCCCTCTTCGCAATATTTGGCCCACACAAGGGCATTCCAGAAGTCTCAGCCAATCGGTTGCAAAGGCATGCATTGTATCTAAGCGCATACAACTACAAAATAGTGTACATAGAAAGTAGTGATAACACGGCTGACTTCCTATCCCGCGCGAGCCTGCCGCTCGCTGCTCGACCCCGCCACTTACGTAAGATTTGTCGCGGACGGCGCTCTGCCTATCCCCGCTCAACAAATTAAGCGGGCAACTTGTAACGATACAAATCTTAAAGTAGTATATTTTGTATTGCACGGTGGGTCTAAAAGGGTAAACGATGTATTGTTAAGCCGTACTTTTATTGCCGTAATCAATTATCTTATGAAAATGGGTGTTTAATGAGAGGCCATAAAGTAATAATACCAACATGTTTGATAAATAGGTTACTAAATGATTTACATAAGTCTCATTTAGGCATAGTAAAAACGAAACCTGAGGCACGTTCGCGTTTTTGGTTTCCCGGGCTAGACAAACAGTTAGAATTACTGATAGGTAGCTGCGACGTGTGTAGTAAACTACGCGCCGCCCCCGCCCGCGCCCCGCTCGCGCCCTGGCCGTACCCAGCTCAACCATTCATGAGAATTCACATAGATTTCCTAGGCCCACTTAACAATCACATGTATTTGGTTATAGTAGATGCATACAGTAAATGGTTAGAGGTATACGATATGAATAATACTATAATAACTGTGTAATGAACAAACTGTGTGATTATTTTTCACGTTTTGGTCTACCAAAGATATTAGTAAGCGACAATGGCACATCCCTTACTTCGCTTGAATTTACTAATTTTTGTAGAATTAATGGCATAGGCCACGTGACTAGTCCGGCCTACTATCCAGCGAGTAATGGTCAAGCTGAGAGTTATGTAAAAATTGCTAAAAAGGGTCTTAAATCAATTATTATATCAGGGGGAAAAACAAAGTATTTTAAAACAAAACTAGCAAAATATCTGTTCGATTATCGGAACTCAGTACATTCTACCGCAGGTTTATCACCGGCGGAACGAGCTTTTGGAAGGAAACTTCGATCTCATTTGGATTTAATAAACCCTTTGCCATCATGGCCCGCGCCCTGTGACTCATTTGTTAAAAATGAACAGTCTTTGCAGTGTAAAATCTGTTTATTTCTCCGGTCTATCCTATGGCGGTAGAAATAAACAATATTTTTCAGTTGGTCAGTGATGAATAAGAAAAACTTAATAAACACTTCATGTGGAATAATGGGACAGTAATGAAAAAACTGAGTAAAGTTGTGTACTTAGTGAAAGACAATGAAACCTCACAAGTAGTTAAAAAACATAAGAATCAACTGTTTTTAAATAAAAGCGAAACAGCCACCATTCCTCCCACCAGCTTTACTGACGTGGTGGGGGACTACAGCCCGCTTCAGGCAGAGGAGTCCAGGGCGAGCGTCGTCAGCGAGGGGGAGGAGGGGAGCCAGCAGTCGACACAAGAGTCGGCCACACAGGCTACTTGGCCGACCGCGGAACACAGAACTGAGTCGACGCCGGACTCGACGCGCCCGGGCCGCGAGGTAGACTCGCCGGCGCTGCCCCCGCGCCCTCATCCTCGACGAGAAGAGTTTTATGGTGCTGAGGAAGAAGCTTCGCATGATAACGAGGCCTCTGCCACATCAACTAATGGCCACAACCTTCGTCACCGACCAATCATAGATTATAGATGCTTCTTTTAATATTGTAAATTAAATTGCTTGTTAATTGATTTTGTATTGTTTGACTAGGGGTGAGGAATGTTATGTATGTAGCTAGTTGTACCATGTCAAATAAAGCAGTGCGTAGTCAACCAACAAGCGTTTCACTCGTGTCTGCGTTCCTACGTTATAATTCTGATACCATATTTGTACTTATTAATGATCACATTGGTGTCCGAATGTATTTCTACGACTCTATTTCAGACCACAATTCTCAGGTGTTTTTGGCGTACACTTATGTTTCATGCAACAATCAACAGAAAAATTAATTACAAACAACAAATTCACTTTGAAAATGTCGTCAATAATATACTTAATAGATCATTTAGATTTAAAAATGAAAACAAAACGTACTTTTAAATTGATTTCGTGTACAGTTTAAGATAATGTGATTCGATATGAGCGTTTAGTTTTATATTTAACATGATTCTATAAAACAATGATCCTGTTGTGGCTTCGGAACAGTCCCTAATGTTTTCTAGTCCTAATATCATTTCCATCCTTACTATTTAAATCTCCCACTCCTTGCACACTTCCGTCTGTGCGCCCTCTAGCGGCGCAAATCATAAATATAAGCTTCTCGAAAAACCGTGGACACGTTCGAAAGCGGCTGAGCAAAATATTCCATAACAGTAGTTAAACCTTATGATTGTGTTCAGTGTACGTAGTTCCCGCCTTGTGAGTGCTCCCCTTCCTCATATCTCCAGTTTCGGGCTGTTACCGTTTGTCTCTGCTTGAGATTACTAGGTTTAGCTAACTGCTGCTCGATATCCTAGGTATCCTAGACCTTAACATTCCCTATGCAAAGATCCATTAAGCACAGCGCGCTTGGCGTGACAAGTTGTTGCCCTAATATGAACAAGGCGCTTGTTTACCCAGGCTTCAAACACCATCGAAGTTTTACATAAACATTAAGCAACTCGTAATACCCGTGAAGCAAGGACGCGGCGCTCACCTTCGTCCATTCAGTTGCCAGGAGGTCTGCCGTACACGCGGGTCCACGCTGTTGTCTCCATCAATATAATTAACCAACTTGATCCATATTAAGGGTATTCTAGCTTTCCAAGTGCCATATTTACAGAAAATGAATTAATTCGAGGGCTGAGTGGTGAAGTGGGTAGCCCTGTCTCACACGTCGGAGGTACTAGGATCGAGTCCTGGTCGGGGCGTTCATTTGTGTGATGAACACAGATGTTTGTTCTCGGGTCATGGCTGTTTATGTTTATATATGTTTGTATAGACATATTCTGGGTCCCCCCAGTTCACTATGTTCATCCATAACACAAGCTCTGCTTACTTTGGGGCCATACGGGTGGTGTGTTTGTCTGGGGATTTATTAACTTTTTTCCAATGTAATTAACTTTTTTCCAATATTTATTAAAGTTAAATTAAAAAAGTTAAATTAAAATTATTAAAGTTAAACTATGTTTAATGTTACAAATGAAATATAATGTAAGACACAATGGTAATTGGTTTGTTTCATTTTAAATTAACATCTTTTTTTATCATTATATACCTAATATAATTCTATTATAGTTTAACTAAAAACAAACGGACCTGACATTTCATAGAATTGAATCGTGAACTATTTGTACTGACGGGACTACGGAACTACGGATTCGCTCGCTACAAATATCCAGGAGCAATTTTTTTTGCTTCCCTTATTTATTGTCCGCATATTGAGGACAACTGGCTACGTGACGCGAAATCCAAGCAATCCCGCTCAGGGCTGCAGTACAACGCTTACCGTATGGGTGTTTTACGCGAGAAAGTTGTTCATTTATTTTCACAAAGAAACACTGTTGTTTGAGCTTGGTTACTGATTATCTAAATTGCTTTCTAAATAAAATCGTTAGGTTCACATCGTTCATGCTGTTTGCTTCCTTCTGCCGACTTCTAATTTATAAACAAACTTGAACTTTGCGTTTATCAACGTATACAAATAATACCTTACCGCAATATGAATGGTACAAGTGTAAAAAACACGGCACTGACTATGTCGACTATGGCAATTGTCATGGACCATACGACTTCGGAAGCGCGGGAGCCGAAACTACTTATCGTAAGATGAGTGGTGCTAAAAGGTCTGCAGAGCGTTGGGTAGAAGCTCTCCCACCCCCTCGGGTACCAGTTTACTTCAAGGACTACAGGAAATAAAATCCCTCCATACTGAGTTGGCCGCTGTCAAATGAGATATACAAATCTCAATCTCTCCGGGCGGCTAACAACGTATTCATTAGCGACCGCCGAACTACATCTGACAAACTTTACTGAAGATAGCGCGACACATGAAATTATAACACCAGCTTTCATACTTGTGGGTCCTGGATTGTTAAATGCAAAGGCCGATACTTTGAAGAACATTCGTCTTGGACGACAGAGTTTGAGGTTCAAATGCCCCCGCGGACAACCTTTATGGGTGTAGGTTTTTGTATTTCTACGATGGAATAGAATATTGCGATGTATCTAGTACAGAACATTTTGTTTATATGAATATTTAGAAGATAGTAAAGACGATTCTAGTAAATTTAATATTAAACTTTTTAATAAACAAAAGGATAAACAAAAAGACTATCGCCTAGAATAAGAAACAAAGGAATACAGAAAAGGGGTCAAAGTATGTTGAGAAGATGTCAGTATATCGATCTATTTATGTACAGTAACACTCACCATCGGGCAACTCGAGCAGCCTCGCGGGCAGCGGCTCGAAGTAGTCGTGGCGAAGAGCGCGCGCGGCGGGCAGTCGGCGCGCGGGGTCGGGCGTCAGTAGCGCCGCAGCCAGCCGCTCGGCCGCGCGCCCGGCCGCGCGCAGCCGCGGGTGCAGCGCCCCCAGCGCCCGCGCCGGCTGCCGGCCCGCTGCGCGCGCGTAGCCCGGCAGCCGGGACACGCCCGACCACGTCGCCTCGCTCGGGGTGCCCACTACCTGTGGGGGAGACGCGGATTGAGATTCAACGAATGAGTCAACCGTTGCTTGCGTTCAGTGAGGTCTTGTAAAGCTCGGTATAAACATGCCAACGGTTGAATGTTTACGCATCTGTCTGCCATGACTTTTTAAATGTGGCTGCTGACGTACATACTTGCGCTACAACTTATACAACAACAACAACAAGACTAAGTAATTGATATGATATGATCAGAGAGTCTTGTTTAGAACTAAGACCAAATTTTCCCTCAAAAGTTTCCAATTTTGAAAGTTTTTAATTTATTATTCTTTTTTTCGTAGGTATTTCAACAGCTAATTAAATAATACGACACATTACATTCGCACAAAGACAAGAAGCCAAATTATAGAAATACACTTACTTAAAAGTAAAATATCTAAATACAATCCATATTAAGTAAGAAAAGAAAATTGAACTACAGTATAAAAGATGATGCGGATTACAAACATAAAATCATCAATCAAATCTATTCTCGAGTACTATTTGTTTAAAACTCGAATCAAATTGAAAAGCGATTGGTTAGTATTTGATATTGTGAGTGTGTGTGGGAGTGAGTGTTTGTGTGTGTGTGTGTGCATTTGGGGTGAGTTAGTGTTTTATGCACGATTCATTTTAATAATTTCATTCCTAAAAGATAGATATATGCCGTGATAGATAGAAAAGATCAGCGAAGGAATAGAATTTATTGTAGAGACGCAGTATTCGACAGATGACAGAGCTTTTATAGAAATTGGTGTGGCATTGAAGAACATTGAGGTAGGGAGGTGTGGCGTATGCGGCAGCTGGGCACGCGCAGCTGTATGGCGTGCAGCAGCTGTGGACAGTCGCGGGCACCACTCAGCACGTCGTGCAACAGCACCATGTCTGCCTGCCGGCGGTGCGACTCTAGCGAGTCTAGCCGGTAGTGTACTCGATTTTCTTCATAAGTGTAGTCTTGGCGATACTCTTTTAATCTCACGTATTTAAAATTTTTTCTCTGTATCTGCTCTAGCCTATGAATGCAGATAGTATACTGAGGATTCCAGATGCTACTTCCGTACTCCAGTACACTTCTTACATAAGTTACATAAAGAGTCCTGATCAGTGGATTCGATCAAACTTATTGGAAACTCTCTTTATAAAACCTAGGAGTTGATATGTTCGATTACTTATAATATCGATATGTTTGTCATAGATAAGTTTCGAATCGAGAGTCATGCCGAGGTCTTGAACCACGGCCACCTTATTAATTGCAATATCACCAAATTTATACATAAACTGGACAAATTTCTTTTTCTTGTAAAAGTAATAAACTGACATTTGTTAATGTTAATTGCAATTCTATTTTTTTTTTTCATAATAATTAGATAAATTATTTAAATCATCCTGAAGTTTTAGGCAGCCACTAAAATTAGAAATACAACTATACATTTTTTTATCGTCCGCGTACAGTATAAAATTACAGTGGTGAAAACAATGTTTGATGTCAATGTCGAATGGTTCTCGAGTCACCTAAGCAATTGTTCTCAGATGGTGAGATTGATCGGCAGGGACGGTCCACAGGGATCTATTTTAGGGTCCCTGCTATTTACGTTATATATATACAGCCGATTTGTGCATGAACATCCGCCACTCCCAGTACCATATGTACGCCGATGACACCGAGTTGTATCTTTCTTTTGATCCGAAAGAGACGACAGACAAAATTAATGAGGATTTAGCGAGGATCTCGTCCTGGTCGGAAGCGAATACCCTTGTCATAAACCCAAATAAGAGCAAACTAATAATCTTAGGCTCTACAAAGCAGATCCTCGCTATATCTGCTCATGATCCCAACGTGGTTGTAATGGTTGAACGAGTGGCTAGGGTGACAGAGGCTCGTAATCTGGGGGATGATTGATGAGCAACTGCGATTTGAGAATCACCTGATGAGTGCAGTTGAGATATGCTTCTAGAAGCTTAGCATTTTGTATCGTGTACGTGACTTTCTGAGCGTAGATTTGCGTATTCAATTGTGCGATGCGCTTATTCTCTCCAGAATGTCTTACGGCAGCTTGGTTTACGGACCGAGGATGCTTGCGCGTACGGATCGCATTGTACAGCGGGTGCAGAATGCGTGTGCGCGGTTTTGTTTTAAGATCCCTCCCCACACACATGTCACCCCATATATCAATGCCGTAGGTATGTTGAAGATGGCGCTGCGTCGAGAACTCCACCTGGCCAAATTGTTGTTTGGCATCACAAAAACCGGTTGCCCAAAAACTGGAGTGGCGCGCTAAATCTCGTGGCTGTAGAACAATGAGCCGACCCCTTAATATGCCTTGGCATCGCACGACGGCCCTCCATGGCAGTTTTAGGTACTACTAAAAAATCTTATAAAAATTTTCTTCTTAAATATCAAATCTAGTTTGCCTAGTGGGGTGCGTGTTGTTCCGACATATGCGTCGAGTGTATAAATATACATTTTATTTATTTATTATGCTATATTATCCACTTCTATCCGGTCGTAAATCTATGATTATTATGTGTAAAAATTTAATAGTTAAATATCAACATAGTAGTTTAATTTGTTATATTGTATGTAATGTGTATATATTCTATTAGTTTATTTGTGTTGTGTTTATTTACTGATAATTTGTCTAGTAGCTGCGTTAGCGCGCAAACTCACTGGATAGGGCACATCGGAAAATCAGCACTGTAGCTATGGCTGCAGCATCATGCCGAGATGTGCCCTATTCGGCAAGCATGCTGCGGCGCAATGTTTCGTTATTTCTTTTGTATTCTTTTCTTTTGTTTTGTGTTGCAATGTACTTGTTGGTTTAATGCTTATGTTTTATTTATGTCCATTATTTGTTGTATTTGTGTTTTGTTAACTGTTGTGTTGTACTGTTCTGAAGCTGTTTGGCGAATAAACGTTTTGAGTTTGAGGTTGGTAACAGTCGAGCGTTTAGCAAGAAATCATTGCTGTTCCTCAGGTATAGCCTTAGCTATACCTAAGACTTTGCTGAAACAGTTCAATTTAGAGATCGGTCTATAATATTCGATTTTCATTTTTGAGCCTTTTTTATGAATTGGGACAATTAGAGCTTCTTTCCATTTAGTTGGAAATATACCAGATTTCATTGACAGCTAACTGGAACTGCTCGCGTCCGCAAGGTTTAGCCCTCGATACCTTGTACGAGGTCCCTGAGTGGTTCTAAACGAGCAGTATCTTCTGGTGGTAGGCTTCGGCCGTGGCTTGTCACCACCCACTAAACAAAGCCATGCCGCCAAATGACATGGTCGCGTTCCGGCATGATGTTTAGTGTAGCCATAGAGGAGGGTAGGTCTGAGTAATCGTGCTGCATCAGAGAACTGTCTTCAGCTCGTAATTTATTGGCTTGCCGGGTAACTGGTTTTGGAGGGTAGCGGGATCCGAAGAAACGGTGCACCGCTGGCCGACCACAGGTAGTAGGGGGCCCAAGTAGCGTGCTACCCACATGCGGAAGGCTGCCCCGCCACCCCGCGTTATATCCCAGGAGACTTCATCGTGCCAGCTGGCAACTAGTTAGAGGACCCGATGACAATCCCCGGGGGGGTTCGGGCGTCCCCGCAGTCTCCAAGCCAGTTCCCCAGCGGTGCGTAAGTTATTTCAGCTGCTTCGTTCTATTTGCAGCGCTTCACTCAACTTCTGTCCTCCTCCCTATTCACTCACACAACTAATATGAAAAGTCATAAGAAGAGTAAGGTTCTACAGTGGTTGCACTTCCTCTCTCTTAAAGTGCACTTCTGCAACATCAGAGGAATTCACTCAAATATCAACGATGTCTACCACCATCTTGAGACAGAGAGGCCTCACCTACTCTTCCTAACGGAGACGCAGATCTGTGATCCGTCAGACTCAGCAAACCTTTGTTATCCAGGGTAAGTACATCCTGGAGTCCAATTTCCACCCGAACGCCGGGGTGTGCATGTATGCCAGTGACGAGATCTGTTGTCAGCGTCTCAGTTACTTGGAAGATCTGGACTTTTCCGTCATGTGGGTTCACATTGATACCGACCTTGACCAATTGGTCTACGCCAGTATATACCGGTCACATAGCGGAGATCGGGAGACGAGGCTCATGGAGTATCTCAGCGATGCAGTAGATAAGGTTCGGCAACGTTTTCCCTCAGCGCAGTTGATGTTCCTGGGTGATTTTAACGCCCATCACGGGCAATGGCTGTACCCGTATCAGGACACTGACCACGCTGGAAGAGAGGCTTTTAAGTTTTCCGAGAGTCAAGGCCTCTCACAGCTTGTGCACGAGCCCACGCTCATCCCTGACGTTGCTGGCCACACACTGATCCTGACAGGTGCTCGGTATCCGTAACTGCACCTTTAGGGACATCCGATCACTGCATGGTGAAATCTGTGTCGCAGTACTCGCAGCCTGACACCCGCCCAAAAAGCGGCGATACAATTCAGCAGGTTGGGATGAGATGCGGCATTTTTTCGCGTCTTATCCTTGGCGGCAGACTTGTTTTACATCAACCGATCCATCGTGCTGCGCTGATGCTGTATCAAGTGTGATAGGCCAAGCAATGGAGCATTTCATCCCTTACGCTGACCTATCCCTTGAAACCAAAGGTCGCCTATGGTTTAATGCTGCTTGTCTCACAGCTAAAAACCTTAAGCAAGAAGCGTACAAAGCCTGTACTGACGATCGCAGAAGCAAAGCCGTGGATTCGCATGAACTGAAGAAAAGATACGATGCTGCCGCCAAGTCTTGCGAAAAGGTGATCAGGAAAGCTCGCTTTGACCACATTGGCCACATCGGAAACAAGATAGCGTCATATCCTTCAGGAAGCAAAGCTTTCTGGTCTCTGGCCAAGTCGGTTTAGTCGAACTTCTGTCGCCCATCGCTGCCACCTCTGAGGAAGCCTGACGATTCACTGGCCCACACCGCAAAAGAGAAAGCAAACCTTTTTGTTAATCTTTTTGCAGACTATTCACGTCTAAATAGTCAAGGTAAAGTCCCACCCCAGTTACCTCAGTTCGGACCCATATTCGCCAAAAGGAGGTTCTTAAATGCTTGCAGAATTTAGACGTGAATAAGGCCAGCGGCCTCGATGGCATACCTGCAGTTGTAAAAACACTGCGCAGCCGAGTAGTCTCCCATACTAACGCGCCTGTATCGACTCTCTTTGGAATCCGGAAAGGTCCCAAAATCCTGGAAGCTGGCTAACGTGCAACCAGTACTAAAGAAAGGAAGCCATGCAGATCCTATCAAGTACTGACCTATTGCAATCACCTCCCTACTTTGCAAAGTTATGGAGCGTGTATTGAACAATCGTCTCCTGACATACCTTGAGTCCAACGAGCTCCTTATTGATAACCAATATGGTTTTCGCAGTGGACGCTCGACTGGAGATCTTCTTGTGTATGCCACTTACTCATGGATAGAAGCCTTGGAAGGTCACGGAAAAGCTATAGCTATATCCTTAGACATTTCCAAAGCTTTTGATAGGGTCTGGCATGATGGTGCCTTGAGTAAGCTTCCAGCATACGGAATACCTAAAGGGCTCTGCGACTGGATATCTGATTTTCTGAGGGAACGGTTAATTCAAGTAGTCTTAGACTTTTTTTTTTATTAATAATTAGCAGGCGTTTGTCTTCCATCTCACCTGATGGAAAGTGACGATGAAGACGAGGATCGTACACGCCTATCCAAGAGGTACCTATTCACTCTACACCTGAAAGCTCCAGGGTTATATTTGTCTGGAAACAGACGCAGGCAAATCGTTCCACTCTTTGGCAACACAAACCAAAAATGAGCTATCGAACCGTTTAGTTCGGCTCATCGGCACGCCACCGGCTAACCACAAACGGGTGAAACTTCTGTCTGCGTCTGGTTGACCGCTGGAGAAAGGGGGAAGGTTTGATCAACTGAAAAAGAGCATTCGCACACTCTCCAAAGTGCAATCTGTAAAAAAACGATAGACTAACTTTTCGCCGATGCTCGAGACTTTGCAGTCTCGAAGAAGTAAGTTTGTCGTCACTTATGAGTCTACGGGCCCTTCGGTCGACAGAATCCAACGCTTCAAGATTGTATTTCGCGGAATCATGCCAAAGATGGCTGCAGTACTCCACACAAGATCGAACCTGGGCTGTGTACAGGTTGAGCAGCTGTTGGGAGTTGAAGTACCGCCGGACCTTTGCGATGACTTCCAATTTTTTGGAAGCTGACTGTGCCACGGTTTCAATCTGTTGACCGAAATAAAGTTTCGACGTGATGGTCATGCCTAGAAGCCCTAGTTGGTTTGTGATCGGTACAGATACACTTTGGAAAGTGGGCGTCAAGTTCAATGTGCTCTTTTTACTGGAGAAGAGACACGCCTGGGTCTTGGAAATTTTGAACTTGACAAGGTTGGCTTCACCCCAATCGACAACCCTACATAGTGTCATATCAACCCGTTCGATCATCGACTCTCTCTGAAATTGGATCTGGTTTGGACTCGCTCGCGCATTGGACACATATCTCTCTACAACAGTGCTGTCATCAGCGTAACCAATATAACCAATACGTAACCAACCATAACGTAACCAATATAACCTCAGGGATCTACGATCTAAGAATAACGTTCTCTATGCAACGTTATTCTTACTGCACATTAATGACCTGCTAACCCCAGGCAAGGACAGAAAAGGAAAAGGATAAAATCAAGAACAAAATCCTCAACTCAGGGCGATAATTAACCTGTGAGGACATGCAAAACACGGATCCTCTTCTCGTCCTCTGAGACGTCCTGTCCTTTCACACCGATTACGAATTACTACAGGCTCTAAGAAAACAAAATAAAGAACTTTTTGAAGGAGTGGGCCCTGGGAAGGAACGCCTCGCGGTGAAGTACCGAATGACAGCCCATAATCCACTAACGGGGCACATCGTGATTTCAACATCACCTGTTATATGGAAAAGGGCGACTGAGGCCGGCACGCTGCACATTGACTTGCAGCATGTGAGGGCGGAAGATCAGTCGCCCCTAGTACAGTGCACCCGTTGTCTGGGCATTCCAAAAAGTACTACGAAACTGCCAAAGACCGGTGCAGTCACTGCGGCGGTAACCACCTCAGGGCAAGCTGCGAGAAATGGCTGGCTGGGTCGACCCCGACCTGTTGCAACTGTGAGGCCTCAAAACATGATCAACGTGAGCATAATGCATTTAGCCAGATATGCCCGGTGCGAAAGCGATGGGACGCCCTGGCTAGATCCTCCGTTGCGTACTGCTTAGGTCTCCATTGCGAAAACAAATGCCCAAACCCCTAGTAGTCAGCATTAAAGACAAAGTTCGAATGTTGCTTAAGCCGGCAAACCAGGAACTGAAATTGAAAGTTATCTGGATTAGCGGAGGATCTGATGCCCCACTATTCTGTAGTGATAACGACATTGGAATCTTATCCGCTAATGCACATGCAAATACTGATTACCGTTTGCCGGCAATACACAAAAAGCACGTATTTAATTTAAGTGCAGAGGAGCACAAAATAATGCTGAAGGAGGATCTGTATGAAAATGTAAACAAAAGAATGTTAGGATGGATTGTAACGGAAGAGGGGAAAATATGTTTTTGGAAAGGAAGTATACAGGAAAGGAAAATGCAGAAAGAAAAAGACAGATAATAAAAACGAATGAAACATAAAAAGTGCTATATATCTAAAAATATGCAAGGGATAGTTAATAAATAAAATTGTATTTGTTGCGACTACATGTAATTTGTTTATAATTTTAATTCAACTGTATTTGTTGCTAGTACGTGTTATATGCTATGTTATTAAAATTCCATTGTATTTGTCGCCACTACATGTTATTTGTTGTATTAGAAGAAGAAGAAGGTATTATGTAAAGAAAAATTGCAACTCTAAAAGTAATCTGAGAATCAGTAAAGATGAATGAATACCTATCGTAAAATAAAAAAATGTCAAATTGGAAATAATTTTATACGAGTAAACACAGATTGTGGCCACCATGCCAGAGGTATCAGAGTTAAAAAAACCCCCAGGCATTACTGGTTACGCTGATGACAGCACCGTTGTAGAGAGATACATGTTCAATGCGCGAGCGAGTCCTCCAGAAACCTGGGCTTTGAGAGAGAGTCCATGATCGAGCGGGTGGATTTGGCCTTAAAGAAAGTGTCCGATTGGGGCGAGTCCAACTAGGTCAAATTTAACCCGTCAAAAACACAGGCGTGTTGACTCTCCGCGAAGAAGAGCAATTTCGACCCAACGCCCACTGTCCAAAATGTTTCTGTACCCTTAACCGACCACCTAGGGCTTCTGGGCGTAACTATATCGTCCCAACTAAACTTCTGGAAACAAATTGTGACCATGGCTCAAACTGCTTCAAAGAAGTTGGGAAACATCTCGAAGGTCCGACGGTACTTCAGCCCTGAACAGCTACTTAATTTGTACACAGCTCAAGTGCAACCTTGTATGGAGTACTGTAGCCACCTTTGGGATAGTTCTGCAAAGTACCAACTAGAAGCGATGGACGCAGTTGACCGAAGAGCCCGAAAAATTATTGACAACTTTGACCTCACCATCAAAAAACTGCAAAGCCTCGACCATCGTCGGAAAGTTGCCAGTTTAGCAGTCTTCTACAGATTTCATTTTGGAGAGTGAGCGAATGCTCTTTTTGATCAGGTTGAACCCACACCTTTCTTACGTCGGACTACTAGACGCAGACAGGTCTTCCATCCCTTTATGGTAGATATCTCAAGAAGTTGAACCAAACGCTTCGATAGTTCCTTTGTGGTGCGGGTCGTCGAGGTGTGCGTCTGCCTGCGTCTGTTTTTCCAGAAAACAATAGTCCTAGTTCTTTCAAGCGTCGAGTGAATAGGTATCTCGTGGATAGACGTGTAACACCTTCGTCTTCATCGTGACTTTCCGTCAGGTGAGATAGAAGACAAACGTCTAATCCTTTTTCAATAAAAAGGTAAGGTCTGTACGAACAAAGGAGGAATACTATCACTATCTGCCCCTTTTGTGACGTCTAACGATGTTAAAAGATCGGAAAGGCTCTTTTCATTCAAAAACACCGTGTGTAAATATTGATTGCTATCTGGATATTTGACCAGGTATGAGTCGTACGATGAAGATGGTTTAATAGAAACGCTGTGAAAATAGTCGTTAAACGCGCTACAAGAATCCTTCGTGTATACAAGGTGTCGTTATTATACGTAAATTTACTAGGGTACCCTGAGCCATTTGCTTGTATATTTTTCTCTGGAGATATCCAGAGCTGTGTCGGATCTTTTTTTATTTGACGTTGAATAACATCGGCATAATTATCAAAAAAACATTTTTCTGATGTTTTTGCCTCGATCGCATTAATGAGAACTGATCATTATCTCTTGGATTATTGAATCGTTGGTGTATTTAATTTTTTTCTTTTATGATATTAACGAGTGAGGTAGAGTACCAACCCGGATATTTTTGAAATCTCTTTTTGGAGTTATAAGGGACAAATAAATTGAAAGCTGTGTTTATTGTATCATAAAACTCGGCTACCGCCTCGTCTACGTCAGTGCTACTAAAAAGTTTTGACCAATCAACACCCTGCAAGTAAATAAATAAAATCGTAAATATTATCATAATCAGCACTATGAAAATTAAGTCTTGGTGCACTATGAACTGGGGCTGGAGCAACGATTAAATCGGCCATAATAAACTAGCGGTGGATGATAGGAGTCAGGACATACCAAAAGGACTACGACTTAAGTTGAAGTCAAAAGTGACGTCACTGAATATTAAATCCAGGACATTATGCGATATATTTTCGAAGTTGTTGTGTTGAGATAGGCCAAACATATTGCAGGTGTCCACTAATTTGATGGAAAGCTCCTGTAGCTCTATAGAGCCGCGCTTTTGGTAAATTGGGCCTAATGGTGCCCAATCAATGATTGATACATTGAAGTCGCCAGCAATTCAAATAAAATTAAGAAATGATCGTTACAAAAGGATTCAAATATACGATTAAACATCCCTAAAGTGGTTTTAAGCGGATTACCTGAGATCTGTCAGGTGGATTGTAAACGGTTCCCAAATGCAAAGGATGCTTTGCAAGACGGCCAAAGGAGCTCGCAGGTACAGTTACCCAGGTACACTCGATTCCATCCTCATTCCACTCCGTCCGTTCCTGAGCATGCTGTCGTTGTTGTTTACAGATCATTACACCGCCGCCGAGAATTTTGTTAGAAGTTACCGTGGTGCGGTCACAACGAAATACATCATAACGGTCGTCACATAGTTCGTTATTATAGAAGTTGCCATTTAACCATGTCTCCGTAATTAGAATTATGTCAAAGTCCTGGGACAAAATGTTGTGGTAAAAGTCTGTGGTCTCAGTCCGCAGACCCCGGACGTGCTGGTAGAAAATACGTAGGCCTTGATTCTTCATTGGAAATAAATGTCTAATAAATCAAAAATTATGAATTAGGAGTCCTAGTCTGAAAAAAAATAATAATAAAAATGTACATATCAAAATTAAAGTTTGCCCAAGGACCAAATAATAGAAAACTTCGTGATCGGCAACTGTCATTATTTTTTTAAGTATAAAACAATAAATGAATCCAAAAAATGATTAAGTAGTCATTTGAGCGTGGTGTTGGTGTGCGTTAGTAAATGAATTAAGAAAAGTTTTATAGTGTACTACAAAGCAAACTAAAACAGAATTAAGATACTATATAATTTTGGTCAATTCTTTCTCTCGGTTTATAATATGACAGGAGACTATTCGTTTTTTCGTAAAAAAAATCGAACAGATTTTTTAAAGTATTTTGTTATCAGGGGTCAAGTGTTCATTGACATTGATTTTTTTGCGTTTCCACGCATGCCTATGTCCTTAGTAGTTATGCCTTGAATTTTCCTTAAGCCAGAAATGATTTGATCCTTCAGTCTATTTTTTAAATTTGTTACTAATGGGTTTGGTTTGGAAGTGCCGTATCAGATCAGATTGGTCCGAGCTTACTTGTTTGGTAGTTAAAGTGGTGCCCTCTAGGGTCTCAACTGATGTTTTAGGTACAAAAGGAGAGCTGGTATTTGACCTAACCGGGGTGTTACTATTGTGACCTCCCTTTTTCTCGCTAGTAAGATACTAAAGAAATTTCTAAACTGAACGGTTATCTCCAGTATAACCAACACAGTCGGAATGATATTGTAGTAGGCATTCCGTGTATTTCACTCGTTAATGAGTAACGCTCAAATGGCTCCGGCATGCTTCACAGTTACCTAACCATTTTTTTTCCTTTCAACTTTAGTATTATTGATATTATTGCACTACTCAAGCTAGGTTAAGAACATACATTTGAAAATGTTCTAAAAATGTTTCATGTCCGGCTGCCGCAGGATTTGTTAATTCTTTCACTTTTACTTTCACAATTAATTCACGTATGTTTCGTTCGAAAGCGTTTCCTGGAGCCTTAGTGCTCGAGACCACAGCGTACTTGACATCAAACGGTGAGTTAGTAGATCACGTTTGACGAACATTTGTACGTGATATGACGTCTGTCTCTATTTTACTAGTGCGGGTTGTATAGTGTGCTTTCTGTAATACGGAGACTATATTTACAATCACTCTTAATTACAACAGTAATGAACCTTTTCTTTATAAA
Source organism: Marasmarcha lunaedactyla (assembly GCA_923062675.1). Taxonomy (NCBI): domain Eukaryota; kingdom Metazoa; phylum Arthropoda; class Insecta; order Lepidoptera; family Pterophoridae; genus Marasmarcha; species Marasmarcha lunaedactyla. The sequence continues at coordinate 24,435,763 of OV281355.1, forward strand.
ACTAGTTCGATATTTTTATAACTTTACGTTGTACCAATTCACTCGTGTTGTTTGTTTGATTTGACCCCGCTGGAAATACGAATGGAGGGACGATACGCGAGTGTTAGCCTGTTGCCACCAAAATCTAGGAATAGGTAACGATACAAGTCGGTTCTTTTCCCCGCAAGTGTTGTTTTCCCTTATCGCATAATACAGTCTCGAGTGTAAAACCAACAAGCACCCTAGTATGATAATGAACTATTAAAATATTATGAGACAACACTATTTGAAAATACAAAAACCATATTAAATACATAATGGAGAAGTGATAACTGCTAACTCCAATCCCATACCATAATAACTTTTGACTTCCTTTTACATTTTACGAAATTAAAATAATAAAATCGAAACATAAAATATAATTCTTAATGTGTACCTCAGTCTATCATAATTACCTGCCCCTACCTATTTTCGAGCAGAAAATAGTTTTATTTTGGCACACGAGTCAACAGATTATTTCGTGTTTGAACAAACTTTATACAACGAGGGCTTATGTCGACTATAAAGTAGTATCTGAACACATGTTTGGTTTCAACGCTAGTTACCTTAAAGATCTTATCGAGCTGGTCCATGGTGTCGCGCACGCCAGGAAAGATGGGCACGCCGCTCAGCATCTCCACGAAGATGCAGCCCACGCCCCACATGTCCAGCGACGTCGAGTACTCCGTGCTGCCGAGCAGCACGTCTGTCGGGAACCGACTGGTTAGTGCACTGGTTATTCATTTAGTCATTAGACTTTTGTAAAAGAGAAATAATACAAACACCCTAATAGCGACGAAAAAAAAAATCGTTCTAGACTAATTAAAACATACGAAAATGCTACGTATGCTTTTATACAAAGTATACACACGCAAACTTACATATGTAAATACATATAAATATTTATATGTATTACATATGTTTATTTTTTAAATATTTGCAGTATGAAGATATTAAAGAACGTTATCACACATAATAATTGTTTTATGCAAATGTTAAAGAAAATGCCAGAAAGTCGCAACAAATGGAATGTATTCGGACGTGAAGCTACTGAATACTGCAGCCAGGCCCTGCGCGGAAAGTAGATTTCTTGTAATTGCGTTATAAAATTGGAAATTTGATTGTTATATATAAAAGCTCCTAGAATGGGCTTTTTGTGTACTCAAAGCATTATTGCATTATCGTATGGTTGAGGTTAAGGGCTCAGATGTAACGCAGGAACAAAACACAAAAAAATTTATTATTTATGCCACTCACACTTTTGTGTGGTTCAAATTGTAAATGATATCTTTTAATAAAAACTATAAATAAGCCTTTTTGGATAATATTCGGTCCCAGTGCGATGGTCAAGGGTGCGTTGTTGGTAATATAGCTTTTGATTTAAAGTACTTTTTATAGTATCATTGACAGTCACATGCTTGTGTGTGTGTGTGTGTGTGTGTGTGTGTGTGTGTGTGTGTGTGTGTGTGTGTGTGTGTGTGTGTGTGTGTGTGTGTGTGTGTGTGTGTGTGGGTTGTACTCACCCGGCGGACGGTACCACAGCGTGACGACCTCGTGCGAGTAGGTGTGCGAGGGCACGGACTTGGCGCGCGCCAGCCCGAAGTCCGCCAGCTTCAGCTCGCCCGCCAGCGAGATCAGCAGGTTCTGCGGCTTCACGTCCCTGCCACCGCGTGAAGGACAATTAACATCACTTGACAATGGAAAACATTTTCTTACAAGTATTTTCGTATATTGTTTATAATATTGTGTTATTATTTATCTTTGGTTGTATTGTTTAGCTGGTTTTGATACTTTGAAAGTAACAGTAAAAATATATAGATTATCAATTGAAATAATATTTTTTCTATTTAATAAAAATGAGCGCACCTAGGGAAAATTTGCAATACATTTCAAAAATAACAAAAATCCGATACAATCAATCAACAAAATTGTGAGACTTCCTTGAAGCAGTCAAATTCAAATATGTATTCCTCAACTTTGACAAATATTTGTTCTTGTTGAAGTATTGAATATATTATGCAAATGAACTATACAATCTGCGGAGCAACAAGACCGCCAGGCGTACTTTGTGCTAAACCGTGCTTTGTCAGAAACAAAGGCGAGCGAGTAGCAGCCCTGCCTCATACGCCGGAGGTCCAGGTTCCCTTTGGTCCACATTTGACAGATTCTTCTTTGGACATATTAGAATCTAGTAAAAATTATAATCTGTCAAGTGTAGACCAAAGGCCAGGTTCGAGTTCTGGTCGGGGTATTAGTTTGGGTGATGAACACAGATGTTTCATATTCCCGAGTCATGGTTATTGAAATTATACACGGTGTCCAGAAGGTCAACGTCCAAATGGAAGAGGTTCACGCAACATGGTCCAAATAGCAAAAATAATATTTAAAAAAATCTATGTGAATTAGTTTAGTAGATATAGGATGATTTCTAAACTAAGTGAAAAATTACTCCTTGTAGCAGTAATTCGTATGCTGAATCTGTAAATGTTGACCTATTTTGATTTTTTTTCGGTTTTTAATTTGTTACTAAATGTTCTTATGTAATGAACCTTTGATACATGCAAATCTATTACGGTACATATACAGGACACCCTGTATATGTATGTTCATTCTGGGTTCCCCCCAGGTCACTGTGATAATGGCTTGATCCCGCGTTAACTCGTGAAGGGGTGCCGTTTGAGGGTAATCGTCCTTTGGATACTTGGGGGGAGGGAGACTTTCCGAGCTAACGGATGCGAGAATTATTTTGAATAGACATAAAGGGGTATTGTACATTTATTTGAAAAAAAATTATGCCCGTGAAGTTTTTGCCAGTGTTGTTGTTTCATCCATTGTCAATGTTGAAAAATACATGTTTACTTTTGGGCCATACAGATGGTGTGTCTGGGGATAATTATTATTATGTTCATTTTCGGTGTACCGACAATGTAAACGAGGTATACGAGCACCGTATCAACTTCACACAATTCCCCACGCCACCGCTGTGGGAGCACCAGTACCTGTGCAGGCCGCCCGGGTGCCGCTCCATGTACTGCGACAGGTCCGTGTAATATATGAGCACCGTTCAACACAACATCTGTGGCAGCACCAGTACCTGTGCAGGACGCGGCGGCGGTGGCAGTAGGCGAGGCCGCGCAGCAGCTGGAACAGGAAAAGGCGCGCGTTGTGCGGGTGCAGGCCGCCCGGGTGACGCTCCATGTACTGCGACAGGTCCGTGTCCACGAACTCGAACACGAAGGTGAGCGTCTCGCGCGTGTGCACGATGTCGTGCAGCGTCACGATGTTGGCGTGCTTGAGCTCCTTCAGCAGCGACGCCTCGCGGATGGCGGTGAAGGGCGCGCCCTCCTCCTCCTGCAGCCGGATCTCCTTCAGAGCCACCACCTGTTGCGTCAGACTGTCGACAGAACAGTGAAAGTCAGTCAAGTATCATCACTAGTGGTCAAAATCTTGTGACTACACTTTAATGACGTGCATAGTTTAGATACAAGAAGGACTTCTTTTAAGTTTTGTAAAAGATGCGGTTAACAAACTGTCATGTTTAAAAGAAGATTGTTTCCGTAAAGTCACTTGCCAGTTACACTTTACTTCGGTTGCAATCAGTCTACTTCAAATACAACCCTTCTTACTATTCAAATCTATCTGATAACTAAATTGATATTATGTCAATATTATAGAGTATTACAGACATCCAGAGAGTTGAAAATTACTGTAAAAATAACGCCTTGAATCCTTACTACGAGAGATAGCGTGTCGTCAGTTTCGTTAAAAAAACACTAATTACACTTGATTACATAAGGACAACATCGATTGGCCAGGTACAGCTAATAAGGGAGTCATTTATTTATTTATTTATTCTCAGGATCTCGGAAGAATACTGGACACATAACTGAATTTCGTTAGTCATCTAGAAAATAAAAGTAAGAAAGCCTTCATAAAACTCGGCAATTTTTTTGCGTATTGGAAAGCCATTAAAATATTCCAAGACAAACAAAATTCTTTATAATGCTTACGTGAGAAGCATCCTAGAATTTGGCAGCGTCGTGTGCTCGCCGCAGCACCAAGTATACGCCGATTAGAACGTATACAAATAATATTTATTAAATCACTAAATTATCGCACAGGAGTATTTTTCACTGACACCTCTGAGGTTTTAAAGTATCACGAAATTCCTTCACTCTCTAAAAGACTTTATATCATTAAACATATTTCGATCTCTAAAGTCCAATTTAATTTAGGCAACAACCCGGAATTAGGAATGTATGTTAGGTTGTTACAAACAACATATGAAATGGTCAGCCCCGAATTACCCTGGGCGGAGATATGAACTATGGATCGATAGCTCAAGTGGAAGAATATACCAGCTAGTAAAAGTAGTATTCGTTATTCTAAGGTAGATGATGCGATGGTCAAAATGAAGAATTGCTCGTAAAGTAAGGTAACTGCCGGACAATAAAAAATCTGGCCTAGGGGTGCCTCAATCGCTTTTTTTATTGCAATAATGCATACGTATATAAAAGAAATTAGTTCCGTGCGTTTTCCGCAAAATGGCGAGGTTTGTATTTTAATCTTCAGGCTTTATATTAATTATTAAATAAGCTGCTAAACTTCGTCGCGATGCATAAGATGTGCTTGGTGTGTGTAGGTTGGTAGTAGATAAGTCACGTGACAAGACACGTCCACTCAAACCCACGCATAGGTCGTTGACGTGTCCGGGACGCGCCCGTTATTTATCGGTCGAAGGACCACTTAATCATTTATTCTGACTCACTTTTTAAACACTTAATAACTAATTAAAAAGAAAATTAACGACTATCCAATGTAATTCCTAGAATTTATTTAAAAAGGTAAAACGCTGGCTCAATATACACGGTGTCTGCAGGGTGAGTGGCCAAACGGAAATGGTTGGTAGGTGATGCTGTTGTCTTCTTATTGTGACTAATCTAATAACATTTTGAGAATACAAATTTAACGAGTAATGACATTTTTGCTGTTTTTTTTTTTAGAAAATATCGATTTTTGTTGCCAAAAACGTTAATACTTTTTTTGTTTATGGCAGAAATGGCAAAAAAAAGGTTTTTTTCTTTAGTCTAGTGTTGTTTTATTCAGGTGAAATTATAATTTTATACAAACAATTTTAAATAAAGTAACAGTAAAGTATCAAACTTCCATAAATTGATAAGAAAAAATGTTATGTCAACTTTACAATGTCAAAAAAAAATAAAAACAAAGGGGTGATATTTTTAAATGTTTTTTAAATACTTTTCTAGTTAGTACTGTTTCTAATGGTACATTGTACCATAAATAATCAGATTACTCAACAAAAAAAACCGATTCGTCTTAAAAGGGAGACGGCCAAAACATTCAACTAAACAGGTAAAATCTTTTGTCTCGAATTAAGAAAACAAAAAGTGCAATAGGTTTAATTTTAACGATCTGATGTCACGAAGGTTGACACATGCACCCTAAAAGATTAAAGTTTGACTGAAAACGTGTGCTATGGAACTTAAAGGACTTTAAGCTATTGATGACGAAATATAAAATAGTATTGAATTTTATTATTAGTTACATTCATAAGAAAACAGAGGACAAAATGAGTCTTATACAAGAAACGCTTAGAAAATGGGCGTTCTGTGAAATAATTGCACAGTATTACACGGAAAAGAAAGACTGTGCTTTTAACATTCTGTCTTCTTTTAGAAAACTTTACGCAGCCACACAGACCGCCGTGCCACATTTAGCAGCAGACAATTGAAATTATTGATTCATCCAAGCACTCACTTGCTATATCCCTTAAAAACAGTAGCATAGGATCCTTCACCCAGCTGCTCCAATTTAATATAAGCTTCGGATTTCCCGAACGGAGAGTCTCCCTGCGAACAAACACACGTGACGTTAGAAATGCAGCGTCCCACATTAATCGAATCGTTTATCAATTCATTATAGACAGTTTGTAGTAGGCATATATCATTTTGTAATTTGATAATGAGTGGCTATTGAAAGACACAACTTATCCGTCGATTAACTAGACATTCTACGAGAAATCTGGTAATATTTATTTAACTGATTGATCGAATTTTGTTTCAGTAATAATAACTCATTTAAGAACTCCATATTATACGACGAAGTCAATAAAACGTGATTTGAATGAAAGGCTTTTATAGTGATGCGTTGTTACATAGCGGCCTGGCTAGAATATAGTTGCCCGGTTTCACGGTTAAACAATTGAGTGTTTTCGGTACGTGTTATGGCCTAACGACGCCAACAAATAGACAGGAACTTGCCAACAATATTACAACATGGTTATATTGACTACTATATAATCCATATTCCGATACCTACTCATGCAAACATCGCGAATTTAGATCCGATTTAGGTACATTTTTAGAGTTAAAAAACACATATTCAATTTTTACAGGTTACGATTGACTAAAGAGCTATGTAGACATTCACAAAACCTATACTAAAAACTACTAAAACATATAAAATTGTAAAAGCAAATTTTTACATTTTGTAAATATACGTCAATCTAATCATGCTACCAGAAGGACTATTTGCTTTGTCAGGCTATGTCAAAATAATTCGCGATGAAATATATTAGGTCTTTACCTATGAAATCGCCGTTTTTCACGAAATAAATGAAGCGTAATTTTTTTATATATTTTTTATTTCTATTAATCAAAATAATCACCCATGCAATCAATGCATCTTTGCCAACGCATTGGTAGCTTATTGATGCCTTTCTTGAAGAAATCAGCTGGACGGGAGGCAACAAATTCTTCAATGGCATTTTGTACTGCCTCTCGGGTATTGAATTTTTTTCCCGCCAAGAAGTTATCCAAATTCTGGAAAAAGTGGAAGTCTGTAGGCGCAAGGTCTGGTGAGTACGGCGGATGACGGAGAACTTCCAACCTCATCTCTTGTAGCTTGGAGACCGTCTGCTGTGCAGTATGAGGTCACGCGTTGTCGTGCAGGAGCAGTGGAGCCGAACGATTGACCAAAGCTGGTTGGAGACGTGCGAGCTTCTCCATCATTGTGTTCAGTTCTTCACAGTACACATATGCAGTAATGCTTGTCCCGTTTGGCAAGAAGCTGTGATGAATTACACCCGCGTTAGACCACCAAACAGTGACCATCACTTTTCTAGGGGTAAGTTTTCGTTTAGGGCATTGTTTGGGTGCTGAACCAGGGTCCAACCAACTTGCTGAGCACTTACGATTGTCAAACAGGATCCATTTCTCGTCACAAGTAACAATGCGGTTCAGAATTCCTTCATTTGTATGCCTGCTGAGCAGTGCAAGGCACGTCTCCACGCGTACTTCGCGCTGGCGGTCATTGAGTTCGTGGGGTACCCATTTGTCAAGCTTTTTTACCTTGCCAATTTGACGCAAATGGACCAATATTGTTTTGATGCTAACGTCGAAAGCTGCTGCTAATTCAGCCGTGGATTGAGTTTCATCAGCTTCCACAATTGCCTTTAATTCGTCATTGTCGACCAAAGTTTTCGGACGACCACGGGGTTCATTTTTCAGGTCAAAATTTCCAGAACGGAAGCGGGTAAACCAATAACGGGTGGTGCGTTCGTTTGTAGTGTTCGCTTCGTAAACGTCGTTGATGTTGCGTGCCGCTTGTGCCGCTTTGCTGCCACGACGGTACTCATACTCCATAATTACTCGAATTTTTAACTTATCCATGATGACGAAAAATGTTCGAATGCGTTGAAAACAAAACACTAACTATTAAACAAATGACGATTTTAGAAAAAGAATTCCATGTTTGTCAAATAAAATTAATTTGAAATTAGAATTATCAGTCAAAAAAAAAATATTTTCATTTGAAATGGCCAGTACGGCAAAACGGCAGTTTCATAGGTAAATCCCTATTATTACTATCCTCAGTCTGCGCTCAGGCGCCGTGGAGGGGGGATAGTAAACATTTTTGATTTATAAATGTCGATAGCAAATATTTTGCGGTGTTGAGTCAAAAATGTTGTAATAATGTGTACTAACTAATAAAACCACATGCTCGGTACGGCAAAAGGCATATTGTAAGAAGTGTCTTACAATATGCCATTTGCTTTCAATATGCTTCAAGTAAAAAAAACTGTTTTTTTTTTACGTGAAATATGAGATGGACTTATATTTCCTTATTTATGTTGTGATGGTATCTAAAACATAAAATTGATCACTAACTCAACAAACGTTGATCGACGGTCGATCGATTGGTGCGGTAACACCCTTATAGTCTTAGAAATTGATGCAAAAAAAGTTAATAATTCAATTTTTTTTTAATTAAAAGTGTACTTCTTAACCAATAAGAATTTAACCAAATTATCTTTCAGGATCTACGAAAAGATTCTGCTTTAATTTATGAAGGGATGAGTATCTTAATGGACAAAATTTTAACATTTCCCTATTTATGGTTCTTATATACATTTTATTTCTTATTCATTTTATAAGATAAAGAAAGACAAATATGACTTTTGATGAAATATTTTGAGTCATTTTAATATTGAAGGTGATTTAATTATTAAGTTTGTGAGTAAGTAATTATGTGTACTAAAACTTTTGTTTATGTTACTTTCAAGCTTCCAGTAACTTCGAAGTCAAATTCAAATTTAAATTTACTTGTTCTTATTGACGTCAAATAAAGCATAACTCTACCACCAGTTCGGAAAAGGCTTCGTGAAGAACTGGCAAGAAACCTCGCGGATTTAATATTTGAAGAAATTTACAACTTCTCTTTATATCTTTACAAAATTATCGTTATCTGCATCTGTTAGCTGGGCCAGTCTCCCTCCACCCAAGTATCCAAACGACGAACACCCTGAAACAGGGTTGTCCTTTCAACCTTTGACCCTGTAGCTATTTTAACTACTGATTTACAACTGTGCATCATGATGTTTATATTTAATACATATTTATTAATGTGTTTTATATTTAAAAATATTACACAAACTGACCGATCCCTTGAGTTCAAAATGATTTTTCTATTAAGATAAAGTGCTATCTTGGTTGGCATTCAGACTAATTTTTTTTGTCATATACGTAAACTGATGTAGGAGGTAGGGATACTTAAGCCTATTTATCATTTTAGCACGTTTTGGGTCTGAACTCCACTAAAAGTGGCCGTGTTCTACACCAACCACACCAAATGTCGTGACACACAGCGTCCAATGTTGAAGAAGATACTTAAACTGTAATAATTTATTGGAAAGACGAGGGGAAATATTACCGCAATACATTCTTAAGGACGTTTTTCTTGACTCGAAGTGTGCAATTACGGTAATTTGTGCCATTTTATAAATAGTTATGTTTCATAATTTTTTATAACGGTAATTTATGAATAGGTATTTGTAATTACATTACTATTTTAGTGTAGTTGTTTTCATTGGTAACTCCTTATCTAGACAAAAATCAACTTTATGGGATCTAATGATTTGGATTGGATTAAATTGATTGGAATGATTGGAATGCGAAAAGTTACCTAAAACGATTAACTTTCCGCATTTTAGTATTTGATTTGTTTTTGTTATTAGTTGGACACTACAGTTACTACATAATGTTTACACAAAGCAATAAAGAAATTACTACAATGAAAAATAATGATGTCTCAATACAGCCTCCTCAAAAACCAGGCAAACACTAAATTATGTTTTATAACTCGCTGGAAAAATATTGCCAACTAGATAAGATTGTTTTACAGCAACTTGCTAATCTTTTACAAATCTCTGTTATATTGAGTGTTAGTATTTTTTATAGATGTCATACCGGTAAATGTCAAATCGTACCACCCGGCTAATTTATAAAATCCCGACAACAAGCATGGTTGTCCCCTTGCAGAACCAGCAAGCAGTTACGAGGGGAGTTCAATGTATTCTCGGTATAGGTATGAAGGAAAAGGCGGAAAATTTTGAATAAATTTTATTTTTCAATATACTCCCCTAACATCTCAATACATTTATTTGTTCGTGAAAGTAACTTTTCAATTCCCTCTGAAAAATATTTTTCTTCTAGGCCCGAAAAATGTTCGTTTATTGCTCCCTTCAACTCTTCATCGTCCGAAAAATGCTTTCCACGAAGGTCTTTTTTAAGATTAGGGAATAGATAATAATCACTAAGGGCCAGGTCCGGACTGTAGGGTGGATGATTGATTTCTTCAAATCCGTACTCCCGCACAGCAGCCTGGGCAAGGCGCGCCTTGTGAACCGGCGCGTTGTCGTGAAGCAGCAACACACCTGCGGTTAATTTTCCACGTCTTTTTTCTTTAATTGCCTCCTTTAAATTACGCAGGGTGGTTGCGTATGATGCAGCAGTAATACTTTGACCTTTTTTTGAGTACTCGATTCGCAAGATTCCCTTAGAATCCCAAAACACCGTGGCCATGAGCTTTCCAGCGGACGGAGTGACTTCGAACTTCTTCGGCGGGTCTGATCCTTTTTTGTGCCACTGCATAGACTCTTGCTTGCTCTCAGGGTCATAGTGATGAACCCACGTTTCATCACCAGTAACAATCCGATCGAAAATACTTTGCGGATTTTCACCACAGAGGTCCAAAAATTCCTTACAACAGTCAACTCGCACTTGTTTCTGCAGCGCGGTGAGCATTCGCGGCACCCATCTTGCACTGACCTTTGACAAATTCAGGCGCTCATGAAGGATTGTGTGAATAGTACCCACGGATAGCTTAGTCATTTCTGCTAATGTTTTCACTCTTACACGGGCATCTTCAAGTACAAGTTTTTCGACTAATTTGACGTTTTCTTCAGTAGCGGCACAAATTGGCCCCTCAGCGCGGGGGTCGTCTTCAATGCTCTCTCTACCCCGTTTGAATTCACTTGACCACTTCTGAATTGAAGATAGTGAAGGCGCAGAATCTTGGTAAACAGCCACCATTTCTTCATGGATAATTTTTTGAGTTTTTCCTTATTTTGTGAGGAATTTTATCACTGCGCGATGCTCGATTTTTTTCATCATTGTCGAATCAGTCATCATAGTTGTCTTTTCGCAATGATATCTTGAATACTAATGGTGGCAATTAAATGAAATTTTGTATTTATACCCTCAAAGAGTGTCATTAACTAATGAGATAATTAAATTACCCTCATCATTAGTATATCACCTCGATACTGAGAATACATTGAACGCCCTACGTAGCGACAACATTCGGGTCAGAGATCACACCATGCTGCTGACAAAAACTATCATTTTCTGGAAATTTCAAGTTGATGAATGTTTCGTAGATCCTACCGGTTCTAAAGAGTCCCGGTAGACAAGCGAGTGACAAAATTTCAAGTTGATGAATGTTTCGTAGATCATACCGGTTCTAAAGAGTCCCGGTAGACAAGCGAGTGACAAAATTTCAAGTTGATGAATGTTTCGTAGATCATATCGGTTCTAAAGAGTCCCGGTAGACAAGCGAGTGACAAAATTTCAAGTTGATGAATGTTTCGTAGATCATACCGGTTCTAAAGAGTCCCGGTAGACAAGCGAGTGACAAAATTTCAAGTTGATGAATGTTTCGTAGATCATATCGGTTCTAAAGAGTCCCGGTAGACAAGCGAGTGACAAAATTTCAAGTTGATGAATGTTTCGTAGATCCTACCGGTTCTAAAGAGTCCCGGTAGACAAGCGAGTGACAAAATTTCAAGTTGATGAATGTTTCGTAGATCATACCGGTTCTAAAGAGTCCCGGTAGACAAGCGAGTGACAAAATTTCAAGTTGATGAATGTTTCGTAGATCCTACCGGTTCTAAAGAGTCCCGGTAGACAAGCGAGTGACAAAATTTCAAGTTGATGAATGTTTCGTAGATCATACCGGTTCTAAAGAGTCCCGGTAGACAAGCGAGTGACAAAATTTCAAGTTGATGAATGTTTCGTAGATCCTACCGGTTCTAAAGAGTCCCGGTAGACAAGCGAGTGACAAAATTTCAAGTTGATGAATGTTTCGTAGATCCTATCGGTTCTAAAGAGTCCCGGTAGACAAGCGAGTGACAAAATTTCAAGTTGATGAATGTTTCGTAGATCATATCGGTTCTAAAGAGTCCCGGTAGACAAGCGAGTGACAAAATTTCAAGTTGATGAATGTTTCGTAGATCATACCGGTTCTAAAGAGTCCCGGTAGACAAGCGAGTGACAAAATTTCAAGTTGATGAATGTTTCGTAGATCCTACCGGTTCTAAAGAGTCCCGGTAGACAAGCGAGTGACAAAATTTCAAGTTGATGAATGTTTCGTAGATCCTATCGGTTCTAAAGAGTCCCGGTAGACAAGCGAGTGACAAAATTTCAAGTTGATGAATGTTTCGTAGATCATATCGGTTCTAAAGAGTCCCGGTAGACAAGCGAGTGACAAAATTTCAAGTTGATGAATGTTTCGTAGATCATATCGGTTCTAAAGAGTCCCGGTAGACAAGCGAGTGACAAAATTTCAAGTTGATGAATGTTTCGTAGATCATACCGGTTCTAAAGAGTCCCGGTAGACAAGCGAGTGACAAAATTTCAAGTTGATGAATGTTTCGTAGATCCTACCGGTTCTAAAGAGTCCCGGTAGACAAGCGAGTGACAAAATTTCAAGTTGATGAATGTTTCGTAGATCCTACCGGTTCTAAAGAGTCCCGGTAGACAAGCGAGTGACAAAATTTCAAGTTGATGAATGTTTCGTAGATCCTACCGGTTCTAAAGAGTCCCGGTAGACAAGCGAGTGACAAAATTTCAAGTTGATCAATGTTTCGTAGATCCTATCGGTTCTAAAGAGTCCCGGCAGACAAGCGAGTGACAAAATTTCAAGTTGATCAATGTTTCGTAGATCCTATCGGTTCTAAAGAGTCCCGGTAGACAAGCGAGTGACAAAATTTCAAGTTGATCAATGTTTCGTAGATCCTACCGGTTCTAAAGAGTCCCGGTAGACAAGCGAGTGACAAAATTTCAAGTTGATCAATGTTTCGTAGATCCTATCGGTTCTAAAGAGTCCCGGTAGACAAGCGAGTGACAAAATTTCAAGTTGATGAATGTTTCGTAGATCCTATCGGTTCTAAAGAGTCCCGGTAGACAAGCGAGTGACAAAATTTCAAGTTGATGAATGTTTCGTAGATCATATCGGTTCTAAAGAGTCCCGGTAGACAAGCGAGTGACAAAATTTCAAGTTGATGAATGTTTCGTAGATCATATCGGTTCTAAAGAGTCCCGGTAGACAAGCGAGTGACAAAATTTCAAGTTGATGAATGTTTCGTAGATCCTATCGGTTCTAAAGAGTCCCGGTAGACAAGCGAGTGACAAAATTTCAAGTTGATGAATGTTTCGTAGATCATATCGGTTCTAAAGAGTCCCGGTAGACAAGCGAGTGACAAAATTTCAAGTTGATGAATGTTTCGTAGATCATATCGGTTCTAAAGAGTCCCGGTAGACAAGCGAGTGACAAAATTTCAAGTTGATGAATGTTTCGTAGATCCTATCGGTTCTAAAGAGTCCCGGTAGACAAGCGAGTGACAAAATTTCAAGTTAATGAATGTTTCGTAGATCCTATCGGTTCTAAAGAGTCCCGGTAGACAAGCGAGTGACAAAATTTCAAGTTGATGAATGTTTCGTAGATCCTATCGGTTCTAAAGAGTCCCGGTAGACAAGCGAGTGACAAAATTTCAAGTTGATCAATGTTTCGTAGATCATACCGGTTCTAAAGAGTCCCGGTAGACAAGCGAGTGACAAAATTTCAAGTTGATGAATGTTTCGTAGATCCTATCGGTTCTAAAGAGTCCCGGTAGACAAGCGAGTGACAAAATTTCAAGTTGATCAATGTTTCGTAGATCATACCGGTTCTAAAGAGTCCCGGTAGACAAGCGAGTGACAAAATTTCAAGTTGATGAATGTTTCGTAGATCCTATCGGTTCTAAAGAGTCCCGGTAGACAAGCGAGTGACAAAATTTCAAGTTGATCAATGTTTCGTAGATCATACCGGTTCTAAAGAGTCCCGGTAGACAAGCGAGTGACAAAATTTCAAGTTGATGAATGTTTCGTAGATCCTATCGGTTCTAAAGAGTCCCGGTAGACAAGCGAGTGACAAAATTTCAAGTTGATGAATGTTTCGTAGATCCTATCGGTTCTAAAGAGTCCCGGTAGACAAGCGAGTGACAAAATTTCAAGTTGATGAATGTTTCGTAGATCCTATCGGTTCTAAAGAGTCCCGGTAGACAAGCGAGTGACAAAATTTCAAGTTGATCAATTTTTCGTAGATCCTACCGGTTCTAAAGAGTCCCGGTAGACAAGCGAGTGACAAAATTTCAAGTTGATCAATGTTTCGTAGATCATACCGGTTCTAAAGAGTCCCGGTAGACAAGCGAGTGACAAAATTTCAAGTTGATGAATGTTTCGTAGATCCTATCGGTTCTAAAGAGTCCCGGTAGACAAGCGAGTGACAAAATTTCAAGTTGATCAATGTTTCGTAGATCATACCGGTTCTAAAGAGTCCCGGTAGACAAGCGAGTGACAAAATTTCAAGTTGATGAATGTTTCGTAGATCATACCGGTTCTAAAGAGTCCCGGTAGACAAGCGAGTGACAAAATTTCAAGTTGATGAATGTTTCGTAGATCCTATCGGTTCTAAAGAGTCCCGGTAGACAAACGAGTGACAAAATTTCAAGTTGATGAATGTTTCGTAGATCCTATCGGTTCTAAAGAGTCCCGGTAGACAAGCGAGTGACAAAATTTCAAGTTGATCAATGTTTCGTAGATCATATCGGTTCTAAAGAGTCCCGGTAGACAAACGAGTGACAAAATTTCAAGTTGATGAATGTTTCGTAGATCCTATCGGTTCTAAAGAGTCCCGGTAGACAAGCGAGTGACAAAATTTCAAGTTGATCAATGTTTCGTAGATCATATCGGTTCTAAAGAGTCCCGGTAGACAAGCGAGTGACAAAATTTCAAGTTGATGAATGTTTCGTAGATCCTACCGGTTCTAAAGAGTCCCGGTAGACAAGCGAGTGACAAAATTTCAAGTTGATGAATGTTTCGTAGATCCTACCGGTTCTAAAGAGTCCCGGTAGACAAGCGAGTGACAAAATTTCAAGTTGATCAATGTTTCGTAGATCATACCGGTTCTAAAGAGTCCCGGTAGACAAGCGAGTGACAAAATTTCAAGTTGATGAATGTTTCGTAGATCCTATCGGTTCTAAAGAGTCCCGGTAGACAAGCGAGTGACAAAATTTCAAGTTGATGAATGTTTCGTAGATCCTATCGGTTCTAAAGAGTCCCGGTAGACAAGCGAGTGACAAAATTTCAAGTTGATGAATGTTTCGTAGATCATATCGGTTCTAAAGAGTCCCGGTAGACAAGCGAGTGACAAAATTTCAAGTTGATCAATGTTTCGTAGATCCTATCGGTTCTAAAGAGTCCCGGTAGACAAGCGAGTGACAAAATTTCAAGTTGATGAATGTTTCGTAGATCCTATCGGTTCTAAAGAGTCCCGGTAGACAAGCGAGTGACAAAATTTCAAGTTGATGAATGTTTCGTAGATCATATCGGTTCTAAAGAGTCCCGGTAGACAAGCGAGTGACAAAATTTCAAGTTGATGAATGTTTCGTAGATCCTATCGGTTCTAAAGAGTCCCGGTAGACAAGCGAGTGACAAAATTTCAAGTTGATGAATGTTTCGTAGATCATATCGGTTCTAAAGAGTCCCGGTAGACTAGCGAGTGACAAAATTTCAAGTTGATGAATGTTTCGTAGATCCTATCGGTTCTAAAGAGTCCCGGTAGACAAGCGAGTGACAAAATTTCAAGTTGATGAATGTTTCGTAGATCCTATCGGTTCTAAAGAGTCCCGGTAGACAAGCGAGTGACAAAATTTCAAGTTGATGAATGTTTCGTAGATCCTATCGGTTCTAAAGAGTCCCGGTAGACAAGCGAGTGACAAAATTTCAAGTTGATGAATGTTTCGTAGATCCTATCGGTTCTAAAGAGTCCCGGTAGACAAGCGAGTGACAAAATTTCAAGTTGATGAATGTTTCGTAGATCATACCGGTTCTAAAGAGTCCCGGCAGACAAGCGAGTGACAAAATTTCAAGTTGATGAATGTTTCGTAGATCCTATCGGTTCTAAAGAGTCCCGGTAGACAAGCGAGTGACAAAATTTCAAGTTGATCAATGTTTCGTAGATCCTATCGGTTCTAAAGAGTCCCGGTAGACAAGCGAGTGACAAAATTTCAAGTTGATGAATGTTTCGTAGATCCTATCGATTCTAAAGAGTCCCGGTAGACAAGCGAGTGACAAAATTCGAAAAGGTACAAAATAACGAATTTTAGGTACAAAAATAAAGGAAGGTAAAATTTTTCTTGCAATATATGGCCAATGTTGAACACATTGACATGTTTTTTTATGAATTTATTCAACTAACATTTTATTGCAACCTTTGAATTTGTTAAGAATGAGCTAACCAGTCTACTCGTATTCTTTGTTTTCGCCTGAAGGCCGAAAATGAGACAAACCCACCTGAATAGTTGAATATTATATCAAACTGATATTGGATGTAACAGGCCGATGTGTGGGTAGATTGGACAGGGTGGGATTAGGAAAGCAGAACCTGGTGATGTCTGCACACATAACAATAATATTTCCACTTTTTTTACCTACATTTTCTCTCCTTGTTTGTCATGACGTTTACTATCTTGAATCTAACGTTAAGTTACAAACATTATTCTTCTTCATAAATCTATACAGGCTACTTCTGATAACTCTGTTAATGCTGTTGTTTGCAGTAAGTTTCTGAAACGGAATGTTATTTTTACCTTTTTACGATAGCACAGTATTAATTAGTGACGTAAAAATCAATCTTACTTCCTGTTATTCAATTTCACACAATTTCGTGGTGAGAGTTTTTTGAGTAGGACAGTATTCGCCTGAAGTTTCAGAAGATTTGGTACTTATTTTTGTAATCCTACATATGTATGTGAACGATAGCGCATAAACCAAGTTTAAAGGTTCCAGAACAATATACTAGTGTGAGAACGCTAAACGTCACCAAGCAGTTTATCGCATGTTTTAAGATATAGTTAAAATAAATATTAACTATTTTCTTTTTCTGTTGTATTCTCTTAGATCAAGAATTAAAAAAAAATTGAACAAGCAATTAAATTATATTATCTTAGGTTATAACTAAACAACAACAAAATGGCATTATGTTCAAATGAATTATTTTTTATTTCTTTTTTTTACAAAAAAATAATTATATCAGCTTCTTGAACAAAAAAAAATATTGATTGTATCCTATTTCACCCTCACAATTTTTAAAGAAAACTATTGAGAAACAACTCATATTTATTAACGTTTTATGTTTTTCTTTTAGTCAACTTCCAATTTAGGTCACAAAAAACAGAATTCATCGAACAGGCTTATAATGTACATTGTCTAGTTATTTAATAAATCCAAACTCGACAGATCTAGCGCTGCTTGTTGCTGAGCTCTAGGAGCCGTGGAAATCTAGTCAGGTAATTCCGATGAATAAATACAATAGACGAACTAAACAATTAAATGAAATAAAAAATTTCCAGGGCACTCGGAAAGTTTTGCGAAAAAAAGTTTTATGAATGGAATGCTAGCGAGTTATAATTTGTTTTAGAAATTCGATTATTTAAAAGTAAAAATATATATGTTCCAAATTTAAATTTCCATCAAAATTTTGTGAAACCAGAAAGTGAAACGATTTTATCCCAAGTTTTTTCTCCTTAGCGGGGTATTTAGTATCAATTCCCACAACAAGCCACTGAACACGAGACTCCGAGGAAAAGGTTCCTCCACCACCACAACCCGCCCGCGCACACCGCGAACTAAACTAGAAACAAAACTTCCTATACACCACACCGGAAACACTTTTGGGTCATCCGCCCTACAGCCCTGGTTAGGCACCGTAAGGCTTCTTCTTGTTCCCTCAAATTAAAAACCAGCACAGCGGTCGAAGGGCCGTTGAGGAAGGACCTGTTGCAGACTGGAAAATGTGCTTTGGAAATTGGTTCAGTGGTTCAGACGCATGAAACTTTGTACAAGCGCTGGTGGAGAGGTTGTTTGAAAGGATGTAATAAAACAAAATTAACCCATACAACATTTTATGAACAACACGTATACAGACTGCTCAAAAAAGTTGTCAAATACCTATTTAATAGTCCTGTGACATTAACTCTCACCATCCTGAAAGGGGGACAGCAAGTCGGTTACACTGTTTCGACCTGTCTCCTGTGTTGACATGTCGCGGACACGATTGAAGTTCATAAGTACAGGTTTTAGCGTACTAAACTTTAAATGATTGAAAAGTATCATGTTTGATAGGTTTCACATTTTTTGTAATCTTATTAATGTGTGTGTGTCAAAAGTAAATTTCTTCCACCTAGCGCGGGACGTTCCGATTTTCAGGGTCTGGTGAAACACGCCGATTTACCTTTGATCGGGACGCCGAAAGTTAAGTAACCTAGAGGCAATACTTTACGAGTACTTTGTGATAGTATACTACGTTATATTGTGGTTGTATGAAGGTTATTTAGTTGGCTGTACTCGCATTACACCTTGTGTCAATTGTAACTCAAAAAGCTAACCAGACCATCAAGATAAAAGATGACGAAAAAAAGCCAAAGCGCTGCGCGTGTTCCTCCACATGCGCTGGCGACGTCGGTGCTGGTGACGCGTCCAACTAACCCACTTCCCATTTGCTGATGCATAATGTAATCAAATACTGAGTCAAGTTTTTAGTAAAAATCAATAAATATGATCAGAAGATTCCGCCAGTTTTACATAGGCCGTGAATGCGCTATCGGCAACTTGAGTTAACAATCTAGTCTCTCGTAAAGTTTGACAAAGTTTCCATGTTGTAAAAAGGCAGTGCGTTCGACATTTATTTGAGAATGTCAATATGATCAAAGGTAAACAAAGAAACAAGGCTCCGAACACTTGCCTTACAATGTCACTTTACCATTTGTACGTAATGGCGTATATACGACCACATCCCAGGAACAGGTTGTCAGTGCGCGAGCGGAATTTGACAAATAATGGAGCTGCGCAGCGATGTATGTCCCGCGCTTTAAAAGATAACCCCAGTATCGATCGATTCAACTTTTCCCACTCATCGGAACGCGACCGCAAGGCTCGCCGGCAACAGAGCTCGCGGTCCACGCGCAGGTAAGTGCCATGCGTGCCCTTGGACATCGTTCATCGTAGATGTTGCTGATTCACTGTCAATTAATGAATATCGACTAAAGGTGTGTTGCGACCGTAGCCTGAAGTTGGCCTTGCCCTTGTTCCACTAATTACACTGGCTGTTCATTTCCTTTATCGGGAACACAACCACGATAATTTGGTTATTACGGAGGTTCAAATAGGAAGGACTGCAGTGCCGCGCTGGGCTCTACTCGAACGAAGTGCTACAACGCCTACAACACATCCGGCCCGGGCACGGTCGCTTGCTGCCTAACTGCAGCTACCAGACTACTGACATGGCCCCCGACACTCTCCCGGCACTCAGCAAGTCGTGCTCGGTATGAGTTGCGTTAACTTCGAACAAATTCCATGGCAACATTACTGAGGAACGCCCAAAAATTCCGAATTATGTAATTCCGAATTTGAATATTCTGACTTTTAAAATTCCGAAATTCACAATCCCTAAGAGACTAAATTCCGACTATTCAAAAACACGATTCTTATTTTATCGAAATTCATAAATACGAATACGATTTGCATTTCAGTACATAACCTATATACTCAAGAAATAACTCGGTACAAAAAACGAAATAAAATTTCTCATTTCCAGCTGACTACTTGAATGCTCGAACGTATAAATTAATGTGCTCGTGCAGTTTTACAAGGCGTTTGTTACTAATATATTTTGCAACTAATATTATTCGGAACTTTGATATTCGGGATTCGTATTTATGATATTGCGGATGATTAATAATTCGGACTTTTTATAGTTCGGTATTTTCAAATTCGTCATATTGATTTTCGTAATTATAAACGAAATTATAAAAGAAAAATTAGGAATTATGCAACACGGAATTTTCATTTTCGGAATTTTGAACCATTCGGTGTTATAAAATTCGGAATTTTGAAATTCGTGATTATGACTATCGGAATTATGTTTTTCGTATTTATGTACTGTACCCGACATAACTGATCTGAATAGAATAAGTTAAGACGATGTATTTCGGACAATGTTGCCATTATTGTTGTAACTTAGTTTTTTTATAAAAATACGTATAATGATTGACAAAACCGTTTCGTGTACCTAAATAATTATTTTTTCTATATATTTTGGCATGGCTGACGTCTCTAAAACAATTCGTAACTGTGGCGGCAGCATCCAGTCCGCGGGACTTCGCGACGTTCAACATTCAAAGCTGTGTGTAGGTCTCGCTGCGGCCTATTACAACGATTTTATTGATACATGTTTTATCGCAGAACTTAAAAGCGTATTTATCAAAGTAGAAGGAAAAAAGGGAGAGAAAGACCTAAAAGAAGTTGTTCCTAACTTTTAAAATTTTAAGGCTAGATAAAAAAACTGGATGGCATGAGTCAGAAGGCAACACTTACTCCGAAGGCACTAAACCGCTTGGTGCGGCGGTTGGCGCGCGGCGCGGGTCCCAGGAAGGCCTCGGACTTGGGCCTGGGCGGGCGCTTGGGGCGCAGTACGACCTGCGCGTCCTCGCGCGCCGCCTCGTCCAGCAGCTTGGAGTCGGACGACACGGACAGCTGCCGCCGCACCAGGTACTCGCCGTTGCCCGCGCCTCCATTCCATTCTGTGGATGCAGCAATCACTCTTTTAATAAAATTAATAAAACCTCCAGAACCCTGGTTGAGAGATATTAAGTGTGATATAAAATAAGATGATAAAGAAATAATTATGCATAATATATACTGGGAAAATTTAAATAACATTATAAAATAAAAAGAACACCTCGATCACAGGCGCAAACAACGTTGATACAACACATTAACAATGATACAATAATTAATTAAAATTAAAATTCTAAAACTATAACTACAATGGGATATCATTAGAACCAATTCAAATGCACTATAGAGATGAAATTACTAAATAATTATAAGTTTACATGAACAAAGTCAAAATAGTGATTACAATCAATAAAATAATATCACTACATGTTGTAATTCGATTGACTATCTTCTAAATTGCAATTTGATAAACAAATAAATAAATAAAAGCAATAAACATTCATTAGGATAAGATTGGAATTTATTAAAATGTAATAATAATAAAATAAAAAGACATTGTTCTGCGTGAGTGACAGCTTTCGCCCCCAGAGACCGCAGAGATCGGCCAAAGTGCTCGTTGTAATCTGAATTCGAAGAAGTCAATTGTCACTTATTTATGTCATATTAATCCTCGCAAATGCTCTGCAAACGCTCATGAGATATTTGTACATTCGGGTAAGTGAACTTTTATGTCATAAAGTTTATGACATATGTTTTTATGTGTTGTACTGTGCTGTAGCTGTTTGGCGAATAAATGTTTTAAATTTGAGTTTGAGTTTTATAAAGGTAAAATATTATTCAACCACACTTTTATTTAACCGTAGCGCTGTAACATCGCATCACCCACGCACACACCGATAAACCAGCCTGTGTCACGAATTAAATATGTTCATTTACCGCACCCACTTCAACAAAGTAGGTCCACGGATTTCCGTCATTTAACTAGACAGTTCCGTGATTTCTAGTTTGTACGACAAAACACTATTGGAATTACTTCACAATATCAATATGTTATGTCAAACCGTTGCTATGTCTTGCATCGATCATTACTAGTAAATTTTATGGCCGCTATTAATTGCACTGCTGTTAGACCTAGTTTTCACGGATATCACTATTAGTTATTAAGCTAGTTACGAGATGAAAAATTATGAGGTGCACACCTGCACCCTTTTAACCTCCCGTAAGTAATAAGAGCTTTTTTCCAGGTGTGATCTTCAAATGTTATTTAAGAGCTGTGTTCTAATATTTCCAGAAGTGTTCACGATTCATTATATTAAATAAAACGCTTTTTAACTAGATTTTATCACGTTAATTTAACATACAGTAGTACAGTTCTATAAAACTATTTGAAATATAAAAGTCTACTCATTCATATTTATTAATATTTTCAAACTTTCTAAACAAGCAACATCATAATAAGCATTAATAAATAATGTGACTGACGGGACTTTGAAAGTACTTTAAACCGGGGCAAAACAAGAATAATTACAAACGAGAGGCAAAACAAAAACTGTGGTGAAATCCAGTGGGCTAAAGCGATTTTTAAAATCTGTTTTAAGCTATAAAATAGGTCTCTAATAATAACGTTATGATAGTTTTGTATTGTTTTTATTTAAATATATAAATAAACACAGATGACATTGTACGTATCTATAAGTTCTTTTGAAGTCTGAATTGTGTCAGAAGACATTCTAATGAATGGAAAAAGGTGTGCTCTGGTGTGACACTCGTTTGTACTGCCCCGCCTGCAGCCCGCCGCGCGCCGCCCGCCGCGCGCTGCCCCAGCCGCGCTCTTCCAGCGTGCTTGCCTACCCACTGCCTGCCTAGGGCGTTGCTTGTCGCACCGTTTTAATTTAAAAACACTTACAAAAATACAGAACATAAATGGAACTGGCAATATCACAGTCAATCATTTGAAAACTGGAAATAATATTTTTTGCAGTATATAACTGCAGTAATCGGATTTTATCGCTTTTAATTATATTTTTACATTTTAACTCGGCGTTCAAAGTGTTCTGTTGAACCGATTACTTCATTTTTCGAGCCTTTCCGCCCCGGCCCCATACAAAACTTAGTGACGCGCGAGTCGTGTCATGGGCCCCCCTGAATGAGAACGCACCTAGCGCGTCATTGGTCCCCGGTAATGTTTTTACGCTATTTTAAGCAGTTTTAACTATAATAATACAACGTGAAAGCTTTAATTGTGTATTATGTTTTATATATTAGTTTAGTGTGTTTTAAAGTGGCTAACTACGTGTTTTATAGGAAACAGAAGGTAAGGACCTTTTATACTTTTTTGTTGAATTTATTGTTGATATAGGGTGGTATAATAGCTATAGATATTACCGTTTAGGAATCATATTGCATCAACCTGGATTAATTAGTTAAGTATATATATTTTATAATTTTGTTCCAGAATTAATTAGAAAACGCAGATATATTCCCGAATCAGAAATAGAAACACAGTGGGACGATGAGCAATTATTCAAGCAGAACTGTCAGTCCTTGGAACCTAGTAGTGGAACAATTATGTAGAGGACTCGAGGAAGGATGGTCCAGCATGCATGACGAAAACAACGAAGGTGATGCAATGTGCACTAAGAATAAGAAGACGGAAGATGTACATTCTTTGACATTCGTGGATATACACAGCTGCATATATTTTGGGCAATCTGTGTCCAATGAATTACTTCGATTTAACATTACTGAAAGATATGCTATTGTGCAAAATATTATAGAAATACTTGAAAAATTATTCAATTGATACATAATGGGTATATATGTAAGAAAAGGTAGAATGATCCCGGATAAGTTTGAAAAGTAAATAATTAATATTTTCTAAGATTTATTATCAAAACATTGATCACAATGTTTTTATTTCAATTTCATATTTTGGAAGGCAGCGCAAGATGTTGGTTCTGTTAGTATTGATTGTGCTATCCCTACTTCCAGTACGTTGACGGCGTGTGCTTGTTGATCCCATTCTATTGTTGATGTTTGTATCTAAAGACTGTTATAATTAGATACTTTTAAGGACATTTGTTTCTTATGACAAATCTAATTACTTACTTCAATTATTGAGCTGTTGTTTAACATGTTAAAATTGATTAATCAATGTAATCATAAATTGTAACTGATAAATTTTACTGTTAACAAATTATAAAAATATATCAATTTTTTCTACCTCCATGGTGCAGATGGCTAGATGATGATAGATAGAGCGTTCTATTCTTAAAAGCAATAATAACGATTAGTATTTGTGAAATGCTTTAAAACATTCCAGGCATAATCCAGGAAAACCTGGACAGTCCGGACAGCCAAATAATCCTTCGACTTTTTTTTTATGTACATTAAAGCAGAGCCTGCATCGTTTTCTCATTGTTTTGCTATTTCTCTTGAGTAAATGTGCCGGCAAATGAATTCTACCAGGATGTGACGGTCGAATGGTCTCTGATTTATTAGGTAACAGGTGTTCAATGACTTGTAATCAAAAATCATACAAAGTTTTCTTCCTTTATCTGTTTAAATTATATAAGGAAAACGAATATACGAACTGAACCTGCATGATGTGGATAATTACTTATTTATACCATCTTAACGTTTTGTGTTCTGCACAATAATAACTTGACATTTGGTCGTGCTTGTCAACTGATCTCAGATATTTGTTGTATTAAACCTGCATTTTAGGTTTGAAGTCCTTTCCG
Source organism: Marasmarcha lunaedactyla (assembly GCA_923062675.1). Lineage (NCBI taxonomy): Eukaryota > Metazoa > Arthropoda > Insecta > Lepidoptera > Pterophoridae > Marasmarcha > Marasmarcha lunaedactyla. Next base: position 24,460,220 of record OV281355.1, read on the forward strand.
TATTTATTTTTTGTATGTACGTATTCGCTTTTGTGTTCGGAACTGACGAAACAGACCTCCCTCTTATCTTGCCATTTTGTAACCGTAACATTTTTATTGTTATGCATAATACAAGCTTCGTTTATTTGTTGGTTAGTATTAATTACCTCTTTGCAATCCTTTTTTTATTTTGCCTTAAGTGCCGGTCAAATATGTGTTATTTAAGAATTCTTTGGCCATATCAATAATTTTAGTTAATAGGTTACTTTAAGTTTTCTGTCAATACGAATCTCCATTCTGAGGTATTTTAAAGAAGTAATATGAATGTTCTTATTATTATCACGAATTTCTTATGTATTTTGAACCAAAACAAATGTGTACCATAAAAGAGTTGGGAAGATGGCACTTTTTCATATTTTAGTGTATGAGTTATGGATTATTAAACAATTAAGTATTGCATGTGGTTGACGATCTCTAACATTTTAATTTACCAAAAAATGTAGTGGCCACAGATATTAGTGTCTCTAATGTGTTAATTTTTATATAAAATAAAAGGATATTTTGTTTGAATTGAATAAAAATTTCAATTTCCTAATTACGCGCTTGTCGCATCATGGACCTCCCTGAAGGTTTCTTCATGACGCGCTAGGTGCGTCATGGGCCAGGTATCGGTTAATATGAATCGGTTAAATGAATCTTGAAAACAGAAGAAAATATTACCTGCATTTTCTCTACGTCCAACCCGATCTTGAATAAACTACCCACTTATTAAAAGTCAACAAAGCAATATTTTCTTCTTTGCAAGCTTTTCATGTAAGTTTACTATAATTAGCGGTTTTGAATCGTTAATATTTTCCACACAACTAATTAAGGTGACTAAAAGAACAGATAAGCAAATTATCAGCTTTAGCAGAAATAAGATAGGACCATTATATAAACATGTGTATAAAAAAAATATATATTTAGAATATTATTGTTCCCGAGTCTCCTCTTCAGCTGTCGAATTTTACTGAAGACAATATGTCGAATCCATGTTGTCGCTATATTTTGAAAGCATTTACTATGAAAGTAACAACTCTTTATATTAACCGAGCCTCATCGGAATTTGCGCAAAACCAAAAAAAGTGAGGATTCCATTTTAACATTTCTTATCTACTCTTGTGGCGAATTGTTAGATATTAAAACAAAACGAAGGGCCGCGCAAAAGTGCTCGGTATACGTCATACAATTTTTTTGTTGAGGACTTTTATTGCTCTGGTGTTTTTCCACGCTTAGTGTAGATTTCAACTTTGACGTCGTTTACAGTGAACATTCGATCCATTGGGTAAAACTAGTCCTTATCTAATAGTCCACACCGAGGCGAACGTACAGCAGTAGGATCTGTGGCGCGCTGTGCAAATGACGCCAGCAGAGGTAAGACTGGTTGATAGATATACCATACGTACCATAGTGATCGTCCTTGTGGTGGGGGATGTTGCCGTTGGGCTCCAGACGGTCGAGGCGGTCCAAGCACTCCTCGGAGTAGCCGTTGTAGGCCAGCGGCGCGCGCGTGCCGTTGTGCCTCGCGCCGCACTCCGCCGTCTCAGAATCCTCCTTGGTGGCTGCGACAATCAGGAAAACACATATCAGTACCCTTCTAAAGAAACTCGCTTTTAATGGTGTCAAGGGGTCTTTATTGAGGTGGTTTTCCTCGTATATACATAAACGCAAGCAAAAAATTGTGGTAACGATTATGACTCTGAATTATATACTATCACTTCTGGTGTGCCACAAGGCTCCATTTTAGGACCATTTTTATTTATTTTGTTTCTCAATGACATTAAAAGAATTATATAAAATACTCAGACTTTATCATACATGCAGATGACCCAACAATATACGAAAATGTTAAAAGCATACACTTCTTCAATTTGACCTTCTGTCTTTAGAAAACTATTGCTCAATCAATCATATTTACCTTAGTTTCAGTATATCTAAAATTATATCTTTCACCAGAAAAAGGAAACAAATAAGTTACAAGTATGAAATAAATAGAATTACTGTTGAAAACGGTCATAGCATTAGAGACCTTGGTATGAATATTTGATGTTCACATCAACAATACTGTCAGCAAAGCTTATAGAGTTTTTGGGTTTATATTTAGGTTGGCTATACTTTTTTCAATTTTCATAAATTCAATATCCCAAAACTTAACTTCTCTCTACCACATGTACGCAGACGATTTACAAATTTACACCCACGGAACACTTGAGGATTTGCCTAAGGCCATCGAGCAAATAAACTGTGATCTGTCAACAATACTCGACTGGGGTAACGCTCACGGTTTAACTGTCAATCCCACCAAAACCCAAGCGATAGTTATTGCAAGCTCTGTCGAAAGAAATCGCATAAATTGGCAACAAGTACCACGTGTAGTTTTCAATGGCGTGCATGTCACATTCAGCGAAACCGTGAAGAATTTAGGCCTTTGGTTTGACAAAACACTGTCATGGAGTTCTCAAATTGAAGCAGTGAGCAGAAAGATGTTTGCCAGGACTAAATCACTTAAACGTTTGCGCAATCTTTTGCCAATGCGTACTAAAGTTTCTATAGCACAATCTCTGTTTCTTCCAATTCTCGACTATGCTGATGTATGTTACCTCGATCTTACGGAGCTACAGTTGGACAAACTTGAGCGCCTACAGAATATTTGTATCCGTTTTGTATACGGTTTACGAAAATACGATCACATATCCGAATTTCGCGCTAAGCTCAAGTGGCTTCTGATCCGCCTTCGCAGGGATACACACATTCTCTGTCTTCTGTACCGAGTGCTGTTTGATTCTGCTGCACCGAACTATTTCCACGACAAATTTAGGTTTAGATGTGATGATCATGAAAGGAAATTGAGATCCTCTGAAAACCTACTGCTCCGCACACCAAGGCACACAACGCATTGGTACAATCACTCCTTTTCAGTGCGAGCAGTGTCACTTTGGAATGACCTACCACTCGAAATAAAACGCTGTCGATCCTTAAATTCTTTTAAATTCAACTTGAAGAAACACTTTTTATCAAAAGTTTATAACTAAGTGAATAATATATATGTATGTATTTATATATTTTTTTATATAATTATATATATTTATATTATTAATATTTTTATTATTATGTAAGTGTTTAACTATATGTATGTAATATTTATGTGTGTATGTAGTTTTTAAGTGAACTGAAATGCTATAAATCTTGATTATAACATCAACGTTTCTGGTTGTCTGGTAGAGATCGCTGTGTAGCGATAAGACCGCCAAATATAACCTTATCATATAATCAAATTTCATTTTTTTTTCTCTTTTTAATGGTATTTCTTTTTCTAAAGGTGTATTGAAGTGTAAATAAATAAATAAATACCGTTTTCAGAAACCCCCCCCACACTTATATCTTTTGAATGTACTAATTAGACCAATTCTTGAGTATGCTGTTGTAATATGGGATCCTTATTATAACAAATATATAAACATTATTGAGCATGTCCAAAAAAAGTTTATGAAGATGACAAGTTTTAGATGCCACCATCAATATGGCAAATACAACAGTTGGCTTAAGAAATTAAATTTGCTCTCTCTTGAACAACGTAGAATTCAATTAGAGCAATGAAGTTTATGTATAATTATTCATAATAAATTTGACTGTCCTGAGCTTATTAACAATATTAGTTTTCGTGTGTCGGTTACAAGTATAAGAAGAAAGCGTTTATTTGCAACTAACTTTTGTAGGACCAATACCGGCCGACGTTCACCAGTTTTTAGAATGTGTAAAAGAGATAATGAGCTGTTTACGGATTTGGACACATTTCTCGTAACATAAACAAATATAAAAAAGAAATTGTAACAACATTGAAAGAACATGAATGTTGTTAATATTATATATTAAATGTTAATATTAATGAAATACCTTGAATATAATAAATACTTATTGTTTAATTTACAAATTTAACACGCTTTGTACTGTATTTTTATTTTTGCTTTTTGTTTTTATATTTTCTTTTCGTGTGATTATCGGGAAACAATAATAACGTATAATCATCTGTCGATCGTGTCATTGGGATGTATGTAATCATATCCAATTTACATCATTAAGAAAAGTTATGAACATTACTATTTGTGATCACCTTATGTTTAGTAAAATAAAAATAAAATAAATAAAACTTTAAAGGGCAAATTGTTATCTTTTTTTTCTGGGAAACATTTCGGGATAAAGGGCCTCTTATCCTAATGAAGTAGATTTCGTGCATCCCTAGCGCGCCGAACGAACATCGCAAAAGCCCCGAGTAAACTCGGATGACACCTATCACGAACCACTGTATAAAATTATTTGCAGTAGGACCACTGCACTGCTATGTAAGAGTTAGTAAATTAGTAGATTTATATATTTAACCATAATATAAACTTCTATATAAAAAATAATAATCTTACTCAAAATAAAAATACTATAGAAGAAGAGTATTGGTTTTGTAAATTTTTAACCGACTTCAAAACAGGAGGACGTGCAATAACTTTTTTAAAATTTACACATTTTTTTCAGGCGCCGCTTGTAATATTTTATATTTTTATTAAAAAATTTATTTCAAAAATTTGCGTTAAATACATAATTTCCCAAAATGAGATTAGCCGATGCCAGACGGAACAATTTCATGGTCCGAACAAAGCTATTGCATCAATTCACAAAGAGCTATGATTTGGTACTGACCTTTGGAACCTTGTTAAAATACTAAAAGTCCGAAATCGAACAAGTCTATAAATAATTTAACATTATTTTTTATTTCACAGAAACTCAGACAGTAATTCAACCTAGGCTAGATGAAAAACATAAGGAGCCCGAGAGGATACGAACCTCGGCTTAGTATTTGTGTCGTATGCACCCCAAAAATCTTTCAGAAGGTTAATAAACCTCCCGAGCAATAAAATTACTTAAGTCATCGCAACCTGACACACACACTGAAATTCCCGACAGCTACGCACTAGCAGTTCGACTGACAGCGATATCGTCGAGACTGGACCGCGGCTTCCCCCTCCCCCCTCCACGACGGGCTAATGGCCAGGTTTGCATTAGGGAATTGCTCATTTTCCCAGGCGTTAATATAACGAGGATATTATGCTTTGATTCCGAGTTGCCCTCGAGGTAATCTCACTCGCAGCAGACTTGATTGAGGCACATCAAATATTTTAGAAGCTTGGGGAGCGGAACATATACCCATGGGCGTCGGTATCAAATGTTTCAAAAGCTAAGGTCTGTTCGTTTGAATGGTTTAATTTCAATAACCACCACTCACATTTAAATAATTTATTGCGTTAATATCTAACGCTTTTGGAATTACTCACGGATTCTATAATTCACCTCACGGGTGCCACTTCGTGACACTAAATACTAATAGTTTGTATTTAAAACGTGTTACACTATAATACAATTTTCAACACATTTTCATAGTCACAATATGAACGTGGCAATATCAGCATGCAATTAGCGCTGGAGCGGGCATAGACAAATTTAATCAAGTACCTACCTACATTAGTAAGTACGCAGCAACATTTACCGGCGACGTAACGTCCAGAATTGATACAGTTAGTATTTCACGTTATACTATTTCCATTTCTTTATTTTCTCGATGACAGTTCTAATTTGATATAATGTAGTGTTGTGACCAAATAAGTAATGATATCGATCGCATATATTTATTATATTTTGAACAAAGACAAATACAACAAAAACAATCAAATATATATCCGGCAGTATTTTAGTTTCTTACATTTTGTAAAAAAATATCGGGTCTGTTATCGTGTTACGTTTATCGATATAGCTCCATCCCTATCAGTTTCTCCGACTCTTGTACGTGTGTAAACGTCATATTTTTATAAAATAATGCATACATAATGTAAAAAAAAAGTTTTCACAGGAGCTGTCATCGAGAAAATAAAGAAATGGAAATAATATAAGGGACAGTATCACATTTACTACAGAAATGTTCATGCTTTATGACACATTAAACGACATGCCCTGTAAAGCCTGCCAAGTAGTCATTTATAAGAAGTTTTTTTTTGACATGAAACTAGGTGGGTCGGTTTAATACTTTGTGACTCTTTTATACCTGACAGAGTGCAGGCACTTGGACAAATCACGATCAATTTGACTACAAAAGATGAGATACGAGACTGCTAAATATACAGATATTGAATATTTTGTTATATTACATTTTTTGTTATTTTTATATAGTTTTGTTATGAAGCTAATATCGAAAAGCCTTCAATCCAACACAACCCTTTACTATTTAATATTACAAGTAAACATCGTAAGTTGTACCAGCAGTAGCAAGACACAGACTGCGAGCTCAGAGACCCAGCTGCAACAGGTCGTCACAGCTCCTAGGCCACCGGCGCGGTGCCGAGAACTCGGCGCCGCTGCTAATTCATGTAAACTCCGACCTACTCCGACCTCGCGACGGGAACCTACAAACTAATTCTCCAACAACGAGCAAGACTTCGTCTCCACTGAGCTCCTGGGGTAGCTTTAGTCATTGCGTTTGCAACAAGAGCTGCTGAGGTCTTAAAGAGATATGTTAATTTGTCGGTTTTTACCTAGTGAATGTGTTGTGTTGTAGATTGGAATACAATATATTACTGATATATGTTTAACGGTGAACATAATTAATTCAGTTGAACTTTCATTTACATCATCATAGAAAATAAACCCAAGCGTATCAAACGAGCCAAACCCGGGAAAGCAAACATTAGTATTAATAAACGCCGTGCCACATAGAGCCGGAGCCACTCCACAGCAAAGAAAGAAAGAAAGAATTTATTTGCAGAATATGGTCTAGGCTGGAAGTTACAATTAGTGAGTACAGCAGATTCAACCGTTGTGACGGTGTGCAAATGTTTAAATTGACTATAGTTTGGAATAGAATACAATGACAATACGTGGGACGTCTGCAATAAAAAAAATTTATGACAAAAAGAAAGCATCTTAAATCAATTTTACGATGTCAATATCAATGTCAATTAATAAAATAAAATATAATTCCAAATCATAACTAAATTATTACATTATTCATAATATCCATGTCAATTAATAATAAATACTAATTCCATTTATATTCAAAAGGAAGGATTTTAATTATTTAAGATGTCAACTTAAAAATTCATTCACACTATAAAAGTTTTTATCTAATAAAAAATTGAACAATTCGTTCTTAAATTTCTTAATGGGCATTTCTTTTAAAAAATTTGGCAATTTATTATAAATACGATATAAATACGTTCCATATCCATGATATGGTAAAAGTGCTGTTTGTAGTCCACTTACAGCCCGTATTCGTCTGAGCACATATATATACATATTTCTCTAGCTTCGATCGTAAAATTGTCACATGTGCTTTCCAATCACACGATTTATCAATTTCTAACCCTAAAAATGTTGTTGAGTTTTCATTTTTAATTGGTTCATCATTATAGTTAATGTTAATTCTGGAAATTTCATATTAACTGTTTTAAATTGAATTAATTTGGTTTTGGAAATATTTATTTTTAAATTATTTAATTCAAGCCAGTCTTTTACTTTTGTCAATGAAGTATTGATTTCATCTTTAAGTTTACTTGGGTCAGAGGAGTTAATTAATAAAGAAGTGTCATCAGCAAATAATATGCCGCAAAAGACCGCAGCATTGGTCCGCCCGCCGCCGACGGCCGCAGACGTCAGTTACAGCGCAGTTGTTCGAACGACTGGGCCGAGCTTTATCACATTCACATTTAACTAATCATTTAACTAATCATTATTCGATTAAAGAACACAAGCTCTGCTTACTTTGGGGCCTTACAGTTGGTGTGTTTGTCTGGGGATTTAAATGAAATGAAAATTTAATTACGGGCTCGTAATTGTTCAAGTATTAGTTTTTTGTAACTTAACTTTGAAACAATCTTTATGATGTCTACATGGTAACACAACGTGGTATTGTATATAGTGGTTTTTCACTATAGACGAAACCAAATAGACGAAAACCGACTATGACAGTAACGTGGCGCAAACACTGTACGTGAGGTGACTGATCGCGTGCACACGCGGCACCTCGGTTACCGCCGGCTTCAGAAAGAATCGCCCTTATTCCTGTTACTCCTGCGACGCCACGGTTGACCATTCATAAATACTTTTATGCTATGCTTCATGTCTTGTTTTCTTTATATTATATAATTTAAGTTTTCGTGTTTAGCTATAATATAGAACGACCGCTCTTATCTACAAACGTGTAATATAACATTTATTAGATTTTAAAAATATTATGTGAAGACAGGCCAATGACACTCTTACTACCCGTTGTCCTAGGTGACGCGACGCGACGCAGTTGAGTGAGGACTTGAAGCAAGTATTCGTGTTTTAGTTAGAAAAAGATGGATCTAGATCTCCTTACTAATGCAGTGCTAAAACAAAAACTATTGTGGATTAAAAAACATGAAGATTATAGAAACCGTTTATTGTCAAGAAAAGCTTGGAAGATTCTTGCTGAAGGACTTGGGTGCACTAGTAAGGACATGTCAAAATAATTGAAATATTAACTTTACTACTCGTAATTAAGACTAAATCCATTCTCTTATGCTATTTGCGTTAAATAAAATTTAAGAATATTTTTCTTGTCTTGTAGAGCTTTTCGAGTTGAAACGTAATACTTCCGTCGTTATCTTTGGAAAGACTGTTGTCTCTGAAAAGTAGGTGACTATGAAGTTCGTTCAGAGTGAGCTGCAAGGCCACGTGCAATGTTTTTAGATTACAGTTTTTAAAAGTACGTCTAAATTTTATAAAGTGTGACGCTCTAGATCCAAAGGAACAATCCACAGCCATTCTGGCAAGTCACAATCTGTAATTGAAATGGATCTGTATCATCTCCCGGAACAGTATTTGCGTCTGGGTATGGTGTTAATATATAGGTTTTTAACAGGCCAAATGCTGTCACCAAGCAACACGAACAGAGGTTTAATATTGGAATTTAGCAAAAATATGTTTCTGCAAACATGCATCAACTACTTCGGCGTCATTGTCTTTACCAAAAACACCAATATCAACCATAATAAATTTGTAATTTGCGTCTATAATGGCTAAAAAGTACTTTTTAACTATATTAGACGGGACCATTTTCTTTCAGTTTCTTATTGCGAATATGAAACAGTTTGGAAAAAAACTACTTTTCCCAAAAATCTCTACATTCTCTCTCTACATTCTTAAATTTATCCATTATTGGTATTGACATGTGTTTTGGCGTCAAAATCTCCCACAAAGTAAAGCAAACTTGTTTTACAATATTTGCTACTGCTCTTTTTGATATGCGAAAACTGAATACAAGTTTTTTAAATGGCGTACCAGTTACCAAATACGTGAAATAATTAACCAATTATCTATCACATGTGATATTGCCCAAAAAAATAGTGAAAACATCTCCGTGATTCTTTTACAAAAGAATTCAAAAATATCCCTAAAAGACGATCCGGTGCTGACGCTGAAGATAGTGGTGGAGAGTACAGAGGTGTCTGGCCATATTTTGAGGCCCTGAAATTTTTAGAAGACTTGTGAATCCACGTAAAAGTTCCTCAAGCATTCCTATGACATTATTAGATGAAACCGATGTGCTTGATGATAACACAATTGTGCCCATTTTATTGAACATCGTGGAGTACAGATAGTATTGCAGAGAATCAAACTCAGGTGATACATGAACATGACACCATCTGAAAATTATAATTTCAATTCTCGGAACATCACGGGTCTGTAAAACTGTGATGATCGATCTTAAGCTGCTCAGTGGCAAAAAAGGAGAAAAAACTCAATGATTTTTTAAATTTATGCATTTTGAAAGAAAGAAATTATGTTGTTAAGGAAGGACATTGATGTTCAGGATGACGAAGACCTCAATTGATTCTTTAAAAAATTTAAAAAAAAAACTTTAAAAAATTCGGACAAACGTCAGTCAGTAAGTATATATCTCCTCAATAGAAATAGGTTTTTTAAAATTGTAAATTGTCAATGGGTTTAATTGCTGCAACAATGTAATCGAAAGTGCTTGGTGACAATCCACAATGCTCCTGAAATAAACGCAGGGTTTTTCTTAGTTTTGAATAGAAACGATGAAACTCTCCAAAATTGTTTTTCTCTAAATATATGTTTACAAAAAAATTAACACACAACTTGTGTTGTGCCCTCTTTGTTAACAAAGTTTTTTCAAGGCTAAGTATCTAAAATATGAGCAAAGCTACTGTGCTTCTGCCTCTACCCCCACCTGCCTCACCGCCCATGGTTAAAACAGTAATGAACTGAGATCGCCGCGCTTGTCGTACACCGCACACGGATGACGACCAGATAGGACACATGTCGCATGAAGTATTGGTCGCATTACAACCCCCAGCGTCGCGTCGCTACATGGCGCGTCCCGTCACTCACCTAGTACAATGAGTTACAATTAAAGTTTCCTTTGTTTAGTTTTCACATTATCGCAATATCTTTTATGTACAGCAACGTCGGCGCATAAATAAAAAGCAAATACAATAACATAAATGCATAATCAGAAGGCGAGCAACAGTGAGCTGCACGTTTGCGACTCCTGGATTTCAATAGTTCAAAGTGAGTTTGCGCGCCACAGCTGGCCTACTTACCACATCTTCAGAACTATACTGGAATTCATACGGAGTAACTTAGCTTCAGTTGAAAGTTATTAAGGTTCAATTTGGAAGAGATAATAATTGAAAATTATCTCCGGGATAGTGTACAATTAAGACTATTCAAGCAAAAACTCGTTTTATTGAACAACCTCTTTTGTTGAAACAGAGTTAAGAGGAGTTAATTTCTCCATATTGATAGAGTTCACGGTACTTCATCCAGATTACATTTTGAGCAAAGCACAGAGTGTGCAGACATTGTAAATCTATGTGCAGCCTTGGCTGCCCTCCAAAGCTTTACAACAACACAATTTAATTTGCATATGGGTTAAAGCTTCTAGCAATCCAATCAACATTTTTTGTAACTATTTTGAACCTTTCATGATTTATTTGAGAAGTGATAATGGAACTAAGACAATAAGCGGTCGAGTAGGTTCCGCACAGCACGGGACTCGCCACAGCTCCACCTCGATCTCGCGCCGTTTTCATAAACGATCGCAAACGAAGCGGGTGGGGCAGGTGAGCGTTGTTATTTTATATCAAGGATATTGTTACTGTACCTTTTTATGAGATACTGAAATCTCACATACGACATTGTTCGACTTGGGGTGTTATCACACCAATCGATCGATGGTAGCGTGGAAGAGGCAACGTCGATCGACCTCGATCGATTGGTGTGGTTACACCCTAATAATGCAAACTTCCAAGGACAAAAATGTCAGAAAGTAACGGCCAATAACAACACTTTATCTGCGAGACAATACTCTAAAACAGCTATACTCTAAGTGTGTTCCGCGGAACCCTAGGGTTCCGTGATACCTCTGTCGGGGTTCCGCAAGAATTTAGAAAAAAAAAATCAAAACACCTCTCTCTGGTCGCTCCGCGGCTGCGCGGACTCGGCGGCCGCGCGGAGTCAAAACGCTATGAACGTTATTTAATTCCAATATCTCAGTTCGATGCGCGCATCTTTTGAAAAGTATTTTCCCGAAGAACACAATACAAAAATTAAAGTGAATTCATGGATTCGTAATCCTTTTTTACCCAACTTGGAAAAGCCTGAAAACATGTCAAACGAGATATATGAATCTCTTTTAGAAATGTCATCAGACACAAGTATGGAGTCACTGTTCAAAACGACGCCTCTCAATGATTTTTGGTGCAGAATCCAAGATGAATATGCAATGCTTGGCCAAATGGCTCTGGATATTCTTCTCCCGTTCCCAACTACATATTTGTGCGAAACAGGATTCTCTACCTACGCAGCCACGAAAACAAAATATCGCAATAGACTGGACGCCGAAGCTGATATGAGACTCCAACTTTCTTCCATCAAACCAAAAAAATATCAACCAATTGATGAAAAATAAAAAACAGTTTCATACCTCCCACTAGATTTTTTCTTTTTTAATGTTTTCTATTATTGTCCTAGCCAAGTGGTGAAGTAAATAATAATTAGTAACTGTTACATTGTACTTTTATTATGCTGATTAATAAAAACTACACTTATAAAAACAATTGTTTTATTGTAGGGTACCATCAAGTATTTTGCTTCCCAAAAGGATTCCGTCATTTAAAAAGTTTGAGAACCACTGCTCTAAAAGAATTGACAGAGCGGACAGATCCGTAACAAACTTTCCACGTCAACATGTAAGTCTTCAGATCTCAGCATGTTATTATTATTATCATATAACATTTATTAACATATGCAGGTATGAGTTTTGCTTCCTCCTATTTGTAACAGTACGTACGCTCACCGGCACGGAAACTTGGTCACTTATACATTTTGCTATTTTTGACGTATTTTCGATCGTTTCGAAATATATAACATTAAGGGTGGTAAAAATCATTATTATGACGTGATTAAAGAGAGATTTAATGATTTTCTACACTTAAAGTCTTTATTATAAAGTTTTTTCTGTAACAACACATAACTCAGGAATCTACGTTATAATGTCGCACTGGTAAAGATTTCACGAATTGTTATTGTTTCACCTTTTTTTTTTACGTTTTAATAACGTGTACAGCTTCCTCTCGCTCTGATGACTGCCTCCATTCGATCAGGCATGCTTTCAATGACATTTCGAATGTCAACTTGTGGCATGGTCTCCCAAGCGTCTATCGCAGCACTGCGGAGCTCGGTAAGGGTTTGTGGTGGGTTAGGACTGGACTTAATTTTCCTTTTCACCGTGTCCCAGATGTGTTCTATTGGATTTAAGTCTGGCCAGCGAGCTGGCCATCGCAATCTTTGAATGCCCACGGTATCAAGATACTCTTCAACACATCTGGCGACGTGGGGCCGTGCATTGTCATGCATTAACTAAAAAATCCTCGGACCCTACAAACCCAGAATAGGGGACAACATGATCCTGGACGATATCTTCGATGTAGCGATCTGCGTTTAGCCTGTTTTCAATTCCACCAACTCTGTACGTGCTTCCAAACTTATACCTGCCCATACCATTATTGAGCCACATCGAAAACTAACAGTTTGAATAGCGGTAATGGGCAAATACCGTTCCCCTCGCCTTCTCCACACTCTGTCACGCCCATCTGGAACTCGTAAGACTATGCGGCTCTCATCTGTGAAGAGTACCTTTGCCCACTACTCATGTGTTCAGCTGACATGGTCTCGAGCGAATTGAAGTGGAGCTACTCGATGCTGTCTGAGGAGTTCTGGTACCCGTGCTGGTCTGCAAGCTTTTAAATTTGCTTCCATCATATGTCTCCTAATTGTTCTCTTGCTCACATTTACACCACGCACCATTTGGAGACGCTGACGTACCTCAACAGCGGTCCGATGACGGTTCCTGAATATCTCCAAACGGATAAAGTGATCATCCCGTTCTGTAGTGCATCGTCGACCTCCACTGCCTGGTCTCCTCGAGTAGCTCTCCGTTTCCCGGTATCATTTCAAGGCATACTGCGTAGAAGAACGCGGTATATGAAGCACAACAGCCACCTCTCGTTGGGTTAACCCCTGCCCGATAAGAACTACTGCTTGTGCAACTTGCTCTGGTGTTAATGGCATTTTTGATTGTTAAAAATCACGTTGAACGTCTGGTCAAAACCACGTATCTTCAAAAACCGATAAGTCGACAGCTTCAATATAGAAAAAACAAAAATCTAAAGTTTCTTGTAAGTCGGTCAAGTGACACTTTTTGACTAAATTAAAAAAAGGGTACAAATTACACTTAAAACATTGCTCTGCTCTTTTTAACTAAGAGTTATAATTTATTAACCTACCCTTTGTAAAAAATACTGAGAATCGTTGTAATCGCGATGTGCGAGCTTGGCCAAGATTCCGTGCCGCTGAGTGTGGTTCCGATATAAATATAGAAAGATATAAAGCACTAAATTACCTAGAGAATTCTAGCTTGAACAAAAACAAAAAAAGTCGGATTCATTCAAAACAAGAATCATAAGAATGGTCCAGATAGTAGAAACACCTACAGACACCACGCCGTGACTCACAGCGTTCCCAGCGATCGAGGCACGCGCGCTGAGCTCATCCGCACAATTCACGAGCTGCGGCAGTCGCAGACTCGCTACGCGGACTGCAGCCCCGAGCCCCAGAAGAAATTCGCCCGACAGGTGTAATCGAGTTATTGAGGCAATGTTACCGATGTATTGTGAACTAGAAGCCCCGCGGCACATCGGACCCCAGCAGAGTTTGGGATGCAATACAGCCTTTGTAACGTTTGGATACGTAGGTTTCAGTAGTGTCAGACTATATCCATTCTATCGATAAACAAGCAGAAAACTATTTCTTAAATAAAAACCAAAACTATTGTAGAAGAATAGATACCATTCTCAGTACAAGTGAGAAATGAATGTCGATAATAAAAGAGTTTACTTTTTACTTGAGCGCTAATCCCAGGAACGGCCAACCGGATTTAAACAATTCTTTGTGTACGTGATCAGTACACTATCGGACAAATGTTTCATATATTTTGCGGCATTACATTTGTGAAGTATCAAATTGGAGACCCTCACTGTAATTAGGTTTTGGTAACTGGTTGACACCCGTAGATTCACTCACGTTACATTTGCTATTGAAGTTTTACGCATTTTACGTTTCCCTACTCAACATTTTATTCATTTACGGAGTATCAATCAATTTTGTATGGATTTTGAAAAACGCGATCCAAAAGACTTATAAGTCGTAGCCATCCAAAGATTTCGTCAAAAAAACTAACTTTACCTTATAAATCGGATAAATTCTCTTAGAAAATCGACGTGAACAAAGACATGAAACTGTAGGAAATCCGAGTCGCGCGCTCCACGTGCCGCATCGACGTTCCGAAGGTCCTGCCCGTCCTGCCAAGGATCGCAATCTGCGGCTAATTTGGACTACATCCAAAATTGCCAATCTCAGGGTAAAGTTTTCATTTCTTTGGTTTCACTTTAATAAAGATATTTACTGAAATACGTAATCTTAAAAGTTTATAATTTCTACTTATACAAACTTTGGTGGACATGAATTGTTTATAACTCCGCGCGGGTTTACAAGTATGTCATTACAATACCACTAGAACGTGAATTATTAATTACTGCAAAAAATACTTTAACAATTCACATAGTTATGATGATTATTTTTTAATTAGGTAAAAATAACAAGTGAGTAAACATTTTAAAGTTATGATTAAAAATACATCTTTTCATACATAATAGACTTTAAACCAAAACTGTGTACGTAACGTTCAACAATCGTAGATGACAAAATTAACCAAATCATTGCCACAAAACTGAGCCAGATAAATAATAATATACTGAAACATCAAATGTCGATATCACAGGATAAAACCCAATTTCGCTCCAAAAGGCTAACCGAATTAATTCCACACTACCTGCACCATCCCACAATGGGGTGTCACCGAAATGGCTGTGGCGACATTTGCCAGGAACTAGGTCACGGGGACACACACCCGGGAAACACATTCCTTGCTGGGATTTTCCAGTAGAGCGACTGAAAGGCAATTACACCTCTGCATAGCTGCGTCTCTTTCCTTCGTGGCTTGCAAAGATTAGCGGAACAAGCCGCAACGTATATAAACCAAGGCAACCCTCTTAAAATAATGATAACGCAGATTTCAACGAAGCTGATGATTCTTGAATAGAAATTTCAGCAGAAAGTGAGATTCACATGAAACACAGCGCACGTTTTACTAGTATTACCTAAAATCTACTCCGACTTGGAGGCGGATAAGGAGGATGAGGATAAGGAGACGTGGGTTTAACGCAATGCAGAAGTTTTCATTGACCGACTGCATTCAAATAAGAGATTCTTTATTTATTTCATTATTCGTTCTTAGGTTCAAGTTCTCTACAGAACTATACCTACTTCCTCGATGTTGAATGGCGTAACGTATTATTTAACTTAAGGTCCGACTGTGTCCCAACTAAACTACCACAGTAGCCCGTAGTAAGGGCCACACCCCAAGTGCTGTTCCCCACACTGTACTTATTGGTCATAAGTTCCTCCTCAGATCTCATCTGGGGCGATGCTATGAGCACAACGCCTTCTATGTCAACCGCCATGATAATAAAATTAATTGAAACACCTTGTGACAGTTGTTCCATTACTTCGATACTCATACTAAACAATTTCCTTATCTTATTGTAACAAATTATTTTAATTTTGAAGTACACTGTAGTTAAAAGATGTTGTAGTTTCAAACAGGGGTTCCATCTCGGTGTCCTGAAATGCCGATTTGTAAACGCCATATTATGCAACGACAATAATTACTATAAAATAAAGTAAAATGTTTATAAAATGTGCAAAGATTCAGCTTATTTATTATATAACTTATTTATAGAAATGTCTTCCAGCAGATATGTGGCTGGGTAAAGTTGTTAGAGCGAAGTTAGAGAGTACTAAACATGCATAAAATACGTTCCAATAAATATACACAAAACAACTGTTATAAATCTTAATATTTTATTTTATTTTTAATTTTATTTTCATTGGATAACAAACAGTGTACATAATTATACAGTTTTACTACAGCAGACATAGTTAACACCATTTACATGCTGTCACATATAAGTAATAAAGCGCTTGTTTGATATTGGAATACATATTTAGTGTTACTTGAGCATCGCACTCACTCTCTTTTCTTTAGTTTGAATTAAACTTGGCACTGGGCATAATGCATAATACATTTTAAAAATGAAAGTCACCACAAGGGCGTATCGTTTTATATCTTAGTAAAGTACAATACACTATATACATATCATTGTATTCGGCATTCAATCGTGGAGAGGGGTTGGTTTGGGGGGCTCAACAATGATCGTAGCCAGAACACGCGCACGGGTCCCGCCTGATAGTAAGTGGCATCTTGCAAAACTTATTGTTCATGTGAAACTTTTGCAATGGTATCTACTCTGTAATTAAAGTATGTTTTAAAAACTGGTGTAAGTTTCAAATGTTGTATAAGTTAAATATCTGATCAGGACACTACAGTGCCAGGAAAGGCTTAACATTATCTTTTATAGGGCTATATTGATTTTTCTATTACAAAACTTTTTTAGTACTTAACTCTGAAATATGATACTTTAGAACATAGTGGCTATTTTTCTCATGTTCCTAAGAGTGCCCCCAATGCATGTATATGTCACTGGAAGATAACAAGATCCGCAAATTTATAAATTTCCCACAAAATTTATAAACGTTCGTAGGATTTTAAACAAGAGATAAATTGTAATATTTTACGCCCACATATTCGCAAATTTGCAAATTTGCGACGTCTCATGCTAAATTTATAAACTATTGCTCGAGTCCATAGACCTAGGGACAATCAGACTTGCCAAACTATACATTTATCAGCTTCGATTACCTACGTAACAGTGTTTTACTTTAGTAAGCCACGGGAAAATGAGATAGCCTCCAATAAACTAATTCGTCTTTTTTGCATATTATCTATTATATAGAAAGCGTAGTAGTTAAAATTGGGTTAGGTTAATGTTAGGCTGTATTTATCGCATGCGTGAGCCGAACGAGCGAGCGAGCGTGGTGCGGCAGCACCCAGCGAAGCGCCTAAATCAAAATTGAATGAAAATTCAAAATTTGATCAATAATATCATATTTTTTGGCGTGATAGTATTCTCTGTCTGTGGGCCGACGTGCCAAAACTTCAACTTTATTAAAATCTTGTATCATTTTGATGACATTTTTAACATTTTAAATTTTGTTTTCTGTCCATTCTTACTATTTTGGTCATGGCCACTACAAAACTTTCGTAGCCTGAGGTAAACTTTACTTCGTCAGCCAATCAGAGCGCACGTGGCGTTTGGTTATTGCTTACTTATTATTTTACGCGTGAGTTCGGTAAGTTTATCAGTTTGCGAATATGTGGGCGTAAAATAATATAATTTATCTCTCGTTTAGAATCTTTATCCTAGAAGAACAAGGAAGTTTTGTACGGTTAATGTACTGTTGATTTTTCAAAATAAATCCATTTTTCTATTCACCAAATTAGTGAATCAAAACAAAATTTTATAAGAATTCACTTGCTATTTTCAACTATTTGTGCCAGTATTAGTGTTAAAAAATGTTTGTTGATGTATTGGTAACTGATAAAAATTTAAACAACTTTATTCAAAACACTAGTTTTTTATTTATTATATTTTGTTGGAAATTAGTCGTATTATCACATCCCAAGAGGCATACGTCGAATTACAAGTCGCCCTGTATATATAGGTACAGTCGTGCGCTGCGATTTTGAATAACAAAACAAAATCTTCAACCCACTTTAATAAATAAATTTAAACTTATTGTGATTGTATATTGTGACAGTAGTTGAGGTGAATCCGAAGATTGAATGCGAATGGTTTCGTTAACATTAGCTGTATTATAAAAAACACACAAACACACTTTTTAAGCCAGTTTTATTGGTTTGACTTCCGTGAGGGGAGGTAATTTATTCACTATAAAACCTATTGTTACAAATCTACTTCACTGTTGGCTTCAACATTGAGACCCATGAAAAGGGTTGATCCACTCCTACTACACTCGCGGGGCTCCGTCGGAAGTAGTGGAGAGGTCATGTCGGTCCACCCTACGGTCGGATATTCTTGTATCGCCCATATCTACAATCAAAGCACGTTGGGCTGGAAATGGGAAACCAATTGCCAATACTGATACAAACAATTGTAAATTTCATAAAAGGTTTGAAATTGTTTAATACAATTTGTTATCTCATTCGATTTAGTAAACTTAAGACTACGTACAAATATTTACATATAAAAAGACAATGACTCCAGAAGCGGAAGAACTAATAAGCGGATTGCAAGTGACTCCTAGCTTTTAATTTAAATAAGTTTTTTAGACTTGTAAGACTTGTATTCTTGTAAACATATTGGTATTTATCTTAGCAAGCCACAGAACTGGTCCGTAGAGCGTAGCGCGCCGGCCGGTACGTCGAGTGTATTGAATGCCATCTCAAACTCGGGATTGCGCCGCCGCGCGCCGCACCGCTGAACAATGTCGTATAATACGATGGGATCAAGCCAAGTTGTTAGCGAACAACTGTGGAATGCGTCTACCGTAGAGACGTGACATTACTCGATTAGTGTAACCTAGTTAACTAACGTAGTGCTCGTTGCTGCCGCGCCCCTCCCACACTCCACTGACTCATCAATGAAAGATATGTTCACTTGCGTCTGACGACTTTACATAACGCCACGTGGGGCATAGTTTTCATAGCAAAGCGAGCATCATCCTACATGCGACCAAATAAATAACAACTTACTTAAGCTTTAACAAAAAATTTTTTGTCACTCAGGTCAAACAACAGGCCGTTTTGCTTTTTTAATTACCGTTTAGACTGCATTGTGTAATATCAGCGACATAAATACAAGAACAATAAAAATGCTGCAACCAAGTTGGATCTTTCATCACTGAATACGCGTGGCTCGTTCTCGTCATACTTCGACTAATGCCTGCTAAACATTCACAACTAGCGGAGTAGTAATTGATCAGAAGCGATATAAAAGGATGTGACGTTCTGCCAACCGCCACGGCAATTGTGCGGCAAGAAATAACAGTTTCAACGACCCGCACGCCTCGTGAACAATGGGCTGGCTGACCCGAGCGGCCACATCACCGCGGAGTTCCCTCTGCACTTAGAGTACTTCTCTGATCGTAAAATGGAAAGGGATTCGAAATGTTTCTCATTCTCAAAATTCAATATGAAACACAGTATTTATCGTATAACATTGAGGAATCTAAACTCTCTATAGCATTAGTATGAAAAGGATTTTTTTATATGTTTATATGTAAAGGGTGCACGCTGAAACTAACGCACCCATTGTTGGAGTTCTTTCCCATTAGACAGCTACATGTTCCCGCGTCGCCCACGGGATCGGCGTCGCGCTACTTCTGGTTAGAATTAACGCAGCGGACTGACGTCCATAACCTTCATAAATTTAAAGTAAAGGAAACTTTATGCAAATACCATTATGCAATAATGTTCATATCACAAAAGGAAAAAAAAAAATATTGGATAACAATAAGCTCGAAGCGTGGTAGGCGCGGCGTCACACACTCCGATATACGAAATCGAACCTGCGCGCGACTTGAGCCGCAGCTATCCCGCAACCCGCACGGCGCAGTTGTAAACGAGAAACCGTTCCTTTCAAACCGGGACTCTTATACATGAGGAGTACCAGTTGTGCCTCGCAGTGGCAGCAACACGTACTGGGACACGAGAGAAGATATAATTACACGCAGCATGCGGAAGGCTATAAATTGGTTACTGGAACTGTGATGGCCGTACTCAGTTGCTTTTAGCATTTATTGCTAGTTTATGCATTTCGGAGAAATAGAGGACATAGTCTCAAGGAAATATGTCCCAGCACACTATTCAAAAGGATAATGTTGTAGCCATCAATGTGATCATCAAACGCGACGCCGGAGCGACGAACTCTGGCGGCGTGCGGGCATTGCGCAATGTGGACGCGCTGCAGTTATAAATAAGGCAATTGGTACAATCACACTTGAGGAGTAAAAGTAACGACTTCTATTAAACCATTGAGGCGATGATTCATCATTTTTTATCGTAATAATCGTAAACACAAAACTGTCATACCATAAGTTTCTAATGTATAATAACTACATCGTAATAATGTCATAAAAACGCATTAAATTCAAAGGGTTCTTTATGAAAAGATCTAATGAAGTGACACGGACACTAATTTGCCGAGCATAATGAACAATTCCGCCGGCGGACGCTCCCCCGGTTGCAATAGACGGCAAAAAGCCCAGGCTTCATAACGAGAGTTGAATGGGTGCGAGACAATAGAACGAAGCACAAAAGCTCGTCCAGGCTGCAGTTGCTACACGCCGCCACAGCGAGGCGCGGCGTTTGAACGCTCCACTGATCCAAACTACCCGCATATTGTTACGTAATAAGCGATCAACTTAGCGACGGACTGGCTTTTGTTACGGACTAATAAGCCCCTATGAATATAATACTTTGTCATAGTTTTAGGTTCTTTATTAAAACCTAAAGTAGGATGGATATTCTAAGGGACAAAGTTTATGAGCGAGTTATATGCTGTGGAGTTAAACTCCGTACAAGAACCTTAACATAAAAAGGTATCGACGTGACAAAAGATTCTTGTAACTAACAGGGACGACAACCGCACGGGGCGCCTTGCCTATCCTCGGTCCTTGCGGAAGTGAACTATCAAGCAACAGATTGATAATGGAGACGTTCTAGGCGGTGACGCGCGCCGGTAGATACCGCAGCGCTTCATTCGGCACACCGCCGTTATTAATCGCTATATGATATGATGCTCAGATCTAATAATAGACAGTATTATAATAATAAATGTTATTTATTATTGATAATATAAAATTAATTTCGACGCAAATAACGGGTTGTGTAGCAAGTTGCGCCTGTCCATGGCGCCGCATCTCTTCAAATGACGTTCCGTTTTTGATTTATGTTCTTTTGTGTTTAAAAGTCAACAATCATTTTGGTTTAAAATCATTAAACAACGTTCTTTCAAAAACGTTTAAACCGATAACTTAGTAGGATTTAATGAATTATACATTTAGTATTATAGTAATTCTTAATTTGTACTTGCCTAGGAAAGAAGACACATTCCCTTATTTCGGTGTTCATACTTATGAACAAACATATTCTTGTGCAACTAATTTGTTTTAGTTATCTGTAACCGAAGAGATCAGAAGGCTATGATTCTTCAAAAGGCAAGAGATAATGACACGTCATGGCGCCGAACCACGGCGCGCGGCTGCCGACAACATTATAGCCATCTCAATACCGAGCTTGCAGGATCTAACTACGCCAAGGCTTGTGGTGGCGACCGTTCCGCGATCTCTGTGTGTGAATTAGGTAGAACCCAGGATAAACATATGTTTAACAGAAATCCAACATTTTTATCACGTAGATTGTACATCGTGAATGCACTGCGATATACTTTTACGAGGCAAAACTACTTGCCATCAAAACCAGAATCAATGCGTCAATGTAATAAACTTTGTATGACACTAGGCTCGCTTGCGATTAGTCCCCAAGGATGGTAAGTAATTTGAATTACAAACTGCTCGTATTAATAAATGCTAATCTAACAACGCTTATTCACCGCATTAGCATGTTTAATGTGCAACAATTCCAACTGAAGACAGTCGTGACGCAAGCGGTCCTTTTATTGTACAACGTGATTCACGTGCTCCCGCGTAGTTGTCGCCGTGTAGTGCACGTGGAACCGACAGCACCCGCGCGGCGCTCGCTCGGCGCTTACTGAATAAACATTATGCTATCTCTACACAAACCTTACCACACTGTGTTTACACGCCGCGCCGGGACAATGTTTGCTCGAACGATTATAAGAAAACGATACTGATATTAAGCACTTAATCTGGATAATATTTGAATTTCATGGAAAGTTCCGAGGAACTGATCAAATATTACACTCGAGGAATTCAATGCTGAACGAACTTTGTTAAGCGCCCGTGTTTCACGGGCCACGTAAACTAAATATTAGGTCTTTACCTATGAAATTGCCGTTTTTCACGAAATAAATGAAGCGTAATATTTTTTATATATTTTTTATTTCTATTAATCAAAATAATCACCCATGCAATCAATGCATCTTTGCCAACGCATTGGTAGCTTATTGATGCCTTTCTTAAAGAAATCAGCTGGACGGGACGGCAACAAATTCTTCAAAGGCATTTTGTACTGCCTCTCGGGTATTGAATTTTTTTCCCGCCAAGAAGTTATCCAAATTCTGGCAAAAGTAGAAGTGCCTACAGCGCAAGGTCTGGTGAGTACGGCGGATGACGGAGAACTTCCAACCCCAACTCTTGTAGCTTGGAGACCGTCTGCTGTGCAGTATGAGGTTGCGCGTTGTCGTGCAGGAGCAGTGGAGCCGAACGATTGACCAAAGCTGGTTGGAGACGTGCGAGCTTCTCCATCATTGTGTTCAGTTCTTCACAGTACACATCTGCAGTAATGCTTGTCCCGTTTGGCAAGAAGCTGTGATGAATTACACCCGCGTTAGACCACCAAACAGTGACCATCACTTTTCTAGGGGTAAGTTTTCGTTTAGGGCATTGTTTGGGTGCTGAACCAGGGTCCAACCAACTTGCTGAGCGCTTACGATTGTCAAAAAGGATCCATTTCTCGTCACAAGTAACAATGCGGTTCAGAATTCCTTCATTTGTATGCCTGCTGAGCAGCGCAAGGCACGTCTCCACGCGTACTTCGCGCTGGCGGTCATTGAGTTCGTGGGGTACCCATTTGTCAAGCTTTTTTACCTTGCTAATTTGACGCAAATGGACCAATATTGTTTTGATGCTAACGTCGAAAGCTGCTGCTAATTCAGCCGTGGATTGAGTTTCATCAGCTTCCACAATTGCCTTTAATTCGTCATTGTCGACCAAAGTTTTCGGACGACCACGGGGTTCATTTTTCAGGTCAAAATTTCCAGAACGGAAGCGGGTAAACCAATAACGGGTGGTGCGTTCGTTTGTAGTGTTCGCTCCGTAAACGTCGTTGATGTTGCGTGCCGCTTGTGCCGCTTTGCCGCCACGACGGTACTCATACTCCATAATTACTCGAATTTTTAACTTATCCATGATGACGAAAAATGTTCGAATGCGTTGAAAACAAAACGCTAACTATTAAACAAATGACGATTTTAGAAAAAGAATTCCATGTTTGTCAAATAAAATTAATTTGAAATTAGAATAATCAGTCAAAAAAAAATTTTTCATTTGAAATGGCCAGTACGGCAAAACGGCAGTTTCATAGATAAAGACCTATTATTTCATTAGTTATTACGTCGGTTTACGGGACGGAAGCGGTGTACAGTAATATGATAAATAAAAAAGGTTTAAATGTTACTTTAATTGTAGAATTCAGAAAGAAGTCCACACACGAATAATACACACAGAGACAGAAATATATGAAGAATTTATTAATTTATTTATTTTGATAAACTGTTTATTATAATTGAAGTACAGAAGTATCTACCTCAGTAAATATTCAAGCCATACCCAAGTCAGCCATTGAAACAAATAGACACAATCCGTCCCCGCCACAGTACCGACGCTAAAACCCGTGAGCTTATCAAATCAAGTATATACAGAACAGGGTCACGTATTGTCGATTGTCAGCGCGAAGTCAATAAACAATAGACGAGTGATCGGCTGACGTCCGGTCGCGGGCGCGCCGTGTGCGCCTCGACGGTCGCGCACATAATCTCCAGACACTGACACCAACTATATGGCCCCAACGTAAGCAGGGCTTGTGAACCCAGAATAAACATACATATATAAACATAAACAACCATGACCTGAAAACCAACATCTGTGTTCATCACAGAAATGATTGCCCCGACCCGAACTCGATGTAGGGACCGTCGCCGCATGAAGCAGAGCTAGTGCCACGGTCGCCGCTCAGCCGGCGAGGTTGTTTGGGCAACTTCTACTGAAGCCACAGCGTTTGTGGTTTTGGTGTGAACGTGCTGATCTCGGGATAATTCTGCTCGTGTTTGAATAAATACTTTAGTGATCTACAGCGCAGTGACTGAGGATGGCGTCATTGCTGTATATTCGATCAAGCAGTGGCTACGTTTATGAGCTACGTCAAGACTTGGTAGCAAGGCTCGGAAACGTTATTTAAATTAACCTTTCTAAATCGTTTCTAACCGTTTTTTTGTATAACATTGCATTCGGAACGAAAATGAGTAGAGAACTTTTTCAAAAGCCGGTTTATTCCGCACGACGCTGCCAAGCAGACCACGTACTGAATCTATCATAGGTAAAGTTTGAATACCATTTACCTGATATATTCACAGAATAATCGATAAATAGTACCTAATTATCAAACGACGAAACAAAGCCGCGCGGCCGTGAAATACCGACAGAACGAATTTCGTAATTCTCGACTACGTTCCAACTACGCAAATAAAATAAAAGTAAAAACGGTTAAAACGTTTTATTAATCGAAAACCATTTTAAATTTTGTTCTAAAAACGTTATTTATAACGTTCAGTTCGAACGTTATCGAATCAAATCGTTCTTTTAAAACGAAACCGTTTCGAAAAATATACCGGTATCCGAGCCTCGCCAGCTAGATAAGTTGTTATTCATTCGCCGTACCTATTAGTAATATTCCAATATGTACTATTTCGTACGAAACAGTTTAATGTAGAAGCGATCAAGGCGAACGGCCGCGAAGTAAAATGCAAGCAGCATTGTGTTCTACTAAGGAACTTTTAGTGAGATACATTCAGATAACATGGAAGCGGTTACATAGTTCGTATAACAAATTAGGAAATAATAACATTTATACATAACATTTTTATAATTTATACATATGCCTTTGTAGTTGCATACTATGCGATGCTAAGAGTTTGTAAATTCGACTGGTCGTTCCGTAGACGCGCCAGTCTTCGGTTTCATTTTATTTCGTTTTAAATAGCGCAAGCCAAAGTAATGACAACAGTTTATACCTACTTTGGTTTATGTTTTCGAAAGAAAACTAGCTGATGATCGGTATTATTAAAAAAAAGGTATTATTTAAAAGAACCAGGGTTCCATGGCAACGTTGTTACGAACTGTTTCATTTGTCCTCGGAGGACAGCTCACGCTGGCCGCGTCGCCGGCCTGGTTCGACACATTCGTGAAATGCCGCGGCGCGATCGGCATTCACTACCGTTAATGCTTATATTGTAATTTTTTGTTTAATTGGTATTAGCTAGGCACTGAACGGAAATGAGATTTCCCTTTGTCTAAAAGCTTAAGGACTGTATTTGTCTGGAAAGTAACCAAATTGGAAAAAACTGTAAACTATGTTTTGGAATGCATTATAGTGCGACAATTCCATGCCATGAATGGAGACTATTGAAAACTATCGCATTTTAATTTCATAATGGTATCTCATTCTCTTTTATTTTTTTTTAAACACAAACATATCAAAAATTCGCCTGTGTCCTTTTGCGGGGCTCATTTCTCAGCCCCGATTTCAAAGCTTTTTTTACATGAGTCGGATAACTCTAGGAACAAAATTAGTACGGACGTACGATATACAACAAAGTAGCAGACGGAAGTAATCTTAATGACAGTTATATTCCCATCTGACAGAAGGCAGGTGCATTCTTGTGTTATTTTTTGTTACTATTTGTTCAAAATGTTGCAATAAACGTTTGTGCATTCAAAGAAACCGTTTAAGATAAAAACTTCCTCAAGGCAATTAACATGTACGGAACATGTTGTGTATCATTCAATGCTATGCAAGGCGTAGAGTAAGTAGCGATCACACGAGATACTCCACGTGCCTATGTAGAACGAGATTGATCGGCCGAGGCTGACTCAAGCGAGTGTGTTCGAGTTTTGCCACGTTTGCCCCTTCTCAGCTTCAATTGGATCTATCTGACCATATCGCTTATACCATACCGTTACCAAACTCCAAAATGCTGTCAACTCCCTTGGTAAATGGTTCCAAAACTGGCGTATCAACGTGAATCCAGAAAAGAGTTCTGCGATTCGCTTCGACCACAAACGCCGGCGTTCCAACAATGACTTCCATGTCCGTATGCTAGGTGTTTTATTAGTGAGTTGGTACTCTTAATGCAGCCGGCTGCATGGTTTGCATTGGAGGTTCCGGAGGATGCCAATAAAGCTTCGCATTGGCGCAAAACAAAACCATTATTTTCTGTGCCGTTCCAGTTGTTATTGTATTTTGCCATTGTGTGATTTTCATTTCATTATTGAATAAGGGTTTCTATTTTGAGCATCAGCAGCGACATCAAAATGTCGATTTATTTGATGTACATATTTGGAATTTCCACGTTCTTATAAATTCCGTTTATAGTATTTCGAAACTATTGACTTTATCTTTCTATTAATATTGCTCGCGTCGGGACGTAACAACACCTATCAATATGTTAGAAAGACATAAAGTACGCGCGTGTTCCACGTGAGAACACCGAGCAGGGCGCTGCTCGCCGCCTCCCCGGGAGGAGTTCTTGTATACATATTCAGTGGTACTGGCTAAATGATTTGGTTATTCTAATCAATGATATATTTGCAACTTCAACGATGTGCGGTTAGGCTTTCAACTTGTCTATGCATATCAGGTACCCTGTCCCGAGTTAGGTTCGCTTGTGAGAAGTACAATTACAAAAAAACAAAACATTTAAACAAGATGTAGGATACACAGTATCAAAAATGTTTATCCGAATACTGGGCCGGCTGATGTCACACCGGATCAGACGTCTCAAACAAAGACTAGCGAAGTACACCAGGTGGGACGATCGTTTGTTGTTGTACTGTAGTACTTGTAGAGGGGGCGAGCAATCGATACACCTGGAACCAGTGTTTCTTTACATACTTCACCGTAACAACGTTTTATTGTTCCGAAGCAAAATTATTATAAACTGTTTTTGGATATCAATTTATATATATTGTCCAAATATATTCACTAAAATTAAATATATATTTCATAGAAATTTCTTGACTCGTGTGTATAAAAATCTTAATATTTCAAACATCAAATAAAAAATAAATATTAAAACTATAACAACTATTACAATATGTAATACGTAATAGTTGTATCAAAATATTGTAATCTTGATAGAAATGTCACGTCATGTAATTTCACAATATCGATGTCCCCATTAACATATCATTATACTGCCCAATGTGGAGCTCGCTAAGCCAACACACAGCGGAAGGTAGCATACTTGGGTCATTTACTACGTCATGATAGATGCCAACTGCTGAGAACCATCAAGATGGGTGAAATAGAGGGGAAGAGATGGTCTGGAAGATGTCATGGCTAAAAAACATCAGAGAATGGACCGGTATCAACAACCGTGGAACAACTTTTTACACTAGCCACGGACAGAGACAGGTTCAGAAGCTTGACTGCCAACCTTCAATAATGGAGAGCCATTTAAAGAACAAGGTACTGCCCATCTGATCACTGATGCACCTACCTCACCGCACACCACACGCCTCGGGAAGCGCCGTGCTGCGGCTGACAGGCTGCAGCCTCACTTACGAATCCTACTTTATTCACGTTGTGGTTTACTTTTATTAGCCTGGATAAATTAATCTTAAGTAATTCAGTTTGATTATTGTCTTTTGAATATCGTAATAAATAAATCTCGGCTACAGGGTGAAACAGCTACAGGCTAAGGGTCAGGTGTCGTTCCACCATCTATTTTGTTGTACTTAGTAGGATGTAAACGATGTCCTAGTCGGGCAAGGCAACCTTATCTCCACTTCCTCCGGCTCTCGGAGCAGCCTGCGCTTGTGAGTAAATATATTGAGCAAAATTTACTTACATAATCTACCGAAGCTGAGGGACAGGCGCTTTCTGAGCTTTTGCATTTTGCTCATTGCGCCGCCCCGTTTTTCTCGCATTGTCACACCTGAAACAAACATTAGATACACTTTTAGTACCTTTGTAAACATTGTCCAGATATCACACATCTGAACCCACACAAAGCCAATATCCAGCACTCAAAATGTTTATTATTGCGTAAAATTATTTCTGTTGTCCTGCCATTGTTTCATGGTAGTCCCTTCATAGGTTTATGTTCTGAAAATTGTGTCATACAACTTTAAACATTGTTTGAGTAATCTAATGAACCTATTTGCTGTCTTGAAAAAAAGATATACGCAGTGCACAAGACATGTTTGACAATATACGAGTAAAAAACTAAAATATACAAATACATATTTAAAGCGGATGCTGAGCGACAAAAAGTGTTATTTTTAGTTATCATTGCTGTTGTAGTAAGGATAATGAATTCCTTAACATTTATTTTATTATTTTTGTTTCTGCCTGGATGAACAACAAACTGTAGTAAATGGACAGATAACGTACACCAAACAGGATCCATCGCATGCCACCGACAATCTAGACTACCATAGATGATTACTCAGGTATGCAACTAAAGGCTGTGGGGCGGTAATTGATGCTTCCATATGATACTCCCCGTCAAGTCTCTCTCAGGTCTCCTCCCCGTCGATGGGTAACTCTAGCTAGTAAGTCAGTTCACGTTTACTGAATTCATTTCCATGATTTCAATTCCGACAAGTTTTTGTTTTGTTTTTAAACGTGTAGTCTAAAGAAATGAAAAATGTTTTAAACAACAAAGTAAAAGGGGTTCCCAGGTTTGATTAGCAGTGTTTGCACTCGACAATCATATTATAACGTGATGAGTCCGGTTAGCCTTATGCACAAATTGATTGATAGCTGTGAAAAAATTATAACAATTTTGTCCAATTTTGAATTGATATCTACTTCTAACTAAACTGTTGCCGCAACAATGTCGTCAACAAACGCCAGCCAGCACGACACGCGGCGTCCCGACAAATTTAATAAAAACATCTACGCAATTAGTGACGTTTATTTTGAAGCTAAACTCAATTTGAACATGCTCCCAATTTTGCTCACATTATTTTCACAATAAGATATTTTACTCGTAATTCTGAAACTTCAGTCACCATTAACAATATAATTGAAAATGATGAACTAGTTTTCACACCAAAATGGTGCGTCGGAATCTCCGAGTTCATTAATCAACGTCCGGCTATCTGGGCCGAGCGGCGTATCTGATAAAATTGTCAACATCATGAGATAACCTCCCGTTCACGATTCTACGTCACGCGAATTTGGGCTTTCTTGTAACTATCTTAAGGTAGGAAATAGAGAAGAAACCTGTGCTCCGAATGCGGCGCCGGCTAAGCTTCATTCAATAACCTGGGCGCTATGTAAACTCTGCCACCAAACAAACATTGTATTTTGTTGTTATCTAATCTGTACGGGTACCAGCTGACGACTCAACTCACCAATTTAATATTTATGGATGTAATGAACTCTTCTACAGTCGTCACGTAATTATTCAAAACATGATATCAATTTCATTGTTATATTTTAGTTCAGAAGCGATAACAATACACACTGTTGATTTTGACATCCTTCTAGGCATCCTCAAATCTATAAACATTTCCCCTGTAGCTCTGTCCTGGTTTGGCTCTTATCTTCGTGGCCGGTCGCAGCAGATCCGCCTTGATGAGAAACAATCTCATTGGTGTGATCTAGTCGCGGGTGTCCCCCAAGGTGGTGTCTTATCTCCTCTTCTATTCTCCATCTTTATCAACTCCGTCACCAAAGTCATTTCTTCCAAATTCCACCTCTACGCAGATGACTTACAGATATACCGCCATTTCGCGGTATGCGATGCTGAGGCAGCTATTACAGCAATAAATTCAGATTTGGGTCGGATAGGCGACTGGGCAAGGGCTTTTGGTTATCTTGTAAACCCGAAGAAGTCACAGGCCATGGTGATAGGTAGTCGCTATATGCGTAGTTGCCTTGACTTTTCGGCGTTATCTTGTGTCTCCATGGACAACTTTCCGATTGCTTTCACTGACACAGCTAAGAACTTGGGAGTCATCATAGATTCGAATCTAACATGGAACGCGAATGTCAGTGATATCAGTCGGAAGATCCACTTCACTCTTCACTCACTTAAGGCCTTACAAAGTTTTTTACCTTTTAAGACCAAAATTTCCCTTGCCCAGTCGCTGGTGTGGCCTATCCTGGATTACGCCGATGCTTGCTATTTGGATGCCACGGAGGAGCTATTAAACAAATTGGAACGCTTGCAAAATCTTTGCATTCGCTTCATCTTTAATCTCAAAAAGTTTGATCACGTCTCTGAGTACCGCAAGCAACTCCGATGGCTTCCAATACGCTACCGTAGAAACACTAGAATCCTTTGCCTCCTATTCAATATCCTATTTAACCCACTCACTCCTCTCTACTTGCGTGAAAGGTTTTCTTTTACTCACTCTAATAATACGCCATGCAGAGCACATTTGCGTACTCTTCTACATATGCCTATTCATAAAACCGATTACTTTTCTTACTCTTTCTCAGTTCATGCAGTCAGATTATGGAATTCACTTCCTCACATTATTCGTGAGTCTAAATCTATATCTATCTTTAAGAAAAAAGTAAAAGATCACTACTTTTCTCAACTATGAGTTGTATTACCCACCTCACTATCTTAACTTCAAATGTATTTTGGTTATTTATTTATTCTATTCAGGTATTCATAATATGGTATATATGTATGTATATATAAATTTGTATGTAAGTATTGATACCAATAAATATTTATTGGTTCAATCTTAATATAGTATTTAAGTATATTAAGTCGTTGTACACACTATTATTGCATTTTGACCAAACTCTCCAGTCTTGGGTCTGCTAGAAGAAATTCTTTAGAAATAAGCTGTACCTTTGTACTTACTTGTTTTGTATTGTTTCTATAAATTATCTGTTAACATGTGTGTACATAAATTGTTAAATAAATAAATATAATTTAAGAGAGTCGAATTTCACGTCAGCTGTAATAACGAATGATATCTGCACGAATAGAGCTAAGTGACAAAAATATGCCTCAATTATCATCGAATAAATTATCAATTATTATTAGTGCCATTAGATATAGGAGTTTCGTATGAATAACCTGGTTACCTAGTGAAAAGAATAACACAAATATACGAGTATCACATAAAGTATGACTACCTTAAGGGCTTCAGTTTACCTCAACATACTGTCCCAAGACTTGGCCGAGGCACACGCCGCAATGAAACGTCAAGTCCCAGGCAATAAATTTAAATAAAGTGACAACCAGTCGCAGTACCCAGCTCTTGTTGGGAGCGCGCCGCCTCGCGCGAGGCCTTCGACGACAATCCCAAGCAGTACGTGAGCCCGACATTGCTTATTCAGTATCCAGCTCGAGTTCACACAGGACCCTCGTAAACATTCTGTGTAGGCTATAAATAACATGTGATGCGTTAAAGGGAACTCACGTCCTTGGATAATGGTTTGACAAGCCCCGAGGACCAACAGACATCGTCCAGAGTTTTTATACCGATATACATAACATGTCTTAAAACTGTTAATACATCAGGTCACTGGATTAAATTGTTAGCTCAGATACAATGTGAAACGTTTCCGCGTTCCCAGATTGTCCGCGCCATCGCCGCCGCCGCGGACTGCGCCGCTACAACTCACGCTACAACTACAACTATACGAGTGGGCAACAACATCGGGCATCCGTTTTCATACTCAGACTCAGTCTCATACAGTCATGTTTCAATAAGTGTTACATTCCGTAATTGCTCAAAAATTGCTGCCTGACGATAACACACCAAAATGGCCACCAGCTTCTGACACAATCATTGCGTAGGTGTGAATTACACCCACAGAAAATCCCTGATCAAACACAAAGTGGATATTAAGTAATAGTGAAAGTGAATAACGAACTTGAACGACGAGGGCAACAATAATGTAATACACTGTATTTGTTTATATACCTGAACAGACATTTTAAGCTTTAAATCAGAGCTGGATATAAATGTTCTAGTACACAAGTGGTCCGGTTGCGATTCGCCGGTGGCGCGGCGGCGTGCGAAAGTCGTTCGTCGACCTTGCCGCGAGCCCCTCCGCGCCCCACGCCCCACACCCGCACTGGCCGCTGCACCCGCGCCTTGCGCCAGCGCCGCGCGCTGCAATCGGCCAGCGCATTGAGGCGTGTATCTATTTGTGGAGGCGGCAACTGGGCCAGTGTATCATTCACGCATTCACGCATGCTGATATATGGATCACTCATGTATAACATATAATGAATAGTAGAATTTTTTTTTGAAAGTTTTATTTGAAATAATTATTTATCACACATCTTTTAAATTTACGATTTCATAAGGTTCCGAGTCAATGGATCACAGCTCATTCATGAGTGGAGTTAAACTGCGGTCAGGAACGCGACTCTCGCATGGGAACTTTCGTGGGAACTTCACCTTTAGGTACGCCAAAGAGGACTCTACTAAATAACGTTCAATGACATCAAAAGCGGAAATCAAAACAAATATCGGTTTCGGGTAATAATTGACAAATGACAATTGTAGAATACTAAAATAAGTTATTATGAATTAACTATCAGGTTTATTTATTTCAGTACTGTATTTGGTTAATAATAATAATAACCCTTATTTGCCAGCATATAGTTACAAGCATGTTACAAATGAATTAAATGTCCTTACGTATAGATACTTCCGACAAGTCAATGATCTCTTTACCTTTACAATTTTATATTACTGCTGCTGCATGACCAGGTCCAGAAAATATATCATTTATAACAATAAAATTAAATGTAAAATTAGTCATCAGTTATTCGAATTTTGATTTTTATCTAAAGCTTCAGAAAGGACGAAGAATATGAAAACGTTACGTTATTCGGTCACAGCAATGTCAAAAATAAAAAAAGTTGTTGAAATTGTTCATACTTTTTTTAACAACTTACAATTTACAAACTTACAATTTCTATGCAGAGAGTAATGGAAAATTGTATATCAAGTCCACATGGCCTACAGGGCGTAGTAACTAACCGCGAGACCTGCGCTGTAGGTTACAATACTAACTATGTCCATCTATTTGTTTAACCTTTTAGTTATGTTGTTCCTGAACGGAATTACTGAACTAGGAAATTGGTTTCAGTCTCACACAAAATAATGTTTTGTTCGTGTTAATGCTCGTGGGCTGACACCGAGCCATATTAGCTGCCAACGTGTCAGCGAGAAATCTTCTTCTAAAAAGCGCTGACAAGTGACGAGGCTGGAGCCTGCCTGTGTTCAAGTGAGTCCGGAACGTGACCTACGTTGGTGACAACGTCAACACAGATTAATTAACTTCATACTCCATGCTTGCTTACACATTGTTTGAGTTATACAAAGCTTTAAAATCAGCAAGAAGGATCGACAATGAAGCGACTTTCAATGACACCCACTCTGCTCCTATTTCCGGACAAGGCGAGCAAACAAGCGACGAACAAACAAACGCAGCAACTATTCAACCTTTATATTATTTACAATATTGTCCTCGGGTAATAAACTCAATAGGATAGAATAAGAGGACAATAATGTATTTGTCTTTACTGGTCGTGCACAGCATGTAAACAAATTGAATTATCAAAGTGCGTAGGGCCTGCTAGTACTTTCATTTGACTCCGGCTTTGTAACCCCGTGCCCACGAGTTCGTGTGTATATGACGCTCTCCTTATTTACTGTCTTTAAATTATGGCCTACCTTTATGACTCAGACTTAATTAAGAATTACCTATTTATTATTTTACGCGAATGACACTTAAGAACAAATAAGGAAACGTCCGACATTTTTGTTGATGTCGACGAACAAGTAAATTGTAACAATGTGCGTTGCGTTGTCTGCATGCGCTGTGTGCGCTGCGGTGCATGAGACGCGCGCCGCGCCGCCGCCGCGACCTCGACCCGCGACCCTGCCGCCGCCGCAGTACGTGCCATTATAATGTTAATGTAGATTTGAACCGCTTTGCCGCTCGTGAACCAAAGCAGCGTTTGCGCACGTTTGTTCAAGAACATCATTGTTCCAATATTACAACAAAAACGATATAATCATAATCCTTCAAGTCGCATTGATTCTAATGTGTTAGTTTAAACAAAAAGAAAGATGGAGAAACAACAAGCGACCGTACAATAATTATTTTACAATTAAATATGTGAAATCACTTTCCACAAAAACCCAAGAAAGCGAGACATTCGGATGCATACGTTGCAGTAATTAAAGGCAATAATGAATGAGCAGTCGCCACGCGAACACTGTTTTTTCCAGGGGATCTTCCACTGGCGATATCTCGTTCATGACTGTATCTTCCAAATGCGTGAAGGAATCTGGATGCTTAATACTATAAGATACATTTAAACCATTCTATTCTACCATTCAGTATAACGAGGGTTGCAAGCTTGCTGAGCTAGTTCAACCGGCGCTGAGTCTAGACAGGTTATTCCAAAGACTTGCACAATCTGGAAAAGGGATCTGGAGTGCTATTTTCGTGCCTCGAGGAGATATAAACTGGGATGTGTATTGAACAACAAGGTCGGAGGAGCGGCGCTCGAGCGAGCCGGCGAAGCCTATGCGGATTGCCAATGTGAGATATTTACAAACAATGCTTTCAAAGTTTGAATCAATTATATGAAAACCAATAGTTCTTATAATTCAACCATCATGCTAATAATAACTCCAACAGAGAAATCGAGCTGTGTTCCGAAAACTATGTAAATCAAATATTACTATATTACATTACATTATAAACAAACATTTGACCGGCCTCGAATCGAACATAAAATTCAATCGAAGCAAACCAAGAGGGGTCTGCGTTTGTAGTTCAGTAATACTCGTTATAGAAAGTTGCGAATGCCAGCAAAAAATGTGTGAGAGCGGATTTTGCTGACACTAGATATGAAGAATCTGATCCAAAACGGAAAAGTTGTCCAGCAAATGTCACTGCCACGTCAAGTGCTACCACTAAGACAACGACCACTAGTTAATGTAGTTGCAGCGCCCTTCCCAGGAAGTTGCTTATTCAATGCCAAGATGTATCTAGCCTATACACACGAGATACGTCCACAAGTTGCAAGTTCTGTGTGCGTTTAATGGTAAGAGATACTTTAGTAGGTACAGATCTCGTCGGGGGCGGTACTAATGCTTTCTACCCGCACCTCCTGCGTTGACGCGTTTGTTCTGGCGGCACGGCGTAGCCAGCACCTGATCGATAACACCGATAACACAAGATCAAGGAGGTTCGGCATGAGCTAGGCGTAGATTCCATTTCCGTTCGCTTCTTTGACTCAAGGCAGGACTCAGCATAAGGTCTTCTTGTTTCCCAAGACTCGCGAAGTGTAAGTACACTTGAGGCGGTGCTAGCAGCTTAACGTGGAAGTCACTTACTCAAACACAAGAAAACACTCAACTTAAAGAAGGAATTACATGAGCAAACATAGAAATAGAATATTCTTACTTAATGTTTTATACATATACACTACGTTATCTGATCATCAGAATTTCATGCGAGTCTCTGCATTACATGCGCAATAAAACAAAGCCTGTATCATCTTCAAATCATACTGGTCGTTAATTAGATAACACATTCAAAGGAACAAACACTTAAGGGTTTTGATTGACATTAGTATTAACACAAATCTAATTCGGTAGCAATAAAAAAATGTGACTGCAGCTACATATAAATACAATACATAGACTCGCTATTCATCTGGTAGCCTTTGTACACTCCAAAATCCACCTTCCCACAACAACATAAACATCCAAACACCAACTGTATGACCCGACGGACTACGGCGAATCCAGAATAGAAATACATACATGGGTTAACAGAAAAACATCCACGCATTTATAAACACATTCAGTATTTAGATAAATTTCTTTCTATACCAATTCGTACTAAGAACTTTAGACTTTCCTAAGTCCTGCAACCAAGCACAGAACTAGTTATTTGAGTTACAATTACAGATTCAGCTGCGTTCGTTCTCAAGACGCTCGCGGCTCCCACTGCTGGAATCAAGTGCAGGCTAGAAAGCGTACGCTTACTTTGAGCTCGCACTCACATAGACGTGGAATATGTATGCAATTTGAGACTTAACGGTTTTTACACTATTCATAGTAGCAAAGTACATATTTCTCGTGTTGAACGCAGGCAATTTAAATGCACACAGACAAAGAAAACCGGTCTGGCGGTCGGTCGCAACACCGATCGCGATCTCCTAGTCGGGAGTGCGGCGAATGGCGCGCGCGCATTCGACGTGACGTCAACTTGTCGTTTACGGACAACTTAACAATAGAGCCTGAGAGCGGCCGTTGTTGACACTTATACACTTACATCGCTACGTTATAACAATAACAATATTGTTTATTCACAATGAACAATATAAAAATAGAACAGGAATTTCTAGCAGAATAATAAAATAAAAAATATAGTCCAAATAGCGGTTTGCGTAGGTTATAGTAAGTCAATAAAAAATATGTTTACCATTCTGGTTTGAATTCTGTGATTGATTTTATCTTCTTTTTGATGTCTCAATCTGTTTTGTAAACAGATTCCACAAATTGTTAACAAAAGTATTCGTATGAAACTTGAGCTGGAATAGGATATTCTCTGACAGTTTACTTTCTCACAGCAGCCGTCTAAATATCAGGCTAAGATGAACCACGAAGTACCTGTTTCAATGTTACCCTCTACGTTGTGAGTTCATTAAAACGAGAGTATTGTAACAAAGATATGTGTAATATACACATATGTAGAACAGCCAGAATCCAAGACTTGTGAATTGTGATATTTATAAAAACCTCGCAGCTAATAATACGTGTTTGGAAAACAAATTTGTCGTGAGTCGTAACCCACTGAAACCCAGCCGATAAGTAACAAACAAAATCAGTTCTAAAACAAGGCCAAAGAGTGAACAGCAGAGATGCAACAGCCCGCGCCCGCGCCGAGACGGCTACACATGCAGCTGTCACATGTACACTGATATAACAAAGCTGTACAATTATCTTGTAACAAGCGCCATTGCTATTAAAGCAACTTCAAAACCGATTTGAAAATTATAAATAATTATTTCAAGAAATGGGAGGCTGTTAGTTGTAAAGAAATATTTACAAAATAACGAACAATCTTGGCAAACGCTTTAGAACGCAAAACAGATTCTACTAGAAACTTATTTTAACAGATCTGTGGGGAACCCAAAAAAACATACATTTATAAATATCAACAACCATGACCCAAAACAAAACAAACATTTATGTTTTGTTCATCACACAAATGAATGCCCCGGCCAGGACTCGAACCTGGGACCGCCGGCGTATGAGACATGGCTACTAACCACTACGCTACTGGGTAGTGTATCTATTAACCTGGTTTTGCTTGCGGCGCACGTGTATCCCCTGGGACCTGTCCTGTTTTCAGGATAAGATTCTTTTTCTGAAGCCCTGAGAACGTCCCGACGACACAGAACGTAACGACACAGAGTGGCACGCCGATCTAACAAATACACTTTCGCATTCATACATCAGTAAGAATGAAAAAAAGAACAAATTACAATGTTGCTCGTAAAAAGTAAATGAAGACACTTTCGTTCACGTTTTGTTTGTTAAGGAGAACAACAAAGCCAATACGAGTAAATATAATTAACTTTAAATTATCCGGTTATCGGGACTTTCATCTCGTAAGCGTACGTGAGACTGAAACTTTATTCACACAATGGCAAACTAAAACGCCTTTTACATGGCG
Organism: Marasmarcha lunaedactyla; assembly: GCA_923062675.1. Taxonomy (NCBI): domain Eukaryota; kingdom Metazoa; phylum Arthropoda; class Insecta; order Lepidoptera; family Pterophoridae; genus Marasmarcha; species Marasmarcha lunaedactyla. Next base: position 24,498,546 of record OV281355.1, read on the forward strand.
ATGAAAGTATTTGAAAACTGTTTTGAGTCTGAATAGAATCTTGAAAACGTTTTGGGTAATGTGGTTAGGTCGTTGATAGGTTACAGAATGCGGTTGCACCTGGCGGTACAGAGATATGCATCGTATACTCGATCCCCACACTTCCGGTCACTTGAACAACACGGATAACTAGCGGTACTATAAATGGGTACATCATACGTTTACTGGAGACCAATGTGTGGAATCTGTACAAGTGGCTGGAGGCGGGCGGCGACAATCTCACTTCATGACCGCACGTGAAATACAACTTAGTAAGCCGCCTCGAAAGTCCAATTCTAATTAATTTGTGACTGGAAGTTGGATGTGCATTTTTAAGAAGTTCTGCATTTTCTTGGTTATGAAGAGGATTTAATGACAAACATGTCTTGTACATTAGAACTGTGTGTACTGTACGTAAACACAAGTATTCAGAAAGTAAGTCAAATCAGCGTTGTAAAAGTAAACTACCTTCAGAAATGGTGGGCAGCACGCTGACCAAGTTCACGATGCCGACGCTTGTTAAGTGACTCATTCACTAAACCCAATAAAACGACTGCCTAGACTGCCGCACGCAGAGAAATACAATAACATAAGTCGTTACACTCAGCAATTGTTAACTAACAGGAAGCCCGCATAGGTACAACGTATTAAACTGAGGCTTTTGGCACATTAAGATTTGAATGTAGAAAACACGCAAATAGTAATGAGGACCGTTACAAATGGAGCTTAATGGTCACTGAGCACAATGTTGAGGCTAGAGCTTGCGAGCGGCCTAAACGCGGAGATGCGCACGCGTCGTGCCGGCCGCAGCGAAGCGCAGGCGCCGACTGCCGCGGCCGCGGAGCCCACGCCCGCGCCGCGCCGCGCTGTTATCTCCACGATTCGCTGACGCGGTCCGCGGCTCGTATGTTGAGATGGGCAATCACCCGGGCTATAACCCAGGGCTGGGTTAAAACCCATTATCACCGAGTTAAAAACCCATTTGAGCGGGTGATAACTAAATATTGTAGTTTATTGAGTTTTAGGAAAAGTTATAGATGTATATAGGTATTGGAATGTATATTTGCATAGAAAAAAATCATTAAAACATAAGAAAAATAAGTTATGATGCCTTTATAATCAAGTTATCACTCAGTTATAACCCATTTGAGCGGGTGATAACTAAATATTGTAGTTTATTGAACCTAGGAGATTTTGAAATAAATGTTTATCGAAATGTATACATACATCAAAAAAATAATTAAAAAAAGAAAGAAAAAAAAAGTTTTTAATATTAACATTACGTTTATAATGTTTTCATGTTTTTAGAAATCACGTGGTGTGAGTGATATGGCTGAATTACGCGGGTGAGAGGCGAGAGACGAAGGACGCGAGCCCTACCCGCTTCACTTTTTTTTTAAATGGACAATTTATTTATGGCCTTTGTATTTTAACTACTCCTACATACGATATGCCTAAGGGCAATGCATATTACACATAGACAGGTTATCCGCTCTCAAAAATGGCAACGCAAATGCAAGGCACTTGCCCGCTATTTGACTGGTTTGTCTTGTGCAACCCAGTGTCACGGCTAAACCTACGACAAAACTTATTTCCCTATTCTGTGTTTTTAATACAATACCTTCTTGTAAGTTTAGGCGGTGTACTAATTACACTGTTACTGTTAAAGATAGAATAAACGTTTCATTTCACGCGTAAGTACTATTTTTTTATAACCTATCTTATTTATAATTTTATTTTGCTATTTAAAATGACGTTTTAAAATTGACATGGCTATTCGTTTCAACAAACTCGAAGAGCGAGATGTAATATGATTTTGTATGTGGGAGTAAAAGAGACAACGCTATAGAGTTGTGTCAATTTACGTACTAGGTCACGTACGCTCGCGACTAATTAGTGCGAAGCAACGTCACAAAGTACATAGATATCTCTTTCTTACAACAAGTGAACCGTATTATTCTTTCCTTTTCCCACAAATTATATTACTCTATATATCGGGTAGGTATTTATAGTTACGTTGACGTCAATTTTTTGCGTGGTAATGTTTGGGTATGACTTGTCTATATGTAATATGTGATTGCCTAAGTGCACCCGAGAGGACACGGACCTCGACTTAGGAAGTCGTATATTGAAACTACCACTGGTTCGGAAGGGTAATCTACTGCCAAAGAATCAGTAAGAAACTCACTAGCAATACGTACGACGCCTTAGCCTGACCCACCAGCGATTCGAATGCCGTGTCGTTCTATTTCTAACTGGAACGTCGGCGTTCCTTGCTGTAATGACGTCGTCGTGATCTGTTAGGACGCTTATAACGAACCGCCGCGTCTGAGTTGGCTGTGTATTCTGCTGACTTATTGACCAGCGGGTTAGGATGGTGGGGAGCATTGTCGAAGTGGCGTCTAGACGCCAACTTCATGAAGCACTTTTGGAGGGTTTCCTAGCGGTTGTCCTAGAGCAGGTTGAGAGAGAGAAGTACACTGCTGCACTTTTTCTGGGTTGACTTCTATTCTCCATTTCCGAAACCAAGCGCCTAATGCGTTGGCTGCGGATTGGAGCATTCTTGTTAACCTACGTAGGTTCCTATCAGATGTGTATAGCGCGGTGACGTCTGCGAAGAGCACTAGGTCTACTTTCCCCGTCCTTGGCATGTCACTAGCGTATAGTGAAAACAAAGTCGGAGAAAGCACCGAGCGTTGTGGGACACTGGCTAACACATGACGGGGATAGGAGGGTGCACCTTCCAATCTGTAGCGAAAGGTTCGACAATGGAGAAAGTCTCATATGATGTTCACGAGGCTGTCTGGCCCGCCTAGTTCAAAGAACTTATATAACAAGTCGTTGTGCCAGACCTTGTCGAAGGCATTAGCCACGTCAAAGAAAAGCGCACCCGTGCTTATCGGTTTTCAACCTACGTTCCTTTGCTCCAAGATGTACACCGCATCAGCGGTGCACCTGTTGGACGCAGGAGTGACGGGACCTAAAGCCGAACTGTTCATCTGGTAACAGGTGCTTCGAATGGATGACCTTGCCTATCGCGCTAAGCAAGCTAATAGGACGGTAGCTTGTAGGTAGATGCTTCGAATGGATCACCTCTCGGAGCCTGTTCAAAATGATGAAGGCGGGAGTCATAGGCGGAGGCCTAAGGAGCGGAGGCATAGATGACGCGGTAGAGTCCATCTTGAGAGACTTCGCCAAGCTCCAGTAAGCCAGATACAGGTAAAATTTCTTCAAGAAGCGCGTCCCAGTTGTTAGACCGCTGTTCGCGTATGCGAGATTTTACATCTCACTGTAGGGCCCTGATACGGATGCGGTTGGCCTCGGTCGGAGCGTAATCTTAAGCCCGGATAGCTGCGTTCTTTGCTCTCAAAAACTCCCTCACATCCTCAGGCAGGATCCAGCAGCGATCGTTCGCCACCGGAACCAGCCTGGAAGATGCACTGATAGCAGTTCAAAGGTGGTTGGTGAAAGCACCGATCGCAGCATCAGTCTCCTCGATGGATGACAACGAATCGCCTACCCGCTCACCTTCACCCTCACATTGGTAACTAATTCGAGCACTCTAGTTAGCTTAACTCTAACTTATTTCGTCTGTTAGTGTACACGCGTTCTGTGACTTCAGGCTTATCTGTTTCATTTTCATTTTCCCTTTATTTAATAGTTTTTTAAGATAAATAGTTAATTGTTTGGAATTCCCACTTTAATAGAATAAAAAATATAATATATTACTTACCTACTTGTTTACCTTAGCATGACCAAAAATATAAAAAATAATTTAAATCAGAAGAAGCCTTTTAATATCAATCCGGACTAAAAAGTAAACAAAATTATACCGAATGTTGAGATTTTAATTCTTATTTTTTTTAGTTTGTATTGTTGTTTAGTTATAAATAAGCCGTTTTATTAGATTTTTATTTAATAATGTAGGTAACATGAGACCAAAAATACAAAAACATAATTAAAAAATTTTACATTAATAAAATGAACGTTATATTTAACTGTGAATTATTCACGTGATTTTCACCATTATAACACAAACAAATGTACAATATCCAGTCACCATCTCTCTACTTAATATGTTTTACAAGGCTATGCCAAAAAAGCCCGTTACATTTTTTAACAGTCCTTAGAGCTATAAAATGTATTGGTCAAATCGGAAACTTTCTAACTTTCTAACTTATATAGATTTTAGATTTTAATCCTTATTTTTCACTTTTTCATTATCACCCAGCAGAATGGGTGTTTATGGGTTATAATCCAAACCACCCTGTTATAATCCGATTGGAATGATTGGGTTTTAACCCACGACCCATCTTTACTCGTATGTGCGCCCGTTCTTGCAACGCACTCACTTCGCAACTTGCTTTCGCGAATTATTTAGTTGAATGTCTGTTTAAATATCTCGATTAGATATTTTCCAAACAATTTTCGGTAAGGTTTTTTTGTTTTGTACAATAATGACTACGTAAACATAGAGGCAGTAACAATATTTTGCTTAAAACATTAACGACGACACTGAAATCAATATAAGGTACTGGAGCCAATCATGGACATCGATCCAATTATGAACACTTTCACAGAAATAAATACTTTAAACAAAGACAAAACGTGATTTTCGACACTGGTAACTTTTAAAATGTCCATTGAACTCTCAGTTGTCACTTAAGCACCACGAGTCTGTCATTCTCCTATTTAATATTATGTGAGTCAAGAAGAAAGGCCGTTTCAAAATAAATCTGTTTTTCTCATGCAAATCGCTAAGCACGTAAGTACCAAAAGAATATTATAATCTGAAAATTGTTGTTTGTGTTTATAAATGACATTATTTCATGTTACTATTATGACATAAAGGTCTAAATAAAGCTCGTGGTATAGTGTTCCTACAATTCAGAAACGATATATTTTGAAAGTTCACTACTGGATATCTATTTTCTGTCGTTTACTGTATGAACACAGAGGTTTATTATTATGTTGCTTTCCACATAGAATAGGTGTAATGCGTATTTAAGGTTGATATTACTACCAATTTATCATGTGTATACAATATAATCATAAAAAAGTACATGTGCTTTTAGTCATATTATATGTCCATAACTGGGGTGTCCATTGAGGGTTATCTGTCCATAACTGCGGTGTTCATTATTGGTTATATGTGCATTATTGGGAGGTAAACTATTGGGTATTAGACCATCAGTGAGCGTTCATTACTGGATACTAAAAGAAAAAGTTAGAAGGATAGGTTAGATATCATTTTTGAACTATTTATAGTGTGGGTTAATGCACTATCCGGAACTCGGATCAACCTAAAATTTGCCCAAGCAAAATCTTGTGGGTAAAATATTAAAAATTTCAGTTTTAGAATGGCGCTGAAAAAGAATTACACATGCGAACAAATTACGTAGAAAGCAATTGTAGAAGTTGGAAAAGGCGTGAATGTCACGGCAGCCGCAAAAAGTTTGCGGTTCCACGAATTACACTCCGGAACAAAATCATTGGTAAAAGTCAAGTAGTTCCTAAATGGGTCCTGCTAAGATATTAACTCAAGACGTAGAGCAAAAATTAGTACAATGAATTTTAGCTTTGAGCGATCGTCACTTCACGATTGGCAAAGAAAAGCTGCTAGACAGCGTACAACGTATCACGATAGACCAGAGAAGAGAAAACCCATTCACATACAATAGACCCGTTTTTGAATAAGAATTTTATTTGTTTAAAGACTGATTGCAATGAGTATATTTTTCCAAAAATAAAAAGATACATACTTTGAGCTATGTTTTATTTAAAAAATTTCAAACTCTCTTACCATTAAAACACCCATCATTCGGTGTTGTTTATTTGGGTAGTGTCCATTATTAGGTGTCATTTATTGGGGTAGTGTCTATAAATGGGTGTTCATGAGTGGAGAGTTGTGTGTTCATTATTGGGGTTACTTAATATATTTTTAAAGGCTTTTTTTCTTAAACACAATAAGATATCTAAAGCAATTGGCATTCCATATTACACGACTGACTAGACAATTAATGCAATAAAATTATAAAAACCCTAATATGACTTCAGGCAGCAAGTGAGGACTTATCAAACTTGCGACTTGTCTAGTAGTCTTCATAACTGGTTCCATTACCTTATTTGAATGTTATTAAAAAGAATCCTTTAGGATATTTCAATAAAATTAATCGCCATACAAAAACATATTATTGAGAGGTACAATTTTAAGGTTTCTCATTATTTTGTTTTGAAACTGATTATAAATTTTTGCTTAAATAGACCGATTTCCTAGGTCTATCTACATAGCCTTGTTAACTTGCGAACGATCGGCAGGCTTCTTTCTTTCGACTCGCCTGACCTGACGCGGAGCGAGTGAAGTGCAGTGGGGCTGCGTGCATCTGACGGTTGATTGCCAGTTGCGCTTGAACTAGCTTCTTACATCTACGTTCAATTAATGCTAGACACTTTATTGCTTTACATAGTTAGTTTTCAATCCAAGAAGTTTAATTTGGCAAAGAGCTCCTCTTTCGTGCATCCATCTAGCGCCTTCAGTTGTATAAGCGTCGGAATATCTCATACGTTTTGCGACTCACACGTCTTGTAAACCGATCGAAATCATAATACTATTAAACTTTAATTTAACTATGATTGAGAATCTAAGATCGAGGTACTTCATGTCCGGTCTGTACAATAGAAATTCAGGTTCAAATAGAAAGATCCTAGCTCGTCGTCAGTAGCAAGTTTGATACAACTTGATAAAGATTGCTTGATTAGAGATACAGCGCAGTTACGGTCGTGTAGCATCTGAAATCAATCAATTCCAAGTGGGCGTTTTCAATGTTTACCGTGACCATGACGGAGTGGAAGTAATATCTTGCAAAGTCGTTTGGAAGAAATAAATGTGTAAACGATACTTTAAACTCACGTTCAGAAATGATTAAATACAAGAAACATCAACCGTGACTGAATAAGGAGTTCCATGCGTAAGTTTAAAAGAAGCTCAAGCACATTACGGATCGTTTTCCTACAAGAAGCAGGCACACGCGAACAGAACCGGCCGACGTCGCGCCCCTGTCTCCTCTGCAGCCGCAGTTTGTTGCTTTCACTCGTTCGAAGGTGAGGTAGTCGTTTCGTCTCCATCGTTAGTGACTCGTCATCAACCTGCTGTCCCACTTACTTCTTTTCGCCACCCCAAATCCATCGTCGTCATGGCCGTTGTACGACGGGTCATCTTCGAAGTCGTAAGACTTGAAACTTTCGAAAGAACACAGCTTGACGGCTCGAACGTCCACTTTGACAAATTATTCCGCGCAGAAAACCCGCGAAAACTTGAAACTCACAAAAACACTTGATTCACTTTCCAACAATGTAAAGTCAAGCCGCTTGAATTTACTGTTACAGACCACCGGGGAACATTATTTGATACATACTATATAACCATCTAAACGTATTTAAAAACACAGGTAACGTGGAAGTTTCCTTAGCTCGTCGTGAGGTTGGCGCGCGGCGGAGGAGCCAGGCGGGCGGCGGGCGGACGAGCGCGGGCTGACTACCGGGCCGGCAGCGGGCCCGTCCGGCGCGCCGGCGCCAGCCGCCCACTGCCGCCGGCCGCTGCACACCTCCGTGCACGCTTCACGCGTCAATACATACATTAACATCGGTTGCTCCCGGAGCACCTCTCCTTCTCCCGACCTCTTTCCTAATTAAACGATCCTGAGCACTTTGAGCTATTTAAAACTCTTTCATGTTCTTATCAAACGGTAACTTCTAATCTGAAGATTTATATTTTTCAGCTTCATCCGAAATGTTTAGCGAAACTTTACGACTTTACGTCTAGAGTAAATTTACTACAAGTTTAATGTCAGCTGGAAAATGTATATCTTTGTATTATATATAGTTGTACAGCCTGTAACATAAAGTGCTTAATGGCACCATCGAGAAGCAATACATATTCCCGCCAAGTGAGGCATAAGGCGACTTGTGTTTCCGTTTCAAGCTGCGTTGTTTAATTTTTAGATACTCATTGACTGTCATAAATGAATATGTAACACTTTCCGCGTGAGACACAAATAATAAAATTGGTGCAGTATTCATCTCTTAAATTCCTGCTTAGATTTCTTAAGTTGCATTTTAAGAAGGTACCTAGTATTTAACAAAGGACTCTCCTATGGGGAATAGTTTAAATCAATCCATCAACCCGAAGACATTAGCACCTCTACATTCTCTACTTTCGGCGGCCTCGCCGCGCCGCTTGCATGGCGGGTGACGCCCGACGCTCGTGACCTACATTTTTATTCATGAGAATGAGAATAGGGGGCCACTTTGCTAGGATTAAGTACGATGCGTTTTTGTCAGGGCTTGCTTTTGTTCTATAATAATACATTAATAGCATAGTATAATGATTGAGGTAAGACGTAAATCTATTCTATTCAAAGTACCGTGCCCTGAGCTCCCTGCATATTTATCGCAAAACTAATAACATGGATCGATCAACGCCCAGTTAGGTAAAGCGCCTCAGAATGCAACACTCTCCGTAGTTATAATAATCGTACCTGCATCCATCCGACAAGTGCGACGACTTTATCTTATTTCTGTAGTATTGAGAAATATTCATGATTTCCAAAGTCTATCGAAACGCCTTCTCTGATGAGAGTATCTCATGGAACAATAATTAAGAGTACCTATACTTAATTCATTGATTTAAACTCGATGTGAAATAGTTCCTCCAAATGCCTATCGATCCTTATATTGGAAATGTACATCAAAAAAAATATGAATGTCAAGGCATGTCACGTGGTATTCACGCAATCTCGATAGAGACGAAGAGACAGAAGACTTTCTACAAGTGTATGTACATTGGCACTAGCACTCAAAATGCCTAAATGCGTCATCTAGCACAGCAACGACATCTGTAAGTGAAGAGCTTTTTTGTTATTTCTGAGAGATAACTGCGTGTTTAGTAAAAGTTACCGCCTTGGAAAATGTTAAGCTGTAACGTTCATATATTTAATAATAAACACTAGGACTGTACATATTATCTAAAGGAAGTGTCCTGTAAGGAAGGAAGGAGGAAGTTGCTGTATTAGTAGAATCAGCTTTGGTTAAAACACTTTGGCAGGGTGGGTATTGGGGGACCTCATTTATTTTTAATTATGGCGATTCACTAACACAATATAAGTATTTCGAAGTAAACCAAAATTATAATTTGAACACAGTTGCTGCACTTTAGTGGCAAGCTGGCAGAGATGTTTCCGCGAAGGGCGAGCCGTCGTCGGCGCGACACGGTGAGCGCGCCATAACCACCTCAACACTGACACATGTGTAGAAGAATAACAAATCAACGATTAGGATACCGAAACTTTGAGCAGAAATGTAAAAATATTAATTAATGCCATAAAATTAGGTAAAATATATTTTTCATAATTAATCTATTTCTTGCAAACGTGTCGCCCCTGATCCTTAGGGATCACACTACATAAATACGAAAAACTAAATCCGATAGTCATAATCACAAATTTCATAAATCCGAATTTTATAACACCGAATGGTTCAAAATTCCGATAACGAAAATTCCGTGTTTCACAATTCCTAATTTTTCTTTTTCGAAACTTCAAAATTCCAAACATTTATAATTAAGATAATCAATACGCCGAATTTGAAAATACCGAACCATAAAAAATCCGAATTATTAATTATCCGCAATATCATAAATATGAATCCCGAATATCAAAATTCCGAATAATTTAGTTGCAATAACAAACGCCTTGTAAAACTGCATGAGCATATCAATTTATACGTTCCAGCATTCAAGTAGTCAGCTGAAAATGAGAAAGTTTATTTACTTTTTTGTACCGAGTTATTTTTTGAGTATATAGGTTATGTACTGAAATGCTAACCCCTTTTGGCGCTTCGCCGGCCGCTGCCATTTCTGCTCAGCCCAGTACCTGAAGTCAATTATCTCGAGACAGTCAGCCCATGGCAGGAGTTGGTCTATGACATAGGACAAAAAGAAATTCTCTACTTTTATTTGACCATATTCTCGACGCTAACATCGTAAATGGCTGGCTGTATCATAGTAGAGAGGGGGATATACGAACACCGATAAAACTAAGAGATTTAAAATTAAAGAAATCGCTCAAAGTCTCTCCGACGAATGCTCCGTCAGCTCTAAGCTACAAAGTCCGGTGTAATGTAAAAGGCCCATAGGGCCATAATCAAACAGTCAATTTAAAAGAAAAATTCAGTAGCGGCAAAAAGAACGAACAAATCCATCCTCGACCAACTTCGTATAAGAACTAGAGTTTATTATTTTTCAGACAAAAATAAAAAATCATGCACTGTAGGGAAATAATACATAATAATATGTTTTGTAGACATCTGTATTGTTCTTTATAGAATAATGATGGTTAAACATAAATTACTACTTGTAATATACTGCTTGGATTTTTGAGACACCCAGTGAGGGCGCCCAGAGAGGTACCTTAACCGTTATAGTTCAGGAAAACAGTCCTAGGAGACTATACATCGTTTCGAGATATTCTAAACAGCACCCACACACCCACCACAAGAGCGACATATCTGGACGAGATCTCTGGATGAGTTTCCACATAGGTTAATATAGCAACTCCCTTGTGTATGTCTATGAATGAGGCACTAAGTTATTTTAGACTGAACCACTTCCTTCGAGATTCTTCAAAAGGTTTGCAATTACCTTTCTTATTGGTACTTGCCGCAATGGATACATATTCACATACCACACCAATGTAGCTTCCTTGTTTCTATGATTACAATATATATATTGAGATTATTATAAAAACTACATTTTCTGCAAATATTTCAAGAAAATAGAAAAGTTGAGGTTTGATTTTGTCATGAAATCAGCATCAGATGGGAAAACGAATGTGTTAAGCATTGCCTCTAAAGGAACACCTAACAGACAGATTTTCGAAATGTAAGTTTACACCATGCTATTATAAATACTGCTAATTATGTAAAGGTGAAAAAAACATTAAGTGAAAGACACCAAACAAGAAAAGTTTGGACTGCTTTGACAGATGAAATGTCAAAAATATATTCAGATGATGAACAAAATTTGCTTTTTAACGATTTTCACCTAGAGGAGATAACAGTTAAAGCAAGGGATACTGAATCTACACCCAGTGGCACAGTTCAACTATTAGAAAAACTATTACAAAAATTACTTGGAAAAAAAAGAAAATATATCGGAAATAAAAATTTCATGGCCAAAACTCAAATGCTGACCAGTGGATAAAAGAATTTAATAAAGAATGCGAACGTTTCCAAATTGATGAAGACAAAATGAAAATTGAAATTTTAAAAATTTTATGGAACAATCAGGAATGAATTGGTACAGCTGCATGCTAATGAAGTATACGATTGATTCAGAATGGAGAAAATGGGAGAAAAACTTTTGTGAGACGTTTGCGAATAAAGGTTGGTCGTTGGTCAAATTAACAGGGAAACTTTATGTGAAACGGAAGATCTACAATGAAATAGGAAGGAGACGGAGGAGAAGTGCTGGTTTCGAAAAGAAAACCAAAACGCAATCGTAAAAGGTCGTTTAAGGTCCAACGATGCTATGCCTCTGCGCAGTTGGTGTTCCTTGGGGACTTTAATGCCCACCATGGAGAGTGGCTGTACCCGTTCAAGGACACCGACCACGACCAGTAAATTTTCATCACCAGTTTGTGCCACACAGTGCAATTATCTTGGACCCACAATCACAATCTATTACGAAAAGAGATAAAATTTATATGGTCTGCAGAATGTCAGCAATCAATTGATAAGATAAAAGCATTGCTATGCTCAGAACCAATTCTCAAGATTTTTGATCCTGAACTACCAACAAACATCTATACGGATGCAAGTATTAAAGGAGTAGGAGCGGTGTTAAAACAAGTAGATAAAAAGGGAGAAAAAAACCAGTAAAAAAACTGACTGAGGCTCAAAAAAAGAAGAAGGCAATATACCTTGAATGTCTGGCGATAAGAGAAGCTGTAAAATATTGGCAGCATTGGCTCATGAATTCACTGTTTATTCAGATCATAAACTATTAGAAAATATAAACATTAAGGCTAGAACTGATGAGGAACTTGGTGACTTAACATATTATTTATCACAACTACTCTGTGCTATCAAAGTGTAAACATTGTTCTTCATCGTTATTAAAGTTTTATTTTAAATACGTTATATCATTGCCGGAACTTGATTCTTTTTGTGATAAAGAGTGAGTTTTGTGATGCACAATCAAGACTTCAATTAGGAATCCTGTGCCGGTCAGAATTAAGTCATTATAAAACAAAAATATTGACGATTCATCTTGTATTCATAGACTTAGAATACACAGAGTGATACAGTAACAGTTTCACGTAGTGAAGGTACACAGATTTAAAATTGTTGTTGATTACAACGCCATCTTTAAGTTGTTCCTCGAACTTAACCATTTTGTAATAGCAAGAAACGAATATGTCACTAAAGCAAAATATGATTTTTGTCAAAATATATAATGCCTTGAATTTCTTTAATAAGAAAATGGATAAAGAGCAAAAATGCATGTGGGTTTGCCATGAGTGCAAAAGTATGCAGCCTAAATCAGGGAATATTAACACGCCAGTGCGTGATTTGAAGGGCGGTTCTTCTTCAGGACGGCATGATGGCGCGTTGGATAACACTAGCAACATCACAATCCGTAATAAAAAAGCAATTCAGTCACCGGTTAATGAGTCGTTGTCTCCTGACAATAATGAGAATACCATACGAGATCAGATTTCAGAGGTAGGATACTACAAGCGTAGTTATTAGTTATAAAACAGATTTGCAAGATCTTCGTGAGCCTGTGAAATTCATGAGTGAAAAGTACGAACACATTATAAACGTATTGTCTAAAAAAATGCCGATCTGAAAACCGCGACTTCTGAGCTCAATAAAAATATACAAAAATGAACGTTTGAATAATGTTGAATAGCATACGAGAGAGAAGAATTTAGAAATAAATGGGGTTCCTGAGCACCGAAATGAAAATCTGTCATTGCTGCTTGAACAGTGTGCTTCTGTCATTTTTTCAAATTGAAAGATGGGGATGTAATCAATTTGCACTCGTATTGCTAAGAAAGATAAAGACTCTCAGCGCCCCCGATCTGTTGTGGTCCAATTCAAGAGCTCATTTTGTCGTCTTGCGTCTTACCTACTAACAAGGCACTTCACTCTGTTACTCGTAGGAGGGCCAAGGAATGCGGTTACCAATTTGTGTGGATACGTAACGGCCGCGTGTATACTCGTAAAAGTTGTGACTCTGCATACATCTTAATTAAAAACTCGGAATCTCTGAAGCTAATTTGCTAAATGTTGTAAAGTTTTTAGTTTTTTTCATAATAGGTTTACCTATGAAACTGCCGTTTTGCCGTACTGGCCATTTCAAACGAAAATATTTTTTTTTTTTGACTGATAGGAATTCTAATTTCAAAATAATTTTATTTGACAAACATGGAATTCTTTTTCTAAAATCGTCATTTGTTTAATAGTTAGTGTTTTGTTTTCAACGCATTCGAACATTTTTCGTCATCATGGATAAGTTAAAAATTCGAGCAATTATGGAGTATGAGTACCGTCGTGGCAGCAAAGCGGCACAAGCGGCACGCAACATCAACGACGTTTACGGAGCGAACACTACAAACGAACGCACCACCCGTTATTGGTTTACCCGCTTCCGTTCTGGAAATTTTGACCTGAAAAATGAACCCCATGGTCGTCCGAAAACTATGGTCGACAATGACGAATTAAAGGCAATTGTGGAAGCTGATGAAACTCAATCCACGGCTGAATTAGCAGCAGCTTTCGACGTTAGCATCAAAACAATATTGGTCCATTTGCGTCAAATTGGCAAGGTAAAAAAGCTATTTGTCAAGCTTTTTTACCCCACGAACTCAATGACCGCCAGCGCGAAGTACGCGTGGAGACGTGCCTTGCACTGCTCAGCAGGCATACAAATGAAGGAATTCTGAACCGCATTGTTACTTGTGACGAGAAATGGATCCTGTTTGACAATCGTAAGCGCTCAGCAAGTTGGTTGGACCCTGGTTCAGCACCCAAACAATGCCCTAAACGAAAACTTACCCCTAGAAAAGTGATGGTCACTGTTTGGTGGTCTAACGCGGGTGTAATTCATCACAGCTTCTTGCCAAACGGGACAAGCAATACTGCAGATGTGTACTGTGAAGAACTGAACACAATGATGGAGAAGCTCGCACGTCTCCAACCAGCTTTGGTCAATCGTTCGGCTCCACTGCTCCTGCACGACAACGCGCGACCTCATACTGCACAGCAGACGGTCTCCAAGCGGTTGGAAGTTCTCCGTCATCCGCCGTACTCACCAGACCTTGCGCCTACAGACTTCTACTTTTTCCAGAATTTGGATAACTTCTTGGCGGGAAAAAAATTCAATACCCGAGAGGCAGTACAAAATGCTTTTGAAGAATTTGTTGCCTCCCGTCCAGCTGATTTCTTCAAGAAAGGCATCAATAAGCTACCAATGCGTTGGCAAAGATGCATTGATTGCATGGGTGATTATTTTGAAAAATTACGCTTCATTTATTTCGTGAAAAACGGCAATTTCATAGGTAAAGACCTAATATATTATTCATGGTACATATACGGCGTCACAATGGTTGCGTCTATATATTATCAAAACGTACGCGGTATGAATACTAAAATTGACGATATTTACAATACAGTACTTACTAATAATTTTGATATTATTTGCTTGTGTGAAACTTGGCTAACCGATAAAGATCTTAGTTCTGAAATTTTTGATAATAGATACTGTGTTGCGCGCAGGGAAGAGAAAGGTCCCTTTTCCGTAAGTTTGGTAAAGGTCATGGAGGCGGAGTTTTGATAGCTATATCAATGAAATTCCATTCTAAAGTGATGTCTCATTGGCAGTTGGATTGTTTTTAGGATTTATGGGTTAAAATTGAAATTTCCAAATCTACGAAATTAAATCTTTTTACCGTTTATCTTTCAAGCTACCTGCGAAATAACTTATTTAAATATTTTATTGATAATTGCAACACCATCATTACTAGCAACCCAGATGACGTCACTTGTATATTGGGGGATTTTAACTTAAGTTCTCTTGTTTGGCTCCCATTTGGTTTGCCGCTTAATCCTACGTGTCCAAAATCGAAAGCTGTTTGTGAACTGTTCAATTCTACTTCTATGTCTCAGGTAAACACGATAACAAATTACATGGGGAGAATACTAGATCTAGCTGTTATAAATAGTCCAGAACATTTTTAATTAAATCCCATAACCCCCATCAGTAAATTAGATACCTTTCATCCACCGTTTGAACTCACATATGGTGAAATTGATGTTCTTGGTATGTGCAATAATGTACATAGATTTAGCTTCCACAGAACTGATTATGATAAATGCAATTAAAAACTCGAGTCAATTTATTGGGAATACCATGCTGCAGACTTTACTTGTGAAGAATTTGTTCAATTTTTTTATAATACTATTTTTGAGGTTATAGAAAAGTACACTCGTAAAGTAAAATCAAGAAGCAAGAGGTATCCTAAATGGTTTCCAAACACTCTTGTTCGCACAATTGGAGAGCAGCAAAAGTTCCATAATCGGTACAAACTTCATAAGAATCCCAGAGACTATGATGCTCTTTCTCTGCTTCGATGTCGTGTTAGTAAATTTTTAGTCGAATATTTCAAGAAATATATACATAGCAGGAATTGAGAACGACCTGGTTTTAAATTTGAAATCTTTCTGGCGCTACACAAAAAACAAAAGAGTAACAAATAATATTCCTTCCGAGCTATATCTGGGTGATTCTACGATAAGAGGTAAAGTGAGCGGCAAGTATTGTAAAATAGGTATTGTATTCTATGTATTGTCATTTTATGCAATAAACCACGGCATCTTCGTGTATTTTATGCATTACTTATGATTGAGTCTAATTAGACGTATTTTCCTAGAAATTCGTTATATTTAAGTATGAAAAAATCTCTACCCTGGCCTGTCCCTTTGACGTTTTACACATACACGCAAAACATATTTTATTTGTGGCAGTTGCCGAATTAAACTATAGTTACCACACACTTAAACATATTACTTAAGTATTCTAAAGGTAGCATACCACAATATTTGTTTAGTGTCAATAATTTCCGAACTTTTTTTGTCCAGCTTTTTTTTGCGTATTTACCCTATCAAATTCGGTTCGTAAATATAAACGAAAATATTAGACGCACAAACTCCCAACACGGCTCCAGGTCGTGCATCAACGTGAAGTTAGCAACGCTAAACACGCGAGCCGTTAGATTTCTGTTATTGGTCAGTTGCCGCGACGCGACCGTATGTTGCAGTGCTTTTGCGAGGTGATTGAGTCTCTCCACTGGTAAGTCGTAAAATGAAAATAAAGTGACATATCTTATTTGGGTTTACTGCATTATTTAAACAATACTGTAATAGTTGATAAGTGATAAATTATTAACCTATTATGAATGTATATCAACTAGTAATCTTAAATTTGTCACGAAAACATCTCTACCCTGGAATATTTCCCCTGGCGCTATAACTGCCAGATACTTACTGACCAGTGCAAACTAATCAGATATAGCTAACTTCTATAAAAGTTCTCGGACACGTTTTAATAATTAAAAAAAAATATTTTTTAATTATAAAACGTTTTAAAAAAAAAATATGTTAAAGAAGGGTGTATTATATGTATGATTCGTATGTATAAAATTTACACAAAAGTGGTGTAAGTATGAATATCCATTGTCTACTACCTACATATGCTATTATAAGCTTGCTTTAGGGCTAACTGGCGCTGTGTGAATATACGACCCTCATTATTTATAAAAGTTCATCCGTCATATGCGTTTTATGGATAAAGTATTTCTTTGATGTATGATTAGGTTTCATTAAAAAAAAATTATTATTGCAATGAATAGGCATCCTATTGAGTCTGTTTTTTTATGTCATAGATTTAATATTATTACAGATCATGGCACCACGAAAAAAGGTAACACGTAAATAACGACTGAAAAAGAAGTGTCAAGCAGAGAGATTACGCTATCAAAAGATTTAAAATGATCCAGAAAAGTATGAAATCCAAAAACAAAAAGATAAGGAAAAATACTTTAAAAAGGTGAAGGGAATTATAAAAACTTCAAAGATGGCGACATGGTGTACTCATTTCAAAACGAATCTCGTTTCCTTGTTGAGGATGTATACGGACCAGATTCAGAGTCTGAATACGAAGAATGTGAATACGAAACAACTTGAAAGTGGTGCCATGTCACACAGAAGAGGAACAACAGCCTTCAACATCCAAAGAAACATTGAAGAACGGCGAATTTATTCTGGTCATAAATACTTTCCAAACAAACAGAGTACCGTTATGTGGCTATGTGTATGGGTTTAGAAGGAGATAGCGAGGTCCAGGTAGTTTTCTGCAAAATAGGGGACAAAACTAGGAAGTTATTTACAGTTGATGACCAAGATATTTCCTTTGCCTCAAAGGGCCAAATTTAAAGGCTCTAATAACTGTTCATGTTAATTTTATCATAATATTACCCTAAAGATGCTCTAGATTTAGATTTAGAAAAAAGCCTGATTAATGATACTGTAATTATAATTAAGGTTACTTCAGTGTTTAATAAAAGTTGATTTTATTCATTGTGTTACTACTTCAAAGTCTCTCCCCTGGCCAAAAAAGTGTCTACCCTGATTTTGATGTCTCTACCCTGCCCGAATTATTTACCCTGGCCTTCTAAAAAGTAGCTAAATATGTATAAAGTGACTTGCCCTTGAGTGAATATGTTCGTAAAAGGGACTAGCATCGTAATATATGAGTTTAAAAAAAATCTCCAAATTTTTTGCTTATCCGTAGCCTCTATGGGACTCATAACCTCTTATCGTAGAATGGATCGATATGCGACCACTGGTAATAACATAGTAGATCTTTATGCTGAATACTTCTCATCTGTATATGAATCATCCCAACTCCAAATTACGAACCAGTTTTCGCTCCGTCCAATTTTTCCATATGTAATATCACAGTCTCAGAAGATACAGTGTTAAAACATCTGAAGTGTTCATATTGCAAAAAATTCTAGTCTGGATGGTATTTTCCCTATTTTATCAGATTATGTGCGACTGTCCTTGTTAAGCCACTGACAATTATTTCTAATTGGTCATGACAAACTAGAGTTTTTCCTTCTCTTTTGAAAATTGCAAATGTTACACCTATACACAAGTCTGGTGATAAATGTGATGTTATGAATTATCTGTGTGTTTTGAGTTGGTTGGCAAATTTTTTTGAAAGTATTGTATATGTCACTGTGTATAATCATTTAAACACATGTTGAATCCTAACCAACAAGGATTTATATCCGGTAAATCAACAACCTCTAATTTACTGGTTTATATGTTATATGTGTATACGTTTTTTGTATGTTAATCTTTGATAAATAATAGAACCAAGTAAGAGTCAGTCACAATTTCAGTAGAAAATTAAATTATAAAATTAGAATCTAAATAAGTTGTGTTATTAAATTTCAAGTTAAATTGTTTGCAGCTTTGTCAAATATAAATGTTGTGTACAACTTTAATTGGTTTGATAACTTACAAATATTGTATAATGTAAATGTAGTTTTTAAGGTATTAGTTTGTAACCTGTTGTTGTTCCTAAATAAATAAAAAAAATGAAATAAGCAATATGATTTTAAAATAAAATATAAGGTAAATGTAATCAAGAAGCAGACTGTTTAAGCAGAAATCCAGTTCTAGGCCCAAATGACAATGTTGACAATTGAAATGAAAAGTTGTAAATTTAATAAACTTAGAAGATATAAAAAATTACCAAATTACAAATGAAGAGCTACAAAATGGCCAAAAATAAACTTATATTATAAAATGAAATTTACTACAAAAGGAATAAAAGTAAGACTTTCAGAAGAACTAAGCAAAACTCTAATAAAAAATGTGGCATTAATTACTGCCATCTTGGGACAACACAAATGATAAATAAAATAAGTCAATTTTATACATCAAAGAATATAATTGCTAACATTAAAAAAATTTGTAAGAAATATGAAATTTGTGTAAAAACAAAACCAGAAGGAAGTCAAAATATGGATTAATGTCTAATTTAGGTCCATCGAGACGCCCATTTGAAATGGTATCTATTGGAGGTTTTGGAGGATCATGATCGACAAAAAAATACCTTCATCTTTTAGTTGATCACTTCACTAGATAAGCTTATATTTTGACATCCAAAAATCCAAATTGTAGTGATTTTATTACAATAGTTGAAAAGGTGACACTAAATAACAAGATTGATATGATATTAACATATTTCAAAAGAATTCAAGGAATTTCTGAATAATAATAATAATAAAAGAATACTTTTTACAGCTGAGGATGCATCTTTTTCAAATGGACTTAATGAAAGGCTAAATCGGACTTTAGTCAATAAGATAAGATGTAAAATACACGAAAATGACAACAAAACAGCATGGACAACCATTGCACAGAAATGCATAGAAAAATATAATGAAACAGAAGAGTCACAAACTTTGCTACCACCTGAATTGAAAACAAGATGGACAAATGAAGACCTGAGTAGAGAAAGACAATTAGCCTTCGAAAACACAATGAAATTACATGATAAGAATAAGAAAATTTTTGATCAACATAGAAAAAAATATAGATTTGAAGTGGGAGATAGAGTCTATGTGGAAAACGGAAATAGACTCAATAGAAAAAAAATGGATGAACTGAGAATTGGACCCTTCGGAATTTTGAAGAAAATATCAGATTCAATCTATGAAATTGATGCCGGTCACAAAAAAGCGGAATCAAATTTGAACCATATCACCAAACTCTCTCCAGAGGTAGGTTAGTAAATAAACATTAGGTATGTTACTTTGCGCTAACTAATGTTTATCTGCAAACTCTATACAGTTTTCTTTAGTTTTGAATTTTACGTGTCATCATTAGTAGATGACACATTTGGCAGTCATGTCAGAATAACAAATTATTATTTAAGAGGAAGATTATTGTAATCTATAAAGACGGTTGAAAGGCTAATTGATCTAAACGACATTTTTGCGATATTGAGTTATATACATGGGCATTTTTTTATTTGTTTGTAGTGGGCAGTTTCACGTTGTCCATTATGGTTTATTTTTTCTTACCTAAAACAGTAGCCCGCTCTCTGGTTAAGTCTTATTTCTTAAAGAAATTGGTATATTAGGCTTTCTGAATGACCGTTCTGGTTATAATTTTACTATAATTTATAACCAAAAAATTGAAATTCGTTTGGCAATTCCTATTTTTTATCACTGTCCCATCTTATTCATGTCAGACATTTTACCTCGCTGTTTTAAGAAGAAGCATGATATTTTTACATTTATGGTGTCATTTAAAGAAACGGTAACCTCCCTTTCCATTCTTATTTATGAAGATTTAATCAATGTTTTAAAATATAATGAAATAAATAGTTTAGTGAATAGTATTAAAATTGGCCGAGGTGGAAAATTCAGCTGAGTTACGCAAATATTTCCAGGAGAATATCAAAATCAACTACGATTGTATTATTTTCTTAAACTAGCAACCCTACAATGGTTGGTTCACAATAAGTCAGCCATTTTAAATAGCACAGTTCGATGTAACATCGTTAGGACTGTGAACACCGGTTATAGAGCAGATTAAAAATTCAGCTGATTTACGAAGATTTCATAGTAAGTACGCTTATTTGTCTGTTTTTATAAGTATTTATTACACATATAATCTACTATTTGATAATAAGGCAACAATTTGTCTGAATTAGATGTGTTTTTTGACGAAAATTTTATAACAAATCAACCTAAACTTAAAATCCGTTACGTCAGCTGAGAAACATTAACTCAGTGGAACGTAAACCCTCGTTTACACTATGGATTTTACGTAGTCATATGATTAAATTTGAACGTAATTTTGTTCTGCATCTTTTTATACAGCGCACCAGCCGAAGCTTCAAGCTTTATTTGTTAATGTTTTTTTTTAATTTTATTAAAGCCAGCAAACGAACGTTGGAGTTACAACGATTTTATTTGTGATATTTTCTCAGTGAGTAGACCTTTAACAATTTCGTTTTCTTTTTACAATTACGAACACAAAAAAAATATAATTATTTTAACCTTTTAAGTCGTTCTCAAGTTATGGTGTGACCTAGGGAAACGGAAATTCATTTTTATATATAGGTACCTATATAAAATGTTTGTTGTAAACTATGCTTTATTTTTTCCATACTCTTCCGCTGAGTAACGGTCCCCCTGTTGTGGCAAATTATTTAAGTTTATATGTTTTTATTGTTAAATTAAGAAGATCTTATATATTTCATTAAGATGAACCTAGTCGATACTAGTATTCCATTACTAATTTAAGTTTTAATGCAGATCTCGTTTTTTACCAAATACACAAAACTTTATTATGTTAATTTAGTCATAGTGTAACTCAGAGGATATAAAATTATGTTTTTTTTATGTTTTTTCAATGTTATAGAAATTTTTGAGAGAATTTATAATAATATGTTTAGTTTCTTTAATAAAACGATTTTCATTGTAGGTACTTTTATTTAATTAACCTATCAACGGGAGTACTTAATGTGTAACGCAGCGGAGGAAGATTTCGGATCATTGTTCATTCAAATTGCAATTTTGTCAAAATCAACCGCATTTTTCTCTTATTTTTTGTTATACTAACAAAATTTAGATATTATAGAGTCGATCTGAAGAAAGAAAACCCCAATATCATGAATTTTTTTTTATTTGGCGTAATTTTGTCACCTTACAAACTTTTATAAAACCGCCCACATATTTGGAATCAGCAAATTTTTCTCCGTCGTTTGAGTCAGGTTTCAAATGTTTTCGACATCTTTTTTGGCGCTTAGCACCTACAGCAAAACAGGCCTCATTTCTAAGCTCATTAATCTATACGACACAAAATTAGACAAATTTTTCGACTCGATGACTTAAGCTATTTTCATTTTTAAATTTTGTGTGTCTTATTAACGTGTGTCGATTAAAGCATTTAGCTTTTTCATCATGGTTGTTGTTTTGTCGTTTGGACTATTTTGCATTAAACCAAAACAAAAAGCTATGTCTCTTGACTCATTTAGTCTCTATTAAGGATAAGGAGTAATGTCACTTCGGCTATTTTGACCTTACTATATCATTAGTGTTATGGCGGTTGAAACATTTTGATGAAATTTTCATTTCAATTCAATTCATTTTATTGAACAGGTTTTAACACATAGGCCATCCAATAAATTAATGAGAATAGCTACTCCTTAGTCACTTGGAACTAAATTCAATTTATTGCGCGCCCTCTGTACTGCTATCTAGGCTTAGGGTGATGTACCACCTTACCTTTACATTTTGGACAGGCAAGTGATTTGGTATGACAGGAGCGCATTCAGCGCGTGCTAGGAGACAGAGGTTGGAAACGGGAGCGCATGTAGGTGGGACTCATAGGGTCGTGAAGGATATTATACAGCACTGGTAATATATGTAATTCATGACGACGTCGTATAGGGAGCCACTTTAACAGATTTCGCCGTAATGCAACACGTGATCATATTTCCTAAGACCAAAAATACCAAATTTGCTCCATCATACATAACACTTGGTACCTTATTAAAGTTCAACGTCCGTCTAAGTCTCCTACTACCAATTATCTAAGTTTGTGATTTGGCAGAATTAATGAGTGCAGACTTGGGCCAAAACATTTGGCCCAAGTCTGCACAGCGGACAAATCCATATTAAGCCTTTGAAAAGCATTTTCTGCCTCAGATAGCGAAAAATGGCGATATTTTGCAAATTATCAGCATGTAAGTGAACATTTGATGAAATGACTTTTGAGATGTTGTTTGTAAATATAGAAAAAAGTAATGGTGATAATACACCACTCTGGGGTAAACCAGCAGTGAGAGTAGACCAACTGGATGATGCATCCTTGATCTTCATACATTGCCGGCTGCCATATAGGTAGGATTGAAGTCATTCTATTACCTCAGAAAAAATATTTAGAGCAAAAAGAGATTGAAGCATAATGTCAAAATCTACCGAGTTAAATGCACTGCTGAAGTCCAATGATGTTAAAACAGTAAGCTTAGTATCGTCCATAGCCTGTCTGATATCTTCAGTGATGTTCAACAGTGCGCCAACGGAGGGCGTAAGGGCAAAGGATATTGTTAGTGGTAAGATATTTGTGTAACTGCATATGAACTATAGACTCCAAAACTTTAGATAGGATAGGAAGGATTAGATGAAGAAGGGTTTGATGTTTAAGGAAGTGGGATAGCAAGAGCTTTTTTCCACTCAGTTGGAAAGACATTGTTAGATAGGGAAAGTTTATTATATGAGTAATAAAACTTGCATTCTCGTCTAGTACTGGTAATATCATGTCCAAGCTTAAGCTGTCACTTCCAATAGCTTTAGTTGAAATGTTTTGAATTGCTTTTTTTATCACCTCTTCCGTAGTTGGTACAAAAGAGATAGGTGAACTGACAAATGGTAAAACATTTGAGAGCAGTGAGAGCGACAAAGATTTAGTTTTGGGATCCAGAGTGATTGGAGGGGTAGAGAAGTAGTTATTAAGAGAATTTATTTCTAAGGTGTTTGTAAAACAATAAGTTATATGGCGATTGATCTTTTTTATAACGAGATTTAGCCTTATCACGCTTTAACATATATATTTTTTAAAACTGTTGGTTAACCATGGTGCAGGCAATCGCTTAACTCGTACCGGTCGCACAGGGGCATGAGTATCATTATAGATTTATTAATTCCTGTGTAAAAGTGGCAACCATTCAATCCAAATCCTCACAGTTCAATCCAGTCAAGTCTTCTAGCATCCTTTTTTACATGTTCAATGTTCATTTTGTAAAAGTTTTGAAGCAAAAGAACTTTATGCTTTACTTTTTGAGGTCGTAGTTTATAACTTACACATACTAAATCATGATATGAAAAAGGAGCTGAGGTTTGACCATGACAGGCGACTAAGTTAGAATCGGAAATAAATATTAAATCTATTGGGGATGGTTTACAGTTTGGATAAGACATTGGTACAACAGACAGATTATACGAAGAAGTCAAGTCTGTAATTTACGATAATGTAAAAAAATATACAAGACTCTGTCCAAAATTGTATTAACTGGCATACCAAACTCAAAAATATCTTATGGACGATTATGAATAATGATGGTCTAAGCATCAATATCTACTATAATCTAGTAAGGGTTCATTTTGTTTCATCCTACAGCCCTTCCAATGGGCATATGCATCAACAACTAAATTGGTGCATTTTGGGCTAACCAACATAAATTTTCTAAAATAATACACAATAATCAACGGTAATAGCTTAAATAACTTCCTTACTTAATAAGGGATATACTGTATTAAATAAATAAAAGTCTATTAAACAGTTATTTTTTAATGATTTTTTTTTTCCAAAATAAAAACTTTAATCCATCCTCCTGCAAGTTTTACAAAATGTCACTTAGATCAATTAGCCTTTCAACCGTCGATATCTATTTATATTAAAAAGAGACTTGAAATAATGGCTTTCAATGTAGTTTTTTTTGTTATTACAGGTATGTTCATATTGAGGATAATAGATTGTTTTGTTGATTTAATGTTTTGAAATTATACTAAATAAAAAACTTTCGTTATTACAGAGAAATGCAATTAAGCTTTTATTTCTAAGCTAAGAAGAATCCCAATATATTGAGATTCCAATAATTCCAAGAATAATTTTGTATAGACATAAAGAGACTGTAAATTTATTTTGAAAAAAATATAAGATAAAAATACCCGTGAAGTTTCTTGCCAGTTCTTCTTCACAAAGGTTTTTTCAAACTGGTGGTAGAGTCATGTTTTATTTGACGTCAATAAGAACAAATAATTGTCAATGTTGAGAAATAAATATGTCATTTCATTTCATATCCAGAACAAAGAATTTTGCCCCAGTAGAAGTTTTATTACTGAAATTTATAAGAAGTTTTTTTGGTGATATCTGTCTTTTCTAGAAATTATACCTTCAATGGTCTTTCGTAGTAGTATTTTGATCCCTAAATGAAATAGGATTAACTTGCATAAAATAAATTATTTTCTCCCTCTTAACCATGACTGTAACTATAACAGTAAAGATAACCGCCCTTATCTTAAAAATCCACACGGTATAAATAAAGTGTTAAATCATTATTATAAAATACCCAAGGAATAATAGTATGTAATAGTAAGTTTTATGGACAGTTTTTTATTTGTCATATCATTAGATCATAATGTTATTAAAGCAAATTATGAAACTTTATACTAGTAAGATGAAATAGCATTGTTGGAAAACCTATTGTCAAATAAATTAAAAGTAAACACATGTAGACAAACCAAAGCATTTAGTATTAACGATGGAGTGATGATCACCATATTTTAAAGAATGTTTGAATACGCTTAGGTAATTCTGTACACAGCGAGAGTTTGAACAGTATGGTTATACCCTGCACTAACAACTTTAGTGGATCAACTAGCCAAAGTTGCAGTGTCAACATATTTTTTGTTTATTATTTACGAATCGACACTTAAAACATTATAAACAATGATGACGATATTAAGACCCATGTTTGAAAAAAGGTTAAGGTAAACTTTTCTTAGATAAAGTTGCTTTTAGTTGTAAGAATAGTGAATTGTAACCAAACTTACCATCTTTGACATTCTTTGAAGTCTCAGACGATGACACTTCGGGAACAGTTTTGTCCTCGGCGCAGTACATTCTGTCTAATTCACTAATATTACGTATAAAGTCAGTCTCATCTAATAGACCTTTTCATATTATAATGAAAAATTTGTTCTTTTACACTATAAATTCGCATATGATGTGACGCGAAACCAGGCAGCCATTCTTTCTACATTCCGGTTGTAAATATATGCCATGAACAAGGCAGAACATTGTGTCAATCATTTGTCAATCATAATGTTCAGTTCACAACATTTCTCAAATACACCGATTGGTCTGACTTCAAACAACGTAAAATTCAATTTAAAAGAACCAGCTTGACAGCTTATGAACGGCTTCGAGACAGACTGATAATAGCTCACTGTGCCCCTTTAAAACCGATTGCTATTCTTGCTATCTTTTTATTACTTAAAAGTAGATTTATACATGAAAATTATTTTAATTTGGTTGTTGAAGCTGCTTGTTACGTATAAAATTAATATTTTAAATTATGCATCGGGGATAAATGTAGTAAAACAATGAATCAATCATTCGACGATTGAACAGGTTGTCGTCAATAGTAAATATTTTAGAGGAAACTTTTATAGTTTTATTCAGCGAGGTGATAAATACATGGAGTAGCCGTAATGTCCTATATAAATAAGTAGTTATGTATATCGACGAGGAAGAAGAGGAAGAACTTGGTTGTCTCCCTTTACTTATACAAAAATGCTAATAAAAGAAAGAGATAGTACTATTTTTGAATGTTGTCACTAAAATATCAATCATGTAGTGACGTCATAGCAGGTGGCTAGCGTGCCACAAATCGCCATTTATATTTTAGTGACAACATTCAAAATAGTACTATCTCTTTCTTTTATTAGCAATTTGGTATAAGTAGAGGGCGACAACCGAGTTCTTCCTCTTCTATGATTTGATATACATAACTACTTATTTATATAGGAAACTACGACAACTCCATGTATTTATCACCTCGCTGGTTCAATCAATCATAGTCTGGCTTGTCTTCAATGATTACGATTCAATAACAGACAAAACAACTACCTGACTATTCAATAAGAAAATTAACAATTCTAAGCAAACTTATTTCCCCCTTTATTCACGCCTTTTTGTTTCAAAAATACACGCACAACGGCAAGCATAGCAAATACCGTTTCGATATGATTTACATCGACATTTGCATCGAAAGTATAAAAATAAAAACATATTAATAATGATCATCGATATTTAAAGAAAAGCTTTTTTATTTATTTACTATCACAAAATCCACAGCTCTTAGTAATGTTAATATAAATATAAAATATTTGAAACCGACAGCCATTTATGGAATTACATTTTTTTCCCCTAACATTAAGCAGACTTATACAAGGTTTTGATACTTAAATTACATAATAATAATGATAACAAACAGAACCAATACCAATCAAAGAATGAATTTCAAATTTATAACATCATTAAACTGCATACAATAGTAAGACATACCCAAACATCGAAAAAAGAGAAGCAATACAAAATATATTTAATCAAAATACAAAGACATATTATTGACTCTGGTGTAGTCTGTAATGTATGGATTTATATAATTGTAAGTAAGTGCGTGTTTGTGTGTTCCAAGAGTAACTGAAAATTGTAAAAGTACTAACTTGTGCAGTAAGTTATAATTTCTTTTCTAAACTTGTCCCTACTTCCATGGAATATATCGGAGTTTTGTGCAAATGTTTATTGTATGTGTTATGCATTCTAGTGATAATTGAGTTTTGTGTATAATTGGTTTTTGAGTGTTGTGGATGAAATATGTGTGTGTGTCTTGTTCTGGTAGAGGGAGCGCGCAAGGTAAGGGCGAGGCAAGTAAGTTCTCTGCAATCTACGACATTATTGCAGATACCATGCAAAAAGAGCATGTCCAGTAAGCAATGACGGTATTCCAGTGAGAGCAGATGGTGATGCTGACAAGCTTCAGGATATTTCATACGTGTCACCTGTTGTCTATAGTCCAAGTGTTTAAGAAATTTCTTTTGAATTGTTTCGATTGTGTTCTTATAGACAACATATTGAGGATTCCATATCGAACTACAGTACTTTAGTATGCTTCAAACGAATGAATAATAGAGTATTTTTAAACAAATAATATCGGAAAAACGAGCTGCAGTCCTCAACACGAATCCTAGGTTTTTGTAAGCGTTTGTTACAATACTTGCAATATGTTCATTATAATTTAGTTCCGTGTCAAGGACCACCCCCAAGTCACGAACAAGAGTCACTTTAATAACTTCTAGTCCATTGAAATAATATGTAGTCTGAAGCTTTTTTTTTTCGTCTAAAAGTGATATGTGAGCACTTATTTACATTAACTGTTATGCGGTTACTAGTGTAGAACTCAGACAATCTATCCAAATCCTCCTGTAATTTAAGACTGTCAGCGATGTTTTTTATTTTCATGTAAATTTTTGTATCATCTGCGTACAATGTAAAACGTGCATGGTGGATGAATTGCCCGATGTCATAAAAGTACATCGAGTAAACGAGAGGTCCTAAAAATGATCCCTGTGGAACACCTGATGGGATGGAAATGTAGTTGGATCGATATCCACCCACCTCGACTGCCTGAGAACGATTACGGAGGTATGATTCCAGCCAACGCAACAAATTACCACATACTCCTACCTCTTGTAGCTTTCGTAGAAGGATGATGTGATCCACACGATCGAACGCTTTTTCGAAGTCAGTGTAGATCACATCAACCTGTCCCCCACCCTCCATATCACAAAGTAAATCAGTTGTGAAAATTGGAAGATTTGTACAAGTTGAACGGCCTTTCGTAAACCCGTGCTGTTGAATAGGGATCATTTTACTAACGATAGGATAGATTTCATTATTCACTATTCTTTCCGCTACCTTACTGAAGACGTTCAACTTAGAAATTGGCCGATAGTTCTCAATCGTTGTTTTTGGCCCCTTTTTATGCACAGGTGTGATATGTGAGGTTTTCCAAATTGTGGGAACGCAACCTTCTAAAAAGCAACGATTAAGAGTATATGTGACCGGAACTGATAGAGCTTCTGCGCATTTTACAAACAGAAGAGGCGGCAGATTGTCCCCTCTTGGGCCTTTAGTTACATCCAAAACTTTTAATAATTTCTCACAATAATCTCTGCTAATAGATAAAGTACCAATTGATGCAGTTTCGAAGAAGCGTGGAGTTGTGTGGGTGTTATTATAATTGTTAAGGGGTATACTAAAGTTTTTTAAGAAAAAAGGCATTGAAAGCAGTGCAAATATCTGATCCGCCACTAACGGTCAAACCATCATAGTCCATATGTGTAGGAAAATCTGATTTACACTTCCTTTTCGACCTCACATAGCTCCAGAAGTATTTACTAGAAGTTTTAGTTTTCTGTTGAGACCATTTAATATAATTACTATGACATTATTTTAGTAACTTTTTTTGGCGTGCTAGCAAAAATTAATACTAATAGTAGATTATTTGGTAAGTTAGTTTTATGATTATGTCTATGAGTGTTAAAAATTTGAATATTGAGAAGTGTAAGTGTTTTAAAGTATGAACTATGTATATGATGCATAAAATATAATAACAGTTTGTTTGGATAATACATAGGTATAAAAAATATTGAATATTTAGCGTAACAATGCCTAAACGGAACTTTCATGCAATTTTTTCTAAGTCATTTGTAGTTATTATGGGTATAGGTGGTTATGTCTCGTTTTTACGAGCGTAAATTATGCAATTTTTAGTCCATATAAATTTATAATTCAGTTCGTTTGCTTTGGTCTTACAGTCTTTTAATAGTTTTTTATTCGCGGCAGTTAAATGCTCGTTAATATACACTTTATTTACGTTGAGATCACCACCCAGACCCATGTCTTTATGAAATGAAATGAAATGAAATCAAATGAAATGAAATGAAATATTTATTTCTCAACATTGTCAATTACTTGTTCTTATTGACGTCAAATAAAACATGATTCTACCACCAGTTCGAAAAAACCTTCGTGAAGAAGAACTGGCAAGAAACTTCACGGGTATATTTTTTTCAAAATAAATTTACAGAGTCTCTTTATGTCTATACAAAATTATTCTTTTCTGCATCTGTTAGCTCGGCAAGTCTCCCTCCCCCCAAGTATCCAAACGACGAACACCCTCGAACAGCAGCCGTTCACGAGTTAACGCGGGATCCAGCCATCGCCCTCCTCAACCATATTAGAGGGAAGTGAGCGACCCGTCACCCGACGCTACCATAAGAAGACGTACTTTAATGACAATGACGCTTTAGATATTCATCGGGACGAAGAACTCATCGAACATACAGACACATTACACATGCTTTGTTACAAATACTAGTACAATCCTGTTAATGAGGGGATTATACCCAAGGGCTTTTATCATCCAAATAATCGGATGGTTTATAATATGCTCTAGCACACAACTTCTCCTTTATAGTTTCTTTGAATTTGTCAATAGGAAGACCTTGGATATCCTCAGGAACCTTATTATAAAAGCGTATACATTGACCCATGAATGAGTTAGTGACTTTATGAAGCCTACTATTATGAGCTGCCAGCATATTTCTTCCTCTTGTGTTAACATTGCGCAGATCTTTTTTTCTTTTGAACAAGGTTATGTTCTTTTTAACATACATTAAATTTTCTAAAATATATTGTGAATGGAAGGTAAGAATATTTATTTCCTTAAATTTACTTCTAAGTGACACCCTTGGACCGAGCTGATAGATTGCGCGAACAGCCCTTTTCTGCAGAATAAATATAGTATCTATGTCGGCAGCACTCCCCCACAACAGAATACCATATGTCATGAGGCTGTGGAAGAAACCAAAATAGACTAATCGAGCAGTTGTTTCATTTGAAATTTGTCTAATTTTTTTAACAGCATATGCGGCAGAACCAAGCCTTTTCCCTAAACCATCAACATGCGGTCCCCACTGGAGTTTGGCGTCTAAGGCTATGCCCAGAAATACAGTTGAGTTTACAGAAGTCAGTTCCTGGCTCTTAACTACAATGTTTGTGTTTACCTGTTTGACATTTGGCAATGTAAATTTAACACATTTCGTTTTTTTTTCATTGAGGAGCAAATTATTAGCTGAGAACCACTGCTCTGTGTTGGAGATGCATTTGTTCACCGCTCGATAGTCAATTTCTTGTCTTTTGATTTTAAACAAGAAGGAAGTATCGTCAGCAAACAATATGACCTCGCATTGATTCTTAACGACCGATGGCAGATCATTAATATAAACTAAAAATAGGAAAGGACCAAGAACTGAGCCCTGGGGCACACCCATTGTCACTGCCGATCCTGATGATTTTTCTCCATTTATTGCAACTTTCTGTTTTCTATTAGAAATATATGATTTAATCAAGGCAAGCGCTCGGTTTTTAATGCCGTAATGGTGCAGTTTCATGAGTAGAGTAGTATGATCCACACAGTCGAACGCCTTGGACAAGTCACAAAAGACACCAATAGCATCACACGACTCCTCCCAGGCGCTGAATACGTGTTGTTTGAGCTCCACACCGGCATCGGTTGTTGAGCGACCCCGCGTGAAACCAAACTGCTTAAAATTCATTAAACTATTACCGTAAAAATGAGAAAGTAATTGATTTAAAATTAATTTTTCAAAAATCTTACTGAGCGTTGGTAGTATAGATATAGGTCTAAAATTATTAGGGTCAGACATACTACCTGCTTTGTATATTGGAATGACCTTACTCAATTTCATTAAATTAGGAAAAACACCATTATCAACACAGTCATTAAATATACTGGCTAAGTACGGGGCTATACCATCAATGACAGATTCAATAATTTTAACAGAAATCCCATCTAAATCAGCAGCATTTTTTACTTTAATGCTTTTAAATGCATTTAAAACTTGTGGAACAGTAACATGTTTAATAATAGGATCAATATCGCATGAATTTTTTAGAAATAAAACCTCGGGTCTTCCGAGCTGCGGCGACCACGGCGTCCTTGGTGGAACGGTTCTTGAACCGAGCGACGATGGCACGGGCGTTTTTGGTAGCAGCGGTAACTCGACGCGGCTGGACTCGGTGGGCAAACTCAACTTCATCTTTTACTAAGTTGAGGCCAAGACGCCCGGCAACACGTACAACGATGTCGACAGTGCTTTCTGTTGTCGATTCGGGAATGCCAACAATTTTGACATTTTGCAATCGTGACCACTGTTGCTGTCTAGCTATGTCGGTTTCAACAACGCTTATACGAGCCTCATAAGCAGCTACATTACGCCTTAGGACAATGTTTTCTTCTCGAAGTGTTTTGATTTCGGCGGAGCTCTTGTCGAAACGCTTAAGGATGTCTTCGTATTGAGCGCTAATAAATTTGATCGACGATTCTAAACTGCACATTTGGTCTTTAACAGGCTGTAGTTCGACCGCTAAAGCGCTCTTAATCATTGAAAGCAATTGTTCGATGAGGGACTCGAGTGTGTGCCCAGATGTTGTATGGTGTAGTACTTCATCCGAAACCGGCGATTTGGTTCTCCTAATGGTGACATTGTTGCAATCATCAACTTCTATACACGAACTATGTGCTAAGTGTTGATCATGTTGCTTGACCGGTGTGTTGCTATTATCACCTTTCGGCAATTTAGATGCACAAACTGGACATACCCATTTAGCTTGCTTCTTAAAGTTGCTTGCTGTAAGATTTACGCAAAGATAATGGCTTTGAGCATGATGAGCCATTGCAGATAATTTTTTTGGAGATTTTGTGTTGACTTTAGACAACTTAATAAAAAAGATACTACTGATGCATATCCATTGCCAATAATTGATGATATTATTTCTCATTGAAATGGTGCTAATTATTATGCCGACCTCGATTTGAATTCTGGTTACTGGCAATGTCACATCAAGGAGTAGGACAAACACAAAACTGCGTTTACTACCCCATCAGGGTTATATGAATTTAATGTATTACCTTTTGGCCTAAAAACTAGTGAGGCTATTTTTCAAAGAACGATGGACGAAGTGTTGGCTGGGCTTCAGTATAGGAATGTAATAGTCTTCGTAGACAATGTGATTATCTATGGGAAAACTTTTGAGGAGTTTATGAAAGCACCCAAACAGGTGTTAGAATGGTTAAAGGGTGCAAATTTAACTTTAAATCCATCAAAGTGTAGTTTAGGGTATAAACAAATAACTGTATTGGGCATACTATTTTAGGTTAAGGCGTATTGCCTAATCAAAGTAAAATAGAAAAGATAAAAAATATGAAAGTTTCCAAAAATGTAAGAGTTAAAACCAGTATTAGGTTTATTCTCTTACTATAGAAAATTTATTAAAATTTTTTTATCTCTAGCTTTACCATTAACAAAACTATTGAAAAAGGCAGAAAAATTTGTTTGGACGAAATGTCAACAAAAGGTTTTTGATAAAATTGTATCATTATTTCAAAAGGCGCCACTTTTACGTGATTTTAGTAACGAAGAAGGTATTTGTACTAGGCTATATATTGACGCAAGTGATCTAGCAATAGGTGCGTGTTTTAAGCAGGGGTATGATAATCAGATGTTGCTGTCTATTTTGCTTCACGAAAATTAACCGATGCGGAAAAGAAGTATGCTATAACAGAAAAATAATGTTTAGGTTTAGTATGGGCTTTGAATTATTTCAAACATTATTTATGGGGTCTTAAATTTCAAATAGTGACAGACCATAAGGCATTATGCTGGCTTAGAGAACGTAAAGATATGTCCGGTAGGTCAGCTAGGTGGGCTCTAGTAATACAAGCGCACGACTTTGACGTTACACATTGCTCAGGAAAGCAGAACGTCGTAGCTGATTTTTTGAGTCGGAATCCGCTAATTGAACAAAAGCTTCCTCCGAGTGAACCGGTGGACGACGGTTTACAAGTGTATAAAATTTCGGTAATCCAGGTATCTCGCGAGCAGGGATTAGATGATTATTGTCGTAGATGGCGTAATGCAGGATTTGTAATATATAATAATTTATTGTACAAAAATATTAGAATAAATAATTTAGAGAAAAAGTTACTTGTTTTACCTAAGTCGTTGTTTAATAATGTAATGTTTTAACAACATGACGATCCATGTACAGGAGGACATTTCGGCCTAATGAAAACATTGGCAAAGTTTCGTTCTCGATATTTTATGCCTAATGTAATTTCTGAAGTAGAAAGGTACTGTTACATATGCTCACACTATGATAATGTATATTAAACTGCTGAGTTGCATTCCCACGATGAATCTCTCACAGTAAACAAAATGATCATATTTCAGTTTTGTCGTTTTAGATTTAATTAATATATTTTGCAGTCTCGGTTCATATCTCGAAGTAACTACACGGGTTGATATCTAAAGTCTATTTCTATTTCTATTTCTTTTTGAATTTTACAATATCTTTTATTCTTATAAAAAAACTTTATTCTAGTGTCATTAAAATATGAGTAGTAAGTGAAGAATTGTGTTTATTGTCAAGAAAAAAGAACCGTATAATAAGGTTGTGCCGTTGCAACCTATGATAGTCGAACGTTAATTTGATAGGGTCGAAATTGATATTTTAGGTCCGTTTAACCGTTCGGAAAATGGTAATAGGTAGGTCATAGCTTGCGTTGAATGTTTTTCGAAATATGCTGTGTGTAGAGCAATTCCCAGAGCTACGGCTCAAGCAGTAAATGATTTTCTCGTACAGGAAATTTTCACGAAATTCGGTAGGGTGCGAGAATTGCTATCGGATAGAGGTTCGATTTTTACGTCGAGATTAGTTAAGAAAACGCATACAGAATTTGGAGTGCGACAATGTCTTGCAACCACTATGCACCATCAAACGTTAGGTCTTGTAGAAAGATTAAATCAAACTATTTCACACATGTTAGCTAAATATGTAAACTCAACACAACCTAATTGGTGTGAATTTTTGCCATTAGTAGTGTATGCTTATAACTGTGCCAAACAAGCTTCCACTAAGTTTTCACCATATTATTTAGTGTTCGCTAGCGAACCTGAAGTTCCGCCCGATGAAAGATTAAATCCCGACTTGAATATTGAAAATTTCGAAGTCAGGAGGAATAGATATAGTAATAATGTGAATTTGGCACGAGAGAGCTCTCGTAAAGCTCATTTGGCGCAGAAAAGGCTATATGATAAAAAAGCTTCATCTATTAATCTTCAGACAGGTCAATTTGTATTATTGCATAACGCTAAAAGAGTGTCTGGATTGAGTAAAAAACTTAGCCAACCATTTAATGGTCTATATCGAATATGTAGAGGTTTAAGTAACAACGATTATTTAATAAAGGCGGTAAATGGAAGTCGAGAAATAACTGTCCATGTCAAACGGCTGAAACCTTTTATTTTGCGATAATTTTGTTGATAAAAATCTATATAAATTATGATTGTAAATATGTAAATGTTGTAAAGTGTCAAGAGTGAATAATTGTTATTTTCTGGTTTTTAGGCTAAAATGAGGTGACATTAGCCTGACATATATCAATCTGAAAGATATATGACTAATGTAAATACATTATGTTGATAATAACGTAGTAAATGTTAATATATGCTATCATTAAGAATGTGTGTTGGCTTATATGTGTTAGTGTTATATTTTAATGTACTAATATGTTCTTTCTTTTTCATATTGTGAATTATAACGGAAATGAGATGGCAGCCACTGAGGGATGAGGATTGATGACAACCCTCCTTGGCGATGCGAAAAAAATAATGAAATTAATATCTCTTTTCTTAAAAGTTGTTATTTGCAATGATTAATAAAGATTTTTTTGCGTTGTGTTCCACTATGTCCTTATCTAGTGATGGAACCGAGGGTCGTTCATTCATAATCGGACAGTCACCAACACCATAATTTCTCTTAAAGAATAGGTGGCATGCTTTGCTGGCTGCAGGTGACATGCTAGTGGTCAATGCGCGCGTTAAAGTAAAGTTATCTGCCAGGGACGTGAAACAACGAAATAACATCTCTATAACGGTTCTAGCTCGAATCTCAACATTTCGTAAGAATATTTGACATGTGAATTCCTATCGAAGCAGTTATTCCTCGGATCATGGTGAAGCCACTGCTTTTGTAATATTATATTTATTCTTTGTACCTAAAGATTTCCCACCAAACACCAGGAATGACCTAATCGACAGGGGTAGTCTCTCCTGAGGCCGTCGTACAAATACATCCTCGTTCAGGCAGGTAGTTAGAAAAACTTTGTAAGAAATTTATCCACCCAACCTTGTTTGTGTGAGTAAAATTCATGCGGGTGCCCGATCGTCATGGCTAAGCCTTAGAAAGCACGTCAGAATGCCGTGACATTTCAGTAAAGAGGTTAATATGAATTATTATGAATTAAATCTTTGACATAACAGAAATAAAAGAAGGAAAACGTTCTGAATTGCTCCGTCAGATGAGCAAGATGTATTTAGATTAAAATTGAAACAAAACTAAAAAAATATAAAATTTATAATCTTCTTTTCAATCACCACGAGTTTTATATTTTATATTGTACATAAAATTCGAAAAATTCAAAACCATCGTGAAAGAAAAATCAATCAACAATCAAAAATTAAATTAACTGCTTGAAAAATTCGCTCCTTACAAAAAAACCAACGCTAATGACCACTATCCAGTTTGGTACTCGCCTCAGTTAGTTACTAAAATTTCACAAAGGGTATAAAAAATATGATAACCCAAAATATTACGATTCGTTTGCATCTCTTCGTACGACGTGTATACATGATATGATATGACATGATACACGAATGTTACAAATGGTATATTACGTCTGTCGAGGCGGGTCTAAGGGACAACTTAAAATCATTTTGGAAATTCATTCACAGTAGAAAAGGCTCAGTTTATGAAATATGAAAATAGAACGGCTTCTGATGGTAAAGTGTCAGTGAACTTTTTTCATCCTTTTTCAGTTCAGTATTCGAGTCCAACACTCAACCATTGTTAGATGATGACAACTTTTCGGCGTCGGATTCTTGTATTTCCAGTGTTGCCCTGTCTCAAGTGGACATTCTAAAAAAGTTGAACGCTTTGGATACAAATAAGGGTGCAGGACCAGACGGCAAACCGCCTAAATTTCTGAAGGAATGTGCTCAAGAACTTAGTTTACCTCTGACGATAATATTTAACTTATCTCTTCAACAGGGCACCTCTCCTACAGTCTGGAAAACTGCACATGTCACTCCTATCTTCAAATCAGGTGATTAATCGGACTGTTTCAATTATAGGCCTATAAGTATCCTTTCTGCTATTCCAAAGCTATTCGAGAGTGTTGTGTATGACCACTTTTACAACCACGTTAGCCCTTTGCTTTCTCAAAATCAACATGGATTTATAAGACGTAGATCTACAGTCACTAATTGTTAGAATACAAAAACTTCCTTTGTAGAGTGTTTTCCAGCGCTGGTCAGGTGGATTCCATCTACACTGATCTAACTAAAACATTTGACAAGGTAAATAATCACCTGCTCTCTCAGAAGCTCAATTTGCGGTACGGGCTTCATGGTAACCTCCTTAGATGGATTTCCTCATATCTACGTAACCGAAGTCAGCTGGTTGCGCTTAAGGGATACAAATCTGCTCCAGTTACTGTTACGTCGGGTGCGCCTCAGGGGTCTCATCTTGGGCCTTTGATCTTTCTTTGTTTTATCGATGATCTCATCAGTCGGTTTCCCGCCCATGCCTTTTATATGCAGACGATTTGAAAATATTTTATAAAATTCGCAATGAAAATGATTGTCAAATCCTTCAAAGTGACCTTGCTATACTAACAACCTGGTGCCTGGAAAATCGAATGCTTTTAAATCCTAAAAAATGTCAATATGTATCTTTCACAAAAAAAAATTAGTTTTAACTATAAATTAAGCCATCATAGTCTTCAACGAACCTCAATTATCACGGATTTAGGAGTCATATTTGATGAGCAATTGTCCTTTAAGGTGCACTATGACAACATCACAATGAAATGTCTGCAAACCTTAGGGTTTATTGCCAGATCCACGGTGCATTTCAAAAACCCCGATTGCTTGATTTATCTTTTTAATAATCTAGTCCGAAGCCGTCTTGCATATGGATGTGCAGTATGGTCTCCTAACTATGCTGTTCACTCGGATAAAATCGAAAATGTCCAAAAGAAATGTCTCAAAATAACAGCATACCGTTCGGGCTACGTCGCAAGCTTACTTCCTACGCAGATAGGCGACGTCACTTCCCTAGAAACGCGTCGCAGGCAACTGGATCTCCTTCACTTGCACAAAATCGTTCATTCTGAAATTGATGCCCCAAATATTTTCAAATTAACTAATTTTAACTCAACACTTCTAAAGCTAAACAGGAAAAGCCTATTTACTCTGGAGTTATATAAAAACAATTTTTTTTTTTTGTAACCCCATAGTTCGGATGTGTCGTTCATATAACGAATTATTAGTGGAACACGATTATGTTTAGGTATATAGTAAAAATATCCTCAGCTGAACTTACCCACTTAATTTTATGTTTTATAGTATTTAAGTTAATTTAAGACATTGTTTATTATCTGTTCTTGATTTTCAGTCTACTTATTTACGCGATAACTTTTAATCATGCTGTGTGTACACACTTTTGGGTTTATATCTAGTTTTAATATCAATAATCTAGTTTTTATTAAGTTTAAGATATGATAGTAACCTGTTGTTTATGCCATAATAATAAATAAATGAATAAATAGATATCTGGTTAAATAATCAAAGCTGCGGGACATCACTTTTGACAGCTTTTTTTTAAAGAAAAGAAACAATAAATGGCGATTTGTGGCACCCTAGCAAACTGCTATGACGTCACTACACGATTGATATTTTAGTGACAACATTCCAAAATAGTAATACTTATCTCTTTCTTTTATTAGCATTTTTGTATAAGTAGAGGGAGAAAACCAAGGTCTTCCTCTTCTATGATTCGATATACATAACTACTTATTTATATAGGATATCACGACTACTCCATGTATTGATCACCTCGCTGGATTTTTTCTTATTCATGATGATAGTGATGACAATCAAAGACTATTACTCAAACAAATTAGAAAAACAATAGGAAAACCGAAGATTCATGCACCATTCAATCAAAGTTATATCTATTTCACCGGGTCTCTATTCCGGTTCAGCAGAATATATTTTTATCGAGCTGTATCTGAATAGCTTAAAATATTGTCTTGGAGTTATCTATTGTCCACCGTCCATTACTTATTTCCACGCTTTGGAATCCGTACTCGACGCAGTTGCCACCGAATACACACATCACGTGATTATGGGTGACTTGAATACGAATCTCCTCACAGATGACTCTCGAGCTCGCAAACTAAACAGTTTGATTAGTGCGTTTAACCTCCAAATACTGCCACTTAATGCTACTCATCATAACGTAGGTTCTCCCGATACTTGGCTTGATGTAATCATTACGTCAACTAATTTATCACCTAATTACGATCAAATGGCTGCTCCGGGTTTCTCACGGCATGACCTTATTTACGTATCTCTTAATACTTATTGTCAAAAGCGGCCATCTAATTTTATTGACGCCAGAAACTATAAGTGCATCGACTTCAATCTGTTTAATACGCAATGTGCTGATACTAATTGGTCACCAGTCCTTGAAGCAACTACCATTGACGATAAATTAAAAACATTTTGCGATATCGTTACCGCCATTTTTGATCGCCATGCACCGATTCACAAAGTGAAAATCAAAAGGCCTCCTGCCCCTTGGATCAACCAAGATGTTCGGATGGCCATGAAAAACCGTAATCGAGCCTTTACAAAATTTAAGAACAGTAAGACTGGGGAAAACTGGTTCAGGTTTAAACTACTTCGAAGTCGTTGCAATCGGGTCATACGTAACGTTAAACGTCGTTATTTTCATAATAATATTGTGGATAACTCCTCGGCCAACATGTGGAAATTCCTCAAATCACTTGGCTTAGGCTCGCAATCAGTTAATTTCAGTTTTTCTAACTTCACTCCCGATGATTTAAATAAACATTTTGTTCCAACCCCCTTTCTCGATATTGGCACCAAATCCAGTACTGTATCTCATTTGGCATCTTCACCGAAATTAACACAGGATACCTTCGAATTTTCGCCAATTACCATAGAAGATGTGAAAAAAATACTCAAATCTTTGAAGTCTAAAGCTATATAATAGACGGAATAGGACGTACAATGATACTTCTAATGCTTGAATGGATTCTTCCAATGTTTGCTCACATCGTTAATTTCTCACTTACATCAGGTACCTGCCATGTGGAGTAAAGCTCTGGTAATACCTTTACCTAAAACCAATAGTCCCTCTTTGATGAGCCACTTTAGACCAATATCTATTCTGCTATATCTTTCTAAAGTTGTTGAAGCAGTAGTGCACAAGCAACTATCAGACTTTACATTAGCACACAACTTATGGAATCAATATCAATCCGGATTTCGGCCCGGACACAGTACTTGTACAGCTCTTCTAAAAGTTCTAGAAGATGTTAGAGCAGGAATGGATAAATCAAAGATTACACTGCTGGTTTTAGTTGACTTCTCAAAAGCATTTAACGCTGTAGACCATGACATTCTTCTTGCTGCTCATGAGAAGCTCAATATTTCCCCAGTGGTATCGAAGTGGTTTTTCTCCTACCTCCATGGTCGTCAACAGGCTATACAAATAAGTCCTGATAATCGTAGCACATCTGACTGGCTGAATCTTGATGCTGGCGTTCCCCAAGGTGGCATACTTTCTCCACTGTTATTCTCTATTTTTATAAACCTTATCACCCTAAATCTCAAATGTTCGTATCATCTTTATGCCGATGATTTACAACTGTACACGCAAACCAGTACATATGATATTGATATCGCTGCTGACTTGCTTAACGCTGACCTTGCACATATCAACCAGTGGTCACAGCAGTTCGGTATTAGAGTTAATCCCAGCAAGAGTCAGGCCTTAATATTAGGTAGCTCACGACAGATTAATAAAATTGATATTTCCTGTGCGCCGTCTCTTTCTTTAAACTCATCCGTTATTGCCTACTATTCTTCCGTCAAAGATCTCGGCTTACACATTGATGCTACTCTCAGCTGGAACAAGCATATAGAGGAAGTTAGCCGAAAGGTAACAGCTTCACTGCGTTCTTTGTACCGTTTGAAATATTTTCTTCCTAGGCAGACCAAGATTCTACTTGTGAACGCGTTGGTATTGCTAATAATAGATTACGCG
The DNA here is from genome assembly GCA_923062675.1 of Marasmarcha lunaedactyla. Lineage (NCBI taxonomy): Eukaryota > Metazoa > Arthropoda > Insecta > Lepidoptera > Pterophoridae > Marasmarcha > Marasmarcha lunaedactyla. Next base: position 24,539,625 of record OV281355.1, read on the forward strand.
GATATCTGCTTCACAGATCTCAACGAAGATCACCTCAACAAGTTGGACCGTCTTCTGAACAAATGCATTCGGTTCATCTATGGGCTGCGCAAATATGATCACATATCCAACTTTCGCAAACAACTTGGTTGGCTGCCTATTAGGCAACGCAGGCACGTTATGATACTTTGTACACTCTTTTCAATCCTCAATGATCCTCACGCTCCGGAATATTTAAAGTGTAAATTCCAGTTTCTAAGCTCTACACATGATAGATGTCTCCGGTCTTTCTATAATCTGAGCCTTCATATACCTATGCATCATTCCGGATTTATCTCTTATTCTTTTGTTATCCAGGCTACACGTTTATGGGATACTCTACCGTTAAGGAAAGCTTCCAGTAAACTATCTTTTAAGCAGCTAATTAGAGCTCATTTTTAAAAGTCACTCAGGGAATCATGAAAAATAATATATGTGTATTTATGATTAACGTGATAAGTTATAATATAATGTCTGTTTACTTATCTGTTTTATTTATTGATTTATTATAATTTTTATATTAAATGTCAATCTTATAGTATATAAGTATTGGTATATAAGTATGTACGCATATGTATTTTGTGTAGGCACCCCTTATTTTGAAAACCTCTCCATTGCTGCGGTAGACTGGTAGAGAATGCCAAATGGCATTAAGTCCGCCGTTTGTACAATAAAAATAATTTTATTTTGTGCAATAAAGTTTTAAATAAATAAATAACAGTGACTTCAATGACATGTCAATCAATAGTTGCCATAATCAGATTTATTTTAGTTCCTCAAACATTATTTTCAAGATTTTTTGGTAGAACTGTAGATACTTTCATTTATTTTATTGTAATTTGCTTCTGTAAATCTATTCTTTAATGTTGACCGTTTGGCTTTATTTTGTTGATTATCATTTAAACAACTTAAACTGTTAAAAGCTGGATGTAATATGTCTATGGGTTTTTAAGTGAAAGTTCACAGTGACAGTTGTTGTCATTTGAAATAACCAAGTCTAAGGTAGTATGATCCATGCTATTTTTAATAGTATGTATTGTATTGCATTCCAGCGACCAGAGAGATACAATTTAAGATATATCTTTCAATGGGAGTAAACCCACTAAAATTAGAGCAAACAGGTCCAATCTGCTGCCAGTTCATATTTGGTAGGTTAAAATCTCCAAAAATGTAGTACAAGTCTAAATATGGTTTGAGTAATATATTAGTCAAAGGATCGAAAAAACACTGCCAGTTTTGACAGGCCGCTCACAGCGACCATGCTCCGTAGCTTTGGCACTGTGAGCGGGAAGATGGCGGCGTTTATGACGTCATTGATCACGGGCAATCGGAACGGGTATATGTGCGCTGTGAGCGCTGTAATCGGCAAACGGAACGCAGCAGAAAAGTCAGGCCTCTTCAGTCTTCAGTTGTCTGTCGTCAATCGTCAATAAACTATTGTCAAATAAGTAGATTTCATTCATTTATTGTTTTTTGGTTAATAAAATTAACAAATCGTTTGCCAGTGTGGTGTTGTCTGTTAAATGGCGTATAAATATTACAAAAAGTGAATTATAACTATGATGCAACATCAATATTGGGTTACTAAGAAAACATTCCTTAAAAAGTTAGGAACCAAAGAAGATGAATGTATTGTAGCATCTGATGCAGAATTAGATGCTAAGTTAGAGTTGTTTCGATCAATTTCTGACAGTTGCTTGCAGTTACAGCGTGTTTTAGACCAATACCAGGAGCGGCTGTGTGTTCTAGCTCAGGAAGAAAACTCGTTGGGTAAATTCTTGCGTGATGCTGGTAAGTCATCAGAAGTCACTGGGAAACACATGGTATCAGCTGGTAAAGCCATCTCTTATTCGGGACAACAACGACTATCAGTAAGAGGACCACTGCTCAGGCTGTACCATGAGGTAGAAACTTTTAGATGTCGCGCAGTGAAAGATATGCGAGCTACAGTATCAGCTATGGAAAAAGCTCGCATTGAATATCGCGCAGCTCTGAGTTGGATGAAGTCCACAAGCGTTCAACTGGACCCTGACACTGGAAGAGGTCTTGACAGTTTTAGGAAAGCCCAGCGCCAAGTTAAAGAAAGTAAAAAAATATTTGATAAGTTGACCTTGGATGTGCTGCAAAAGGTAAAATTTCAATCATATATGTTTTATAGTTAATCTTTATATTACTGGAATATGTACTTACATTGTTCCAAATTTTAATTTTCATTCATTATGTTTTGTTCACAAATTTTGCAGATTTATTAGTATAACTAGTTGTTGGGCTAACAAAAAATAGAGGTTATGGTTATTAGTTCTTGAGATCATCAAACGAGTCACTCTTTGTGAACTTATGCATTTTAAGTGTGACTCCAAGCCATGCCATCTTTAAAAAAGCTTAGAAATATACACCCTTGTTTATCTATGTGTGTGTAAATAATAAAATCTAATCAGCAAGATCCTGCATGATTTTTAAAGTATTTATAATAGGTATTTTATAAACAGGACTTACTGTCCTGTTACACAGAATTCAAGTCTTTTAAAAAGGTGGAAAATTAAATTTGATTTTATGAAAGCCATATAAATATTAATTTCAACTTCAAATATTTATTTCTCAACATTGACAATTACTTGTTACAGTTACAAGTAATTAGATACATCTTTCATGTACCTTGAAGAATTCTATTAGTTCCATCATCCACTATGTAAAATTCCAGATTGATCTTTTGGCTGCGGCAAGGTGCAACATGTTTTCCCATGTCTTGTCATCGTACCAGAATTCATTCCAGACTTTTGCTACAAAGACAGCTCAAACCTTAACAGCCACAGCAGACACTATGAGCACTACCCCACAATATGAATTTGCCATTTTGAAAGAATTATCTCAAAAACTAGGAGAAGCAGAAAGTGAACCTAAGCAAGAAGAAATAACACAACAAGATAAAGATCAGATGCTATTTTTTCAGGTACAGTAAATCTAATATTGCTGAGTAGCTGATGTAAGATATGTAGAGAGGCCAAGTAGTGGGCGTGACCATTGACTCCGTTTTATGGCCAATATGGGCATATTGCTTAAATTCCCAGTCAATTGAAATTCAACTAATGTAAAGAAAACATCATACCATTCTTGTGGAAGTTATAAACTGGTTGTTGCATACAAAAATTTAAACAATAATAAAGGTCTACCGACAGCATTGTAGTATCATATAGTATCAAAACGTACAGATACTTTTCATATAAATAAATAAACAAAACTTAAAATTTGGGAGTAAGTTTAGGAATTGTTGACTCAATACATATTACACACTATGCTATGCATTTATTCTTATCTGGTTAAAATTTATTTGTGAATATTCATTCATAGAGAACACATTCTCTTCAATTAAAAGTTGTAATAATTCTTAATGCAAAAAAACCCAAGCAAAACTGGTTAACTCAATATTATCAACATTACATAGTAAATTAACTGTTAAACTGATGGCCGAGTAGCATAGCATTCGGGTCGAGTCATTCATTTGTGTGATGAACGCAGATGTTTGTTCTCTGTTCATACTTGTTTATATTTATTTACATATGTTTATTCTGAGTTCCTCCCAGTTTGCTGTATGGTCTTCCATAACACAAGCTCTGCTTAGCTTGGTGCTATACAGTTGGTGCATTTGTCTGAGGATTAAAAAAAATAAACTGTCAATCACATAACAATTTAATATCTAACATAGTTATCATCACAGTTAAAGTTCATTAATTTATTACAGAATGCATATGATACATTAAGACGAGGCAATCTAAACACAATCACATTTTAAACAATTCTTTTAACTCATTGCCCTGTAAGTTTAATCTTTCTGATTAAATTGGTAAGGTATGATTCATCAGATGATTTACAATCTCTGACTTTCTGATTTTCACTAACAAAGTTTAATTATTGATCTCATGGTATTAAAAATGCCAACTATTTCAGGCTACAATTCAGTTTTCTAGGGGCGATGATATAGGTACAGTTCACAGTACAGTACAGGTACACTCTGAAAAGATGAAGTTGAGGAAAGAACTAGGTCTGAACTGAAACTAGCACATGCTTGCAACTAGCATGCGTCACCACTGTATAATGGCTGGGGTCCTTGACCACCGCCACAGGGATGTTGTGCCACATCTCACCAGATCCATACATCCCCACTGACACAGGTTGACAGGCATAGAACTCGCTCATTTGGGATTGTGTCTGTCTCCAGTTGTTGCCGTGCTCATTGCTGTGTCTGGGTGTATGGGTGGCAATGCTGTTCTGTATTTTTCTCATTTAGCATTTTACCTGGAGTTTTATTGGCAATACTGTTTGGTACAGTTCGGAGAGCATATAAAGCTTCAGGCAGCTTTGCTGACCTTGTCACACAGAAGTAAGAAAGTTTCTTAACTTTCGTTTTTCAATTTGTGGATGGCATGTTCAATTTCCTGATAGTTGCTGGGTGGTGCAGAGAGTTCAAGTGTTTAGTGCCATTACTATGAGGGACATTTTGAATTCTGTAGATTTAAATAACTGCTCATTGTTATTTATTAGACACTAAAAGATTAGCTAAGCCTTGTAATGTTAATTAAAATTAGTCTTGTTTCAATAGTTATGATAGATTCACTGCTCATAGGAATAACATCTGCTACCAGTAACTGGCTCCTATATCAAAAAGACAAAGAAACCTTTTTCCTTGGAATGAGCCAACAAAATCAATGTGGACCCTGCTCCATGGTTTCTCAGGTACCATCCAAGTAACAATTCTTATATGTTGATTGACAGTTGATTAACATTACCATCTGTTGCAATGAATCTTTTTTTGTTGTTATAATTTTATCTAGAAGTCAAGATTCCACCCCTCAAGTTGTTCATATAATAATAGTACGTCAATTAAACGTTCCGGGGTGGTCTCCGAAGTCGTTAATGGGGTCCACTTGGTGAGCGCATCAGCATTACCAGTCATTGCCCAGGTCTGTAATTTTCAATTAAGTATTTAAAATGTAGACGAGGACGTACACGCCTATCCCAGACATGCCTTTTCACTCTTACATTTGAATATTCCTGGGCTATATGTTTAGGAAGAGTGCGCTGTCTGTCACATCGTTTGGTTCGACTTTTAAGCGTATTTACCATGAAAGGGTGGAATCCCTGCAGCCATCCCGTAGTCTGATGTTTTAATGGTTAGGGTACAATTATTTCCAAAAGAACATTTGTACACTCACCGAAATGTACCACGGTAAAGCCGAGTATGTGTGACGAACGATCGGAAAAAAGCGCCCAGCCAATGCCGTTCGGGTTTTGGCCGAAGAGGAGCCGAATGCGTCAATACAATATCAACTTGTATTCAGCAATAAGTACATATACGGCTTTCCGACATCTACTGTCACACCACTACTATCTGTGGGAACGTATGGTTCAGTTCCCTAAAGGCTAATAAGCAAGCTAAAAATCACTTTAAATATTAATAAACAAAGTATACTCGGAATTTATCTGCGAGCTTGAAATGAAAATACTTGTATATTTTACTAATTATTATAGTTTTTATATTAAATTTTAATACGGTTTATTAGCATCTGTAGCCTCTATGATAGATTGTTTTGTATAGAGATGAGGTATAGATATTTTTGATAAAATATATTGTTTCTTGATTGTTAGTTAGGTACTATGATATGTGTGACGGGTATGTATTCAAAATTTTACGAGAAGTGAAGTTAAAATACTGTCACACGTAGAGTACATGCACGCGTGCATCCGGATGTAGTGCGTCCTTTACTCCGTACATCCTTTTTAATTTCATTAAACTTTTCTGAGTAAAATAGACTTACCTTTAATAGAAAAGTTAATAAGTAAAATAGTATTAAAATAAAATATTAAAACAATAATTTTGTAATCGTATTGTTTCAGGATGAATACAGAGATGAAACACCAGAAAATGGAAGTAGCAAAGGTGTATCTGTAGAATCAAAAGGTGAATTGAAATCTGAGGAAAGTGGAGTATCTGACAATAACGAGAGCTCGGCTCTTTTAGACTTCGGCGACATCTGCCTGGCCGATGATGGTGTGGAGAGCTCCTCTGTGATCTCGGACCTGGCGGGCTTGAATCTTGGAGGTGATGGAACTATGAACTTTGGACTCTTCATGCCTTCACAATTACTGCAGGTACGCATTTGACTAATTTCTGTTCTATATGCATACTTATTTCATTAATATTAGGTCTTTACCTATGAAATTGCCGTTTTTCACGAAATAAATGAAGCGTAGTTTTTCAAAATAATCACCCATGCAATCAATGCATCTTTGCCAACGCATTGGTAGCTTATTGATGCCTTTCTTGAAGAAATCAGCTGGACGGGAGGCAACAAATTCTTCAAAGGCATTTTGTACTGCCTCTCGGGTATTGAATTTTTTTCCCGCCAAGAAGTTATCCAAATTCTGGAAAAAGTAGAAGTCTGTAGGCGCAAGGTCTGGTGAGTACGGCGGATGACGGAGAACTTCCAACCCCAACTCTTGTAGCTTGGAGACCGTCTGCTGTGCAGTATGAGGTTGCGCGTTGTCGTGCAGGAGCAGTGGAGCCGAACGATTGACCAAAGCTGGTTGGAGACGTGCGAGCTTCTCCATCATTGTGTTCAGTTCTTCACAGTACACATCTGCAGTAATGCTTGTCCCGTTTGGCAAGAAGCTGTGATGAATTACACCCGCGTTAGACCACCAAACAGTGACCATCACTTTTCTAGGGGTAAGTTTTCGTTTAGGGCATTGTTTGGGTGCTGAACCAGGGTCCAACCAACTTGCTGAGCGCTTACGATTGTCAAACAGGATCCATTTCTCGTCACAAGTAACAATGCGGTTCAGAATTCCTTCATTTGTATGCCTGCTGAGCAGTGCAAGGCACGTCTCCACGCGTACTTCGCGCTGGCGGTCATTGAGTTCGTGGGGTAAAAAAGCTTGACAAATAGCTTTTTTACCTTGCCAATTTGACGCAAATGAACCAATATTGTTTTGATGCTAACGTCGAAAGCTGCTGCTAATTCAGCCGTGGATTGAGTTTCATCAGCTTCCACAATTGCCTTTAATTCGTCATTGTCGACCAAAGTTTTCGGACGACCACGGGGTTCATTTTTCAGGTCAAAATTTCCAGAACGGAAGCGGGTAAACCAATAACGGGTGGTGCGTTCGTTTGTAGTGTTCCACCGTAAACGTCGTTGATGTTGCATGCCGCTTGTGCCGCTTTGCTGCCACGACGGTACTCATACTCCTTAATTACTCGAATTTTTAACTTATCCATGATGACGAAAAATGTTTGAATGCGTTGAAAACAAAACACTAACTATTAAACAAACGTCGATTTTAGAAAAAGAATTCCATGTTTGTCAAATAAAATTAATTTGAAATTAGAATTATCAGTCAAAAAAAAAATATTTTCATTTGAAATGGCCAGTACGGCAAAACGGCAGTTTCATAGGTAAAGACCTATCATGGATTTGTTATCTTAAAAAGGAAACACAAAAGTTAGAGGAACAATTCCGGCCGACTACAAAATGAAACTTTCTGTAATTTTGATATTTCAATGCTGCTCTACATAGAAGCAGTAAAGCTCACAATACACTACATGAATAGCAGCATGTATTTTGTATTGTCATTTATTGGGTCATGAACATTTTTATTTTACTTATGTATTTTATTGATAAAACGTTTATCTTTTTTGCATTTATATACAAAGACCTTAAGGAACTTACGGCACTTACGAAAACTATTTGATAAATCTGAAAAAAAGTTGACCATTCGTCCGGCAGCTGACAGCGGTCGCACAATTTACCTCACAGATAGCTAAACGTAATAATATTGGTTGTGCCACATATGGCACTGTATGCAATGTAGGGTTAAATTTTGCAAGCGAATTAATTGTTGGATTACTCTTTATTTATTGTTTATTGCACTCATCCGTAAACGTGATTGTTATGGCGGGTAAAATAGAGGCGACCGCAGGACTGCCCCGGCGAGATCTTGGAACCGCTGCGGCCGCTGAACTGCACGCTCACTTTAGTCTACGGACTTAGATAGGATAATAAGAATAGGAATGGAACGTTAGTGGGGGTACGACGAGATCTTAGAACCGCTGCGGCCGCTGAACTGCACGCTCACTTTAGTCTACGGACTTAGATAGGATAATAAGAATAGGAATGGAACGTTAGTGGGGGTACGAAGAGATCTTAGAACCGCTGCGGCCGCTGAACTGCACGCTCACTTTAGTCTACGGACTTAGATAGGATAATAAGAATAGGAATGGAACGTTAGTGGGGGTACGACGAGATCTTAGAACCGCTGCGGCCGCTGAACTGCACGCTCACTTTAGTCTACGGACTTAGATAGGATAATAAGAATAGGAATGGAACGTTAGTGGGGGTACGACGAGATCTTAGAACCGCTGCGGCCGCTGAACTGCACGCTCACTTTAGTCTACGGACTTAGATAGGATAATAAGAATAGGAATGGAACGTTAGTGGGGGTACGACGAGATCTTAGAACCGCTGCGGCCGCTGAACTGCACGCTCACTTTAGTCTACGGACTTAGATAGGATAATAAGAATAGGAATGGAACGTTAGTGGGTAATACATTTGAGAGAAGTGGATATGACACAGATTTAATTTTGAAATCCAGAACACCGGAGGAGTAAATATAGACCTATACCGCTTATAGAGAAATTGAGGATTTTCCAATACCCAACATATCTATAGAATACCAAGATTGTGCCTGATTAAGGATCTCTATGTAGGCAATGCCGTTTTTCGTCACAACTCATGCAATTGACCATACTTCTGAGTCGTTTTTAATTATTTCGTTATTCTGTGAGGATCCTATCACACTCTACTATATATATTTTTCATTTAGTCAGCCACGGCGTAGGTAATCGCTGGACGCTCAGTGGTCGCACAGGTCGGCATATCGTTTAAATTACTTGCTGCGGAAAGAAAGGCACAATATAAATCGTCATTATTGAAAATATAAGACCATCAAGATTCATGTTCCCTTGCATCCTTTTTCAAATATTTTTAATGATTCGATGTTCGTTTTTTTAAAGTTTCGAAGCTAGTTTTCAAATCTAGGCTATCTGAGGTCGTAGTTTTTAACATAGAAATATTAAATTGTGTTACGAAAAAGAAGCTAGAGGTTTGAACACCACAGACTATAAGGGAAATTATTGGAAATTAGAATAATACCTATAAACTCGGAAAATAATGCGTGGGAGAAGATATTGGCACAACCGACAGATTGTAGGAAGAAGTAAAGTCCGTCAATTTCAAGATCTTGCATCGTTTTGAAATGTTTAAATCACGATTAATAGTGAATTAACTATAAGATTACGTGTTCATATTGACGTGTAAAAGTCTCAAGAATTCTATCGTTGGTATACGGTTTTTGGTAATTGGTGTTACTGTACGATATGCCTAGACACAACTAGCGATGGTCAATTGTTATTTCTAAATATAGGTATTGGAGGGCTCTAGTCTTGGAGCAAATACAACGAGGATGTGCCGTATTTGTCGTTCTTAAGGGAAACAGGTAGTGGGAGGGTGTTTTGCGATGCCATCGCTATTCCAGAAGTGGATAAATTAGAAAGTTTTGGTGGATTATTGAAAAAGTTGAGGTATAATTTACTAGACAGCGTCACGTGCTGATTTGCACCGGGCGTTTGGTTACTTACAAAGACGGTTTTATAAATTCTTACGAGTAAAAAACTCCTCTAAAAGTAAAACTCTTCCTTTAATTTAATTTTGATAGTCCGTGTAACCATAACATGAAGAAATGCAACTTGTTTTTGAACGAAGAAACAAACTAAAACGAAATTTCAATAAACAGCTGTCTAGTGCGCGCCGAACCATGAGGGGCACCGACGCCGCGCTGGCGCGTTGAAGCGTAGTCTACTGTGCCATCACTGAACGAGATAAAAGGCTTTGAATGTTGGCATGAACAAGTTCCCTAGCACGCCAATAGTTGTGTATCAGAAAATATAAATCGACAGGTTTTATTGTAACTTAACTATACTTGTTTTAAGGAATATTTGCATGCAATATTTAGACAAGCTGTTTTTGAATTAAATACCTTTTATTGAATGTTTGAAATAATAAAATTTATCTCAACTTCCTTGATACGAGTTGTGGCCGTTAAGTCCGACATTCCCAGGTTTTTATTCCTAGCAAACATTGACAATTACTTGTTCTTATTGACGTCAAATAAAGCACGAATCTACCACCAGTTCGGAAAAACCTTCGTGAAGAAGAACTGGCAAGAAACTCCACGGGTATAATTTTGCAAATAAAATTTACAATGTCTCATGTCTATACAAAATTAATCTTATCTGCAACTGTTAGCTCGGCAAGTCTCCCTCCCCCCAAGTGTCCAAACGACGAACACCCTCAAATAGATTGTGTTTCACCAATAATATTGTAATATGGGGATTCTCCTTAAAACTCATTCTAATATTCTTTTTATTAGGATCCTAGCCCTGCAAAGCTCTCTTTAGAAGAGTCGTTGCTGCTGTCCAACGACAGTCCCAACGATCAGCAGCCGCTATCCAAGGGCAAATCCAAGATGGGCGTCATGAAGAAGGAAGATAAAGCGGCCTGGTTCAAGATGTTCGCCGAGCTCGACCCGCTCGCCAACCCCGACGCCATGCCGGGTGCCAACGCAGCCCAGAGTCACGCGGCCTAGACACCTACACCTATCGACCTACACCTGCAAACTTGGATGGCTATGTGATGTGCAAGAAATGCAAGCAAAGTAGGCTAGCGCGGTACACTGTAACTCATGTCGCCCGACACAGGACGTTTAATAGAGAGGAATAGAAGTGGTTCGCGAGCCGGTAGCGCGTGTTAAGTATGTTAGGGCTTTAAGGCGTCATTCTCGTATTAGGTGGCGTCAAGCGAACTTCGTAGTCTCCAGCTGTTACAACTGTTCAAGAAAAGGTGATTGTTCTTCTGAAGGAATCACGTTGCACTGGTGAGCGAAATCATTTAAACGATTTTACAATTAAAAAGCGATGTCAACGACACATTGCAACACTACAACTATTCGTCACGATAATTGTTCTTATAATATGTTTTGCTTTGCATTACTTGTTTGTCTTCAATTAGAAAGGAGTATGATTTTTTCAATTATTTATTAAATGCATTTTCAGTGACCTAATAAATAATATTTGATCCTAAAATAGTAGATCTCTCACTTAAATTGAATCACCAAAAAATAATAAAACGTTTACCTAAATAATTATATTGGGTTACAAAATAATAAAAGTGTCGCTAAACTGAATCACCATACAATAAAAAATGTTTACGTAAAAATAAAATTTTTATCACAGAAAAAAATATATATCTAATGATTCAACTGAAATTTGACGAAACACAATTAATTAAACATAACTACCATAGGTTTTGTAATATGTACTTTATTATATCAAATATTGCACTGTCAAGGACTTAAACATAACTGAAAAAGAAAAGAAAAAGAGAAGGTTTATTACTGCACTATTAGTGCAGGTTTTGATTTAGAGGGACACCCTTTTTCTTGTTTTAGACCTATGGGTTCAGTTTTCGTCTCTGGTGGTGGGTTTACAATTTCTAAACGGATGGCTAACCCTATTATGTGTTTGCATATGAGGAGCAACAGATCAAAGTGTATTAACTCCGTTAATGTAACTTTTGAGATAAAAGCATAATCCATAATATTTTTAAGAGAGGACAAAAACAAACAACTTTGTATTGTAATAGGGTTTATTGGAAGTCAAATCAGCAAATAAAACTGAAATCCACATAGGTACATTCTTATTATTAATTATCAATAAAATTTTACATATTTTTTGGATTTAATACATATTGATGCATTAACCATAAAATAATACTGTTTGATGTGGCACATTTGGGATTTAATACAGTTTGACATGGGTGTGAAGACTATTACACACTGAACTAAAATTTACTAATTTCATCCTCCTCTTCCAAACAGTTACACATTTCCTGCTGTTCTTGATCTGAATCGGTAGCACCATCACCATCACTGTTTATAATTTTTTTGTAATATTCTAACTCCCCATTATCTTGCCATTCCTCTCCAAAACGTTTCTTCAGTAACATGTTTACATCATTTTTCTTTGCCTGATTTAGTAAATTATTATTGTTGATGATTGCAGGCTCTGGTATATTTTCAATTTTAAAACCCCTTTTCATAATTGGACCATAGTCTTTTCCAGTATCAGCATTGTAGAAATTTTCCATTTTGACATCTATTCTTGGTTTAAGTTGCCTTGTTGCTTTGTTTCTTACCATTGTCTTTTTTATATAAATCCTTTTAGCATCTCTGATTCCATCCATCTTTTTCATGAATTCTGATAGACTTTTTATATCCAGCGTATTCCATTCCTTTCCCAATTCATGGACTTTTCCTTTTTCAGAGTAAACTTGTGTATATTCTTTTGGTGTGATGATTTCTTCTCTCTTCTTCAATTCTTTTTCTACCACTCCAAAGACACAATCTGGAGGCATATAAGAATGCCCTCTTACAGGGTAGAACAAAACAACTTCCTCAATATGTACAGGAGCTTTAGTAAAAAGCCACCAACATAAACTATGAACAACATGCATGTTTTTGTTCTGCCCTCCGCAACCGTCACAGAACAGTCTCAATTTGGTCTTGGATTCGGCAAAATTGTATGTTTGTAGATATGATAGTATAGCAGAGGATATTTCCACGGAGCCTTTTCCGGCCTCCGTTTCTGTCCACGTAAAAAAATGTGAATCCTGCATATTCAGGTCAACAATACAAAAAGTATAAAAGTTTATTTGCCGAGCATAGTAAGCTTCACTAATATTCAGTTTAGGAAGAGGATGAATTTGTTGAAGATCGAAACAAAGTCTGACACTATCAGAATAGTCTGCTTTTAGTAACTTATGAAATGTCTTGGCACGTAACTTATGAGCTCCCAAATTGTGCATCAAACTGTTTTTCTTTTGTGTATCAGTTTCTGCTCTCATGGTAGACGCCATCCTTTTACAATAACTACAAACATCAACAGCAGGAGTTCCGAAGCCAATATTAAATTTTGTACAAAATATTGTGGCAAAGAAAGTTTTTTTAACTTTAAGATTTTCATTGGCTTGACTGTTGTAAATTTTGAAAAGCTTATTTATTGACAACGTGGATGGCAAATATATGCGCTTGCTTTTAAGGCGATTATAGTGACTTACACTACCCGTAAGTTTAGAAATGAATTCAATAACGGCCTGTTTTTTCTGGGCATACAGATGTGCCTTGTGATTTCCACCTCTCCGTTCATGAACTCCTTCACCACTAAAAACACCCTTTGCAATTGAGTTGATTCTGGTTTGAGAAACATTAAACAACTTTTGAAAAAACTTTGCACAAACAGGCATCATTTTCCCTTGTTTGACAGGAATGTAATACTTAACTGAGAATTTCTTAGCATTTCTGGACTTAGTTTTAGGCTTTGCTACTGGCCTAGATCGTTTAGTGCCTGAAACCCTTAACATGTATGACAATCGCCTATCCTGCTCAATTTTCGTATGGGCGTCATTCATTTTTTGTTTCGCATAAATCAGGTAATTCATAGAAATCAAACAGCAAGAATACCGTTTTGTCTTATGTTTACATGGTGGATTAAAGGCTAACAAAGCCGGATCACTATCACGGTATCTGAAAGAATAAACATTATGACATAAACAAAAACAGGCAAATAACCCATTAAAATAAATTACTAAATGCTGTGATAAAATACACAAGTGCGAACAACACTTACCTTGCTTCTTTACGCCGAGCTCTTAGGTTTTTATTACGTGGCCGTTTTCGTGAACCATCCGAATGTTCTCCAACAAATATTGATTCTTCCATCTTTACATACGATTATTACCATAAAATAATAACAAATCTATTTTATTACTCAAAAAACATTAACACAACACAACCTAACCGCCAATGTTTCCTGTCATATGACAAGTGACCACAAACAATATAGTTTGTTGCGTTCAGAAATGACTTGTACTTGATGTCTATGGATGTAACACACTTTGTTCTAGCGACAAAATTTAATATACTTTGATATGGCAACGAACCTGGATTTAATATCGTTTGAAACGGTGACTACTTTTGGTTCTTTTTTGTAATAAAAAGTAATACAGTTTGATGCGTCATAATTTGACATGAGTTTCAAGGTTTGAAATAGACAAAACATCCGTTCTGTATTAGAATAATTCGGTAGGTGGAGTTAATACACTTTGATCTGTTACTCCTCATATGTAATTTTTTATAAAAATTGGGAACATTTCCATTTATCCAATAATTTTGAGAGGCAGAGCTGCTGAAATTCATTTCATTTGCTGAAAAACTGTATGGTAATACAGTGTGTTTTACCTGTATATGTAAAAAATATGTATGTAATATATTATATAATATAAATATGTAAAAAAACTGTGTTTACTTTGGGTCCATACAGTTGCTGTGTTTGTTTGTCTTTACTATTATTATTCGTTGTTAGAAAATGTGCACACATTTATGGGTGATATCTAGTACGGTATATTATATATTATAGGTATAGAGAAATATATTATAGGTATTTCTCTCTGTTAGAAGTTCTGTGTCGCACGACTGAGGTATAGTAGAGTATAGTGCGAAGAGGCGGGGCGGTAACCAATATTTTGAGTTTCTCTTGTCTAGATCTTGTTTGCGATAGTACTAATATGTTTACCATTTTAAAGGTCTTAATAACCACGTTGCCGATGCCTTCCGGTTAAAGCAGAGGAATAGCCTGTGCAGCCACAGGATGAAGACGAAGCCTGCGGGCGGCTGCACACGGGGACCCGTCCGGCCACTGCTACAGCCGTGCTCACAATACAGTATACAGTACAATACAGGCCGCGACACAACCGCCAAACATATATCCGGCGCGTTGTCGCATGCAGTCGTAATGAAATAAACTATTTCATACTATTGTATAACAAATTTAATTGTTACATTTGGATTGTTAAGAACATAAGTTAATAAAAAACCTAAATTTAATATTTTAGTAGAAATATAAATATCTTCTAAGATACTGCTCAGTACTAATACATGGAGTGAATATTGAGTTAATTACTTCAACACCTTCTATGTCATGATGCACTTTAGTTACGTTGTTGATTTGTAGAGTTAACGGTTTCACATTGCTTAGTAATGGAGTTCTGCTGGTGGACGTACTGCGGCGGGGGGGGGGGGGGGGGGGGCGACGTCTCCAGTTTGTTGTATTTTGTTTAATCAAATTTATCTATACTACTCGTGGAAGAGGAAAGATTTGATTTCTGGTAAATTTGTTTGTACCGGATAAACTTAAAACTACTTAATTTATTTCAGACATACCTTTACGTAAATTTGCAAAAAGTTTTGAGATCCTAACGAAAATTCAATAATGTAACTAAAGGTACCAAAAATTGCTTATCTAGTCATTTTGGCTTGCGCTGCGAAAACTATCAATAATACATAAAATAATGAACTAACACTTATATTCCTCCTCTTCACCCACAACAATCCATGGGCTCAATCACTAACTATTGTAGTTAAGTCGAATAACCGATTTTTGTTAACATTTGTCGGAGCCGCCGCGCCGGTTAGGTGATGCCACAAAAAGGTTTAGTGTAAGAAATTGTTATTATATTCTATTTGTCCTAATACAGTACTAATTTAAAATACTAATTCATTTTTATATCTGTCCACCCGTGTCAAGCCGGAGCAGGTCTCGGGTATCTTATATAATCAATGTTATGGATACATGTTACATTCAGTTTGGAAACATTGTAGTGTACCTTCCTGACAAGATCTTTACCAGAAAAATCGGTAGTTCCCATTTGCTCTATAGAACGCGACGTCTTCGGGCAATATGAGATTAGTTCTCCAATTTATGTCTGTGAGCCTACTTATCAGTGACGTCATGGTACGAAATACGAAAGGAAACCGAAACTTTCCATGAAGTGAATTACATTATGTGTTTGAATAAATAATAAAAATGTTCCAGTATCTTTTCAGTTAAATAAGTATTTAGATAGAATCTTCATATATTTTTTGTATGGAATTAGAGAGAATAAAAGTATCGTACTTATGTTCTGTGAATGAATAGCAAAAAAAACGTCTTATTTTGTCCGATGACGTCACGCTCTACAGAACAAAGGGCGAGTTGCGACAATATTCAGCTCAGTTGCCAAGGACACAAACCAAACTGTACCAAATTAACCTTCTAGTCATATTTAGCGTAACCAGGATAATATTGAAATATTCATATGTTTTATTATTAAAATAAGTCCTTTTTATGTATAAATATTCCTAGTCAATATTGTGTGTATTTTTGAATTATATTATTTCATGTAAAAACAAAATATTTTTTCTTTTCTTGTGAGATATATCTCTAAGAAACCTATAGCGTAGATCGAAGCAAAAACAAATTAAACGATAGATTGTGGTATCAACCCGAAATGGATAGTTTCGCGCGTTCAGATCCAGCCGAGAAGCACAGATCTTTGTACGTGTGAGTCGCAAACCGCTGTCAGCTTGCCAATGGCCACAACCTATGAAGAGGACTGCGTTACTTCCAGTAACCATGTACATTGCTCGTTATTGATCTGTATTGTTTTGTGTGATACATGAGTAATTTCTTAATAAAGCACGATATCCTTTAGGAGGTATCGTGATTTGTAGTGGAAAACCATTTTTTTTAAATATGTTTTTGCTTCGATATTATTCGCATAGTTTGCACTTACATATAAATTGAAATATAGTAACTACAGTCCATTGATAATAAACTATTTTCAAATATTTTATTCTTTGTTTTCTGAATGTCCTGTAGACGGAAACAGATCTCTATTCCTTTACGTATCCAACATCGAGTACGCAAAATTCCACAATTATTGTGATAGCACTCGCGTGGAACAAATGTACAAAGGTAGTTTCCTTCAGGAAGGCGATTGTCAGTTCCGAATGTGTGGATCTGGATTGATCCATGGATCCAGTCCCTCCCAAAAGAAGGCCGGTCACTCTCCATACATTCAAAAACCTGTCACTTAAATTCTTTCATTGATCCCGTCTTGAATTCGTGAGTGCTTTAAACAATTGTTTATTGTATTAAATATCCAAATCTATTCTTAATATTTTAAAATTCGATACAGAAATAAAATTAATTCATAAAATAAATAACCTCAAAGCGTCAATATCAGGCGTCAACGATTCACAAAATATGTGGCCTGCTGCAATGTAACAAGTATTAACATAAAAACAAGGCAAATTAAGCTGAAAACACCCTTTTAACATAATTATATCACATAGTGTATACTTTATCAAATGTTGTGGCAAATGATATCCTAATAAATTAGTTATTTTTCATAATTTGTTACGAGAGTAACTTACGTAATTATTTTCTTCGCCTAGTTTTGAGACCTCCGTCAATATCATGACATGAAATAATAGAGATCCTGCATGATTCAGAACTAGAGATCTTCACAGAAGTGGTCGTATTATACACTAGCTATTTATGTCCTCGGTGGGTTCCTGTACAGTTTGTCAACATATTAACAACAAGCAAATAGTTGATTTTACATGATTACTTACCTACATCATTTAAAATCAGCCTCTGAAGATATTGTTTTGAAGATATAAGGGTTTAATTGAAACAACATTTCTAATATTAACTTTGTTTATTCATAATCCTCCCTAACTACAGCATGGTCTAAAAATTCTGCGGGTGCAGCAATATTACTCTGAAATCTAGCCCAACCAAGGTACCACACCATTGTCATAACATGAGCTACATCCTACTGTGCGACGGCCAACAATGCAATACCAACAATAATCTTTTATTCCTTCCTTCTCTTCCTTTTACATTATTTTCAATTAGAATATAAACATAAAAAGGTCACCAAGATACGGAAACATAAACGAGATCGCACAGTACCTACATAACGACGCAAGAGCACACGATAGACTGCAAGAAATGAGGAAAATGAGTACATATCAATCACATCATCTGACATTGAGGGCTGATTGATGTGTGTGAATGACAGAACGCGCATCTCATATCTGATAGCTACGTTCAGCTGTAATATTTTATAATAATCATTATAAGTATGTATTTATCGTATTTTAATTTTAATATAAGCTTTGTCTTATGTAATTTTTAGTTTCGGTCCTTCATTAAATTGCTTTCTATAAAACTTACAACAATAGATTGGCAGCATTCAAAAAAAATATTTCTCGTAAATATTTAAAAACGATTTTCTTTTTTTCCTTAGACTGTCTCACAGTTTTAATTGCTTTAAAGTCAGTAAAAAATCTATTTTTTTAATGATATATTTGTTAAGTAAGACGCGTCTTCTGGCTACCAATCAGTTTACAGGTCATATCTGACCGGCCCTCTTTTTCGCGTTAACTAAGAGTTTCGTACCGAAACTACATTCCTGCCAAATGAGGGATTTCCTGACAGCTCGGAATTGTACTAAATAAGTTACACGATAAGTGGCGCTAGTAACGGTTGGTCCTTGGAAGGCGACGAACTACGCCTTAAGGCTTGGTCTGCCGTTTATGTATTATTTTTGCATTTATTTAATAGAAACTTTCGTCTTATTTTCAGTCGTACTATCTTATACTGTTTAATCGGACTAGCTTTTCGTGGCGCCATCTACGAAGGTCATTACAACAATTTTTTTCCGTAATATGATTTTTGAAAATCCTCATTGTTTCTTCATGGGTCTACTTGTTTTCAAGATTTCGTGATAAATTTGTCTGTGTCGTTCTGCTTATACACAAAATACAGTCATAAGTCCACCTGCGCCTAATCAGTGTTGTACTTGTCAATAGTTCTTATATAATATCTGATTCCTTACTATTCGATTTATTTGCTATTTAATTGATTTATATAACATGGTTCATTAAAGAAAGGAATTGAAAATGGTGGTGCTTATCATGTTCTCTCGCTCGCACACTTGTGCCGTCTATATTCACTCTCGCGCGCGTATGGTGAGTAAAAAAAATATTAGTCTTGATTATAATATTCGTGTTATTGTCGGAAAGGTCCGACTAGTTTCGGACTCGTATGGAGTCCATCATCAGTGCCGAGTACAGTCGCGGCTGCGCCTTGCCTCGCACTGCGGGCCGCTGCTCTGCGCGCGCGCTCGGAGAGCACGGGGGCAGGCGGGGGTTGCAGGGGCTGCGCATGCGCGGCGGGTGGAGTAGGCACTGACGGTGGTGCGGACGATGCCGTAGTGTAGCGGCATGCTGAGCTCACGGTATCATTGGAGAGCGGTGTACGGTTCTTTACGTGTCCGTGTTTGTGAAGTATAGGCTTCCACGCAGCGGGTACAGTCCAGCCTGTATCGCGATTGAAATTACGCCGTCTATTTATTTCAATTGCTTCATGGACTTTGCGAGACACGAAGTTTTTCTCCTGAACTAATACTCTGGCTTTATCAAAGCGGATGAAATGCGACGGACCAGTGTCTAACACATGGTCAACAACTGCAGAGGTCTTTTCATCCATCTTCTTCAAACTTCGTATGTGTTCAGTGAGTCTCGTATTGATGTTTCTGCCCGTCTCTCCTACGTAGCTCTTACCACAGTCACAGGGAATCTCGTATACGCCTGGTCTACCTAGAGGGTCTTTGTCCTTTGGGGATCGCAAAAGTTGTCGTATTTTAGTAAAAGGGCGGTAAATCGTCCTTATACTAAACTTGCGGTTCAGTAAGTGCCCAATGGTATCAGTTACACCCTTTATGTACGGTAGGTATACAGGCGCTCGTTCAACTATCGCGGGTTTCTGTCGATTGGTTGTGTTCGCTATTCTCAAGCTCTGATTCCGATTGTACCCATTCGTTTCCAGGACAGATCTCACATGTTCCAGTTCCGTGTTTATGCTCTGTGGGTCACATAAACGTAGAGCTCGGTTTATAAGGGCACGGGGGACTGAAGACAGGTGCGCGGGATGATGGTGGAAGTCAGCTCTTAAGTACCGGTCTGTATGTGTGGGCTTGCGATATACAGTATGTGTAAGCCGCCCATGTGCTGCTCGTCGAACAAGTACATCCAAGAAAGGCAGAGCCCCGTTAACCTCCCTTTCAACGGTAAACTGTATGCTTGGATGCGCTGCATTTATGTAGTCCAGAAACTGCGTGACTTCGCGTTCCGGTAGGACAGCAAACACATCATCGACGTATCGCCACCGGTGTCGTGGTCTCTTCGGGGCGCCGCTCAAAGCTTTATCTTCGAACGCCTCCATAAATATGTTCGCCACCACTGGCGCTATAGGCGAGCCCATTGCTACGCCGTCTATCTGTAGGTAGAAATCACCCTGCCAGATGAAATAACCACTAGTGAGTCAAAACTCTATAAGTGCCATGTACTCAGTGGGTAGTTTGTGCTTTAATAAGAGATCTCTTATGGTAATGATGACGTCCGCCACTGGCACGTTGGTGAAGAGAGAAATTACGTCAAAACTCCATTCAACACCATTACTTCATCGTCTCGCAGTGTGATCTCGTTGATTAGCTCTACAAAATGACTAGAGTCCCTTACAAAGCTGGAAGTTTTTCCCGTCAGCGGCTGTAAAAGATTCGCTATGTGACGAGAAGCCTTATACGTTGGGGAGTCTATCTGGCTTACAATCGGGTGAAGGGGCCAGCACTGTTTGTGTATTTTTGGTGGGCCATATATTTTAGGCGACGTAGGATTAAGAGAACGCAACTGATTCTTAACGTCTTTCGTTGACAGTTCAGATAGAATTTTGTTCAGTTTGTTAGTCACACGGGAAGTTGGATTGTAAGGCACTTTTTTATATACTTGTGTGTCACTTACAATCTGTGTGAGTTTTCTTCATACCACGACGTGTCAACGATGACTGTTGCGTTTCCCTTATCCGCAGGCAAAACTAAAATGTCAGTATCTTTTCGTAAGGCGGTTAGCGCGGCCATTTCATATTTGGTTATGTTAGGCTTAGGCGGTTTATGCTTGCTTATAATTGAACTGACATCTTGTCTTAGACATTCGGTGTCAATACCCGGTACTCTATTTCGAAAGATAGTGTCCTCGATGCTAGCTATGATTGATTCCACGGGTATTTTGGAAGGAGCGATGGCAAAGTTTAACCCTATACCGAGTGCGTTAATAGTGTCCGATGAAAAAGTCTGTGAAGACAAGTTAACTACATTCACATTTGAAATTTGCGAGCAATTATTTTTAACGTCGTCATTGCTATTGCTATTTTCCCGGATGAGGTTTGTCAGTTTTTTTTATTATGTTTCTCCTTCGCCAAGTAGTCTATTTGCTCTTCCATATGACATTGCATCAAGTTTATAAAATAGATCAGGTCGAAGAAACTCAAACTCAAGGTGTAAGGAGTATAGGTCTGAATTAACGAATGTCATTTTGCGACGGTAGTCCTGAATAATTCGCACCAATAGTTTTTTATTTGCCGTCTTAAAGAACGTTCCATAATCACGAATACACTTTACCACTTTAATGCGCGCGAATTTTGGTATAACATCGTGGTCGCGACACTGTATCACAAAATTTAAAGCGCACTCAAGTTTTACGCGTTTCATTCTTAAGGACGAAAACTGTTTCACTCGCGATTGCCATACCTCGCCGTATAGGTCAGCATTAATTTTAAAAATGTTAAGTGAGTCATTTTGATAAATTTTAAAACTACAGCTTATACTCACGCGTTATTGTCGGAAAGGTCCGACTAGTTTCGGACTCGTATGGAGTCCATCATCAGGGCCGAGTACAGTCGCGGCTGTGCCTTGCCTCGCACTGCGGGCCACCGCTCTGCGCGCGCGCTCGGAGGGCACGGGGGCGGGCGGGGGTTGCAGGGGCTTTTTTTTTTGTTACCCTCCGCGGGAAGGGCAGGAGGATAAAAATGCCCTGACGCATACACTGGCGCGATCCCAGAGTTATGTGGGACTCGTCCCGACGCCTACCAGAACCATACCCACTAAAAACCCCCAGTCGGCTCCTGCATTTTTGCCACTCAGCCTTCATCTGAGCGACGGCCAATTGGAGAAAGAGGCCACGCTAGCGGGGCCCTTAAGGGGTCACCCGCTGGGATTTACATAGCACTGAAGGTGCTCAAAAATGAAAAGTAAATAATAAAAACGTTAAAAATTGAAAATCAAAATTGCATTCATTCGGATTTACGTTAGAATTAGAATTTGCGGCCTGAAGGGCCTCGAGATCTAAAGTTAATTGCGTGCGTTCGCTCGTGTGCGCGTTTCTCGGTCTAGCGACTTTGTATACCGAATCTAAGGCAGGAGCAGTATATGAGACTGAATCTCGAACTAGTGGATTGGGATGGGATTCGGCGCGTTTGAAGAACGATTCTGAGAGTAAAAACACTCTGTGCACGCTGTTGCACTGTAGGTAGTTCAAGATCTCTGTGCAAGTCCGCGTTGCGCACGTACCAAGGTGCGTTTGTGGCCTGCGGCAGAAGAGGTTTTGAACTACCTGCAGTTTGTGCAGGACGGAGGGTTTGGCGTGGGCAAAGACTGGCGAGGCATATGACATGACTGGTCTAACGCAGACCTTATAAAGCGTACGTTTGTTTCTGAAGGACATTTTACTTTTTCTACCTAACATACTGTAAAGCCGGCCTAGGTAAAAAGGTGCGAGTTTCGTTACTCTATCGACGTGAGGGTTGAAAGAAAGCGTCTGGTCTAAGATGACGCCTAAATATTTGGTACTGCGCTTCCAGGGGATGGGAGTGCCTTGCATTCTTACTTGAAGATTGTCGGCGATACGACTGCGTCTGTAGTCGAAGTAAACCGCAGAGCTCTTCTCCGGGTTCACATCGATACGCCATTTTTGAAACCAAGCACCGAGGGCGGTAACAGCCTTTTGGAGTCTGGTGATGAGACCCGGGACTCTGCGGCCCTTGGTGTAAAGGGCAGTGTCGTCGGCAAAGAGGGCGAGTTCGACGCCTTTCGACGGGACGGGGATTTCGTTAGTGTACACGGTGTACAATAGAGGGGCGAGGACTGAGCCTTGAGGGACTCCAGCCTTTATGTGACGGGGCGCGGAAATCGTGCCTTCGTGTTTATATCGAAACGTACGGTCTTTAAGAAACGACGCGATTATTCTAACTAGTCGATCCGGTAGGCCTATTTTGTATAGTTTATAAACGAGGCCGCTGTGCCAGACTTTATCGAAAGCCTTGGCTACGTCAAAGAAAACTGCGATCGTTTTAAAACGCCGCGGGTAGAAACCTTCGAGTATGTACTCGACGATTCGATGGACTTGCTGAGGGCAGGAGTGCTTAGCGCGAAAGCCGAACTGATGGGCAATTATGAGAGGATCGCCATCCGTTGGAAACAGATGGTTCCGCATTCGAGAGAGTATGACTCTCTCGAGAAGTTTAGACATTGCCTTGAGGAGGCTGATGGGTCTGTGATTAGCCGGGATATTAAGAGGTTTACCCGGCTTGGGTATGCCTATGACTGTCGCTTCTTTCCAAGCTTTTGGAAAGTAGCTAAGGTCGAAGCAGGCATTGAAAATGATAGCTAACAAGGTAAGCACCTGTTGAGGCAGGTGCTTAAGTGCGTGGTTGGAAATACCATCCGCACCCGGAGCCTTTCTGGACTTTTGACTTTTAATGAGAAGCGAGAATTCATCACTAGAGTCTGTGACGGGGTCGGCGGTGATGGGGAGAGAGTCTCTACGGAGAACTTCGTCCTCCACCGCTTTGATGTGAGTGGGATTCGCGGGTTGCGTGCTGGGCGAGCATTGAGACGCAACGCTGTCAGCGAAGCATTCGGCCTTCTCTTCGTCTTCGAAGGCGATAGAGCCATCGGGACGAGTGAGAGGAGGGACGTGAGAGGCGGCGTCTACGCGTAAGGCTCGGGCCATACTATAATACGCTTGGTGGGACGGGGAGATATTCGCCATGAGATCGTTCATCTGGGCGTCTCGGAGTTCCGCGAGGCGAGATCTAACTTTGCGTTGTAGCTGATTCGCAGCTGTTCTATAGGCGGGCGTGGGATATTTCTTGGCTCTCCGGAGAGCCGCGTTCTTAGCTTTAATAAGATTGCTAATGGCTAAGGGAAGCGTGGATTTGCCTTTCTTAGCAACCTTTTCGTTTACACTGATGGCTGAGTTGATAGCATCAGTGAGAGAATTTACTAACGAATCTATTTTATCCGGGCTATCTAATTGATCGGGCGAGATCGCGAGCGGAGAGTTCGGGGCCTCTAAGGCTGAAACTATCGTATTTTTAAAACCTTTCCAGTTGGTAAAGGTCTTAGGAGAAGTGACGCTAACGTTAGGCGGTCCTAGCACGAGGGAGACGGGGCGGTGGTCAGAACCTAGGTCATCGAGCGGCTCGATAAACCTGAGGTCGAGGTTGATTTGCTTGACGATTGCAAAGTCGAGGATGTCAGGAGAGTGGTTCGGGTTGTCGGGATAGTGAGTGGGAGTGATGGGGGAGACGACGTCTAAGTCGAGTGAGTTGGTGATGTCGAGGAGAGCGATACTGCTTTGGTTGGTTGATAGGCACGTCCAGTCAGTATGTTTGGAGTTAAAGTCTCCGAACATAATGACTGAATGGCCGAGGGCGAGAATGGTCTCAAAGTCGCTGCGGATAGGTTTGGTGCCACAAGGTATGTACACTGAAGCTATGATGATGGTCGGATGACCAGTCATAGCCAATCTACATACAGTGGCTTCCATGTTGAGGAGAGGAGGGGTAGGGAGAGGACAGCAATGGAATCCTCTTTTGTAATATATAGCGGTGCCGCCGAAACCGTCGCAGTTAGGCCTATCATTACGTGTAAACGCGTACTTAGGAATAGCGAATCTCCTGGAGCGATTAGGAGTGAGCCATGTCTCCTGGAGAAGTAATAAGTCTGGGTCGTTGTTCTGAAGGAACAGTTTGAGCTCGGGAAGATTGGTGCTAAGGCTTCGAATGTTAAAAGGTACTAGGGATAAGCCCTTGGGTTTGATACGACCGGACGCGGGATTTGCGGGTCTAGACATTATAATTTACTTATTTACGAATTTATACAAAAATTTAATTTATAACGAACTTAAAAGCGAGTGATGCTCGGCTAACGCAAATGAACGCTCTTGAGGAGAGCGGGCGGCTCGCAGTTTGCGTGCGAGTACGGCAATTTCGTTAATGTCGACGTTTTGGATGACGTCGAACACGGTCTTCATGTCCTCAGCCAACGACGACTGAGGTGAAGATGACAAAGCGGGACGTGGCCCTACGGAAGCTACGGGAGCTGGGATAGGTCGGGAAGGTGCAGGCGGGACGGCCGGACTCTGCCTCCAAGACAGAGCCGGAGTAGGCGTCGGCTGAACGGGCTTTGCTTCCGGGGGACCCCGATTGCGCAGCGGCGGGAAGTTAGCGGGAGTGAGCGGCGGCGCCGGTTTAGGCGCGACCCTCTTGACGGTGGAGCGCGGAGCGCGCGGGCAACCCCTGTAGTTAGCTGTGTGGCCGGACTGGCCGCACAGCACACAGGCAGGGGGGGGAGTGGATTCGGGAGTGCGAGTGCACTCATTCGTTATGTGTGGATCCAGGAACTTAACGCACCTGGGGGGAGCTGAGCAGTTAGCCGCTGCGTGGCCATAGAGCTGGCAGCGGTGGCACTGCCCAGGGTGACCGCGGGGGTTGGGACGCTCGACGGAGATGTTCGAGAGTCCGCAAATAGTGCGAGCCTCTCTGAAAATCTCCTTCGAGTTGGGAGTTTTTGACAGGATTACTAGTGCTAAAGGAAAACGCCTACCGCGGTTGGAGTGCATCTTGTGCACTGCTTCGGCCGGGAAACCCTGGGACTTAAGGTCCTCGAGGATTTCTTCGTTCGCGAGCTCGAACGGGACGCCCCGTAGTACTGCGCGTAGGTGTGATAAGCGATTTGTTTTAAAGAAAGTAACCTGGTGAACGCGCGGAAGTCGTCGATAGTCGCGACCTGAATTTTAATTGTGTCGCCTGCGTTGGTTGCTTTTAGATAATTGATTTTTTGCTCTTTGCAAAGATTTGATACTACGGTCCATCGCGCTTTTTCGCGGAGCAAGACGGGCGGAGGGAGCTGAGGCTTCGGCGGGACGGGAGCGCAGCGCGTCGTTGGCTTCGATGGGACCGACGGAGACGCGGTTACTTCGAGCGATTTTAATGGCGCGGGGGCTGGTGTTGAAGACACCGGGGAGGGCTCAGGTATTGAGGATACCGAGGCTTTCTTCGAGCGCTTCTTGGAGCGCTTAGCGACTAGTTGGACCGCGGGCTCAGGAGAGCCGGTTAAGGTGACGGCATCTGACGACGTATCAGACGCGGCTTCGGAGTCGCTCCCGGGAGCGGTACGCTTGCGACGCGACGCGTGAGAGGATGCGACCGATTCGCAGTCTATCTCGGACGAGGCGGGAGACGCGGGAGAGCGTCTAGACCAGAGGGGTCTGGACGTTGGAGGCCTGAGGGGTGTGGTTGAGGCCTGAGGGGCCGGGGTTGAGGCATGAGGGGCCGGGGACGCGATAGTTGCCTGTAAGGCCTGCGTTAGTACGTCATCTGGGACGGGGATGCCGGAGGCAGCGAGCGCCTGGACGAGCGACCTAGCAAAGTTTACCAAGCTTTGCTGGTCCATTGGAGGGCTTGGTCCTACAATATAATAATATATAAATATATAAAAAAGCAAACGTAGCACCTAAACCTCCCTACCCGCGGTAGGGGGGCTGGGGACTACGCGAAGTGTTGCCCCTAATTCGGACAGCACTGTACCGTCACCCTGGGAAAGGCTCAAGTGCAATGGGATCGGGTCAGCCGGTTTCTTCTTGGCCTGAAGGGCCTTGGAAGCGCACCGGGGCAACGCTATCAGGCTTAGTTGTCACCGTTGAGTATCCACCTGATCAAACGCGAGTCTACTACGGAGTGTGTTGCCAATAAATTGACAACAAAAACCGGCCGTAGACCTGACGAAGTTGGGTTGCACTAAAAGTGCGGGATTGACTACGTTACGACCAGCCGGAGCCGGCCGCAGAGCGAGGTTCTGACTACGTACAGGCGCCAAGCGTCAAGTACGCAGCCAGAAAGACAGCCCGAGTCTTGCGAACCACTATCGAATTTAATCGACCGTGGTAAGCTCAACCCTGTTGTTGCTGCACTCACCGAGGTGAGGTTTTTAATTCGAGGGGTGCGCAGAGTGCGGGATTGACTACGTTACGACCGGCCAGGGCCGGCCGCAGAGCGAGTCTCTGACTGCGTAGCAGGCGCCAGTACGCAGCCAGAAAAACAGCCCGAGCCTCGCGAACCACTATCGAATTTAATCGACCGCGGTAAGCTCAGCTCTGTTGTTGCTGTGCGAGACCGACTTACTTGCAGCCGATCGAAACCGGCCGCAGCGTAAGCCCTGCAGAGGCTATCTCAATTCGTCGAGGACGAAGCGAGATTTGTACGAATCCGGCGTATGAGTATTGCGAACGAGTTGTCGTCGTGAGACGATAATCGTGACTAAACAGCTGGAGCGACCGCGAACGCGACCGAGCGGGTCCGGACGCAGATCGGGTCTGTTGCAGGGGCTGCGCATGCGCGGTGGGTGGAATAGGCACTGACGGTGGTGCGGACGATGCCGTAGTGTAGCGGCATGCTGAGCTCACGGTATCATTGGAGAGCGGTGTCCGGTTCTTTACGTGTCCGTGTTTGTGAAGTATAGGCTTCCACGCAGCGGGTACAGTCCAGCCTGTATCGCGATTGAAATTACGCCGTCTATTTATTTCAATTGCTTCATGGACTTTGCGAGACACGAAGTTTTTCTCCTGAACTAATACTCTGGCTTTATCAAAGCGGATGAAATGCGACGGACCAGTGTCTAACACATGGTCAACAACTGCAGAGGTCTTTTCATCCATCTTCTTCAAACTTCGTATGTGTTCAGTGAGTCTCGTATTGATGTTTCTGCCCGTCTCTCCTACGTAGCTCTTACCACAGTCACAGGGAATCTCGTATACGCCTGGTCTACCTAGAGGGTCTTTGTCCTTTGGGGATCGCAAAAGTTGTCGTATTTTAGTAAAAGGGCGGTAAATCGTCCTTATACTAAACTTGCGGTTCAGTAAGTGCCCAATGGTATCAGTTACACCCTTTATGTACGGTAGGTATACAGGCGCTCGTTCAACTATCGCGGGTTTCTGTCGATTGGTTGTGTTCGCTATTCTCAAGCTCTGATTCCGATTGTACCCATTCGTTTCCAGGACAGATCTCACATGTTCCAGTTCCGTGTTTATGCTCTGTGGGTCACATAAACGTAGAGCTCGGTTTATAAGGGCACGGGGGACTGAAGACAGGTGCGCGGGATGATGGTGGGAGTCAGCTCTTAAGTACCGGTCTGTATGCGTGGGCTTGCGATATACAGTATGTGTAAGCCGCCCATGTGCTGCTCGTGGAACAAGTACATCCAAGAAAGGCAGTTTTGCTACTTTATCATTGTAATTATAATCACTTTCTATTAACAATTACTAAAAACCGATTCTACAGTTTTCTCAGTAATTCTATATGTATGATATAACAAATTACTAACCGATTTCTTCTTGAATTCATATTTCAATTACAACAAATCACTTTCGAATAGTTCCAAACCATCATACAAAACAGTAATGGCGTCTCGGCGTCGTTTTTTTTTTCGTTCTGTCGTTCGATATATCAGTATTACCATTAAAATAATACTCGAAAATGTTTAATTATGAATGAATGAATCGATTACATTACTTAGTTCGTATTGCTAGTGCAAATATATTGAAGAAAAGAGATACCAATTGCAACTGACTCGCTATGTACACCATGTGTACGTAACGCGCTTGGAGCGTTTTTCCTTACGTACACCTGGTGTACATAAATCGCGCGACGGGATAACAGGGATAACGGGAGATACCTCATGGCGTGCGTGCACTAACGCCATCAGGACGTCGTTCGGTTTCACCTTTGCCTGCGATTCGACGTGAAACAACAACTCGCTATCATGACCATCGCCGTGGTTCGCGACCTCGCTCGATTACTTCACCGATACGGTCCACAGGCCGCGAAGTAAGGGACGCGGGTATATGATCTGATCCGGTACAGGCTAGCGTTGCCGATTGGATTGCAAATGCCATTCGTTCGATTAGTACGGCAGGCAAATCGTTTCAGCATTACTATATTTAAAACTTTGACCCAAACATACATAATATTGATGATTGGTGTTTAGAGGTAGATTGCGCAAAAGTTTTAAATAATTGGAATGATTTTGAATGTCTTTCACGTATAGGAAACTGTTTACTCGGAGATGCGAAATCATGGCTCAATGAGTGGATCTCCAGTGATCGTAGTTGGACCAATTTTATCTTATTTTTTATCTTATTATGAAAGTAATTCAAATAATACTACATCAGATTGCCCTCTGCCAATATCCAGTCAACCTGAGGAGCCATATGTCACTAAGCATGTAGTATCAAACTCAGGTAGTAGCTTAGATAAGAAGTCAAATAAAAGTGAATTAAATATAATTATGTATAGCGATGAACTTGGTAAGAACATGAGATTGCAACTTACTCGGTGTGTTAGGGGGCCAATAACTAATTATTGTTACCCCGGTGCTTCATATTATGACATAGTTGATAAAATTACATCCCGTACATTTAACCCTAATACAATATTGATTATATTAGTAGGCAGAGGTAAGCAACTAAGTAGGAAAACAATGACAGCATGTTTTGCTAGATTGAATTGCAGGCAGAATATTAGTAAAATTATTTTGTTTGCATTTCCATTTACCCAGAGCCCCTCAGAAAATAATATGAAGCATCGACTAAATATAGATGTACAAAATATGACATGTCGTCATAGTGAAAAATTTCAGTTTATTGATTTAAATACATTTATTAACAAGCCATATATGACCAATGATAGGTACAATTTGTACAGTAATGACCTACGACATATAGCATACTCGCTATCATATATTTTATTCATAACAGTCAATTCGTTGACTACAACCGCTGCTTCTATTGAGAAGTCACTTTATACTTTTGACCCGTTGGAATTAGGTTAGGTTAGGTTAGGTTTTTTTTTTTTTTTTTTTTTTTTCGCAACTACTAGCTCCATAAGGGAAGCTAACTTTATTCTTCGCTAATTCCTCTCATACCAGTTCTCGCTTATATGCTTCTCGCACTTTCATTCCTCATACTTTATCTTTCTGTCATTCATCTCTTTCACACTCTTACGGGTGGGATTCCCGTCTATCGTTATCTATTTCGAACTACTTGTCAGCTTATTTTTATGACAGGGTGTAGGATAGGGGTAACACATAAAACTTTATTTATTTTAATGGAATTAGTTTTTTGAGCATTTTGTTAACAATCTCCTTGCTCTACAATTTTGCTCCTTTTCTTATTACATTTTTATATATTTTGTTCTTATATACTTAGTGTATACAGTTGCTGCTTGTTTTTATTACTTAGTTACAATTTGTTTTTTAGTATTTTATTTTACATCTCCTGTTTTTACATTTTTATCTATTCTTATATGCTAGGTTTATGAGATACATTTTATTTTTCTTTCTTTTTCTTATTATTAACACTATTATTTTACAGTTATTTATACTAGTTGTTGCTTTACACTGTTTCTTTCATTTGAAAGCTACTGTTCCACACAGTTTACATAATTAAAAATATGTAGAGTTTATTTTTCAACATTTTAGTTCTTAGCTCTAATTCACAATTTTTATTACAGACAATTATTTTATTTTACACATGATTACACACTTATGACTATTTTGATAGGTCTAATTATCCTTAGTTACTATTTATTTTTCCTTATTATATTTACATATGTTGCCCTCAAAGTATTCTCTAAAATACTTTGTCAACATAGTTTTTACCTATACATTTGGTTTATGTTTCCCGGTTCGTTTGTATTTTTCCCCGTTTAGTTTTGCCGTAACAAAACCAAATGGTGGATGTTTGGTCGCCATATTTGTGTTTGATACGATTTTGACTAGCCCAATGCACGCCAGTGTTATGTCATTGGAACTACCAGGTGCTCCGATTCGAGACAGTGTGTTGTGCAGCGGTGAGTTTTCTGTGCTTTGGGCTCAATCCAGGAACATGGTTACGGCTTCGCATATCTTTTAAGATATCGAATACACCCAACCAGCCTCCATTCATGACCCTTAAGTATTAGTGTTGTTGTTCGTCTGCTATTCTCATCCGCATGACATATGTCTGTCCTATAGAGTTAGGGGGGCAGACGGCTGCTGAGCGGGATAGTTCCGCAACGGCCATATCAGCAGTAAGCCACTGATGCGCGAGCCAGTTCATCCCACCGTTTCCGGATCGGGCATATCTGGTCAAAGGCGTTGTGCATGTCCTCATAGTTTTTGACGTTGGCTTTAACATAATTAATGCACTTCGCCGATAGGTCGTCATGGTAGGACTCGCAATCTTTTTTAAGATGCGGTCCTCCGCAGTGGCTGCAAAGGTCTTCCGTGTGTTTGCACATGCGCCTACTGTGGCCAAACTCCAGGCACCTCGTGCACTGGATCAGGGGAGATTGGTCCTCGACCCTGACCCTCTGCAGATCCACATGCAGCACTCCTTTCTCTAAAGTTCTCTTCCAAATGATTGGAGAGACGCTCAGGACCACATGATTGGTATGAGGGTTTCTCGTCCTTTTGCGGAACTTCACAACCACCCTGTCTTCTTCCTTGTCAAGTCCCGCAAAGATGTTGCTATTTTGGTTCCTGAGCGCCTTTAATATCTCATCATCCGAGTGTAGAGAGAGCACGCCCCGAAGCTGTAGGAGGGGATCCTTGTTGGCGACCTCCTCACACTGTAAGTTGGCGCCAACCTCTTCAAGTCTCCTCCTGACCTTTGCCCTCTCTTCGGTCGTCCTACAGCTTAAGATCACCTTCTGATCTTTGGCCTTTCTCACCCTCTCTACCCGGATCCAGCCGTCTTTTGCGTTGACTGCCTCCCTCACTCTGTTCAGGACGTTGTCGCTAGTGTCGTTATGGTCTCCCGACGAGACAACTACCGAATGCAGCGTCGTCCTTTCGAAGGCATCAGCTTTCGATCGGCCCGACACCGCATCCGCGTAACTATCCGGTCTATCCCTGACTATTGACTCCTTTTGTTTGTCCATCAACTCCTTCAGTTGTTCCATTCTAGAGTTGTTCTCTGATAGGCATTCTTGCGTCAATTTTAATTGGGCTAGTAAATCCTCGTTTTGCGTCAAGTTTTTATTTGTGGTCTTATGCTCTTCACCTCTATCATTTGTTTTCTTCTGCACTAGTTCTTTCGCCATTTCCTTAACAATTGCATAGAATCTGTCGCACTCCTTTGTTATATCCTTCTTTATCTCCGTTTTTATGTTTCTAGAAGCATTCAGTTGCTCTAGCATCCTTTCCCTACATTCCTTGGCCTCTGATAGCCATTCTCTTATTCTCCTTTCAGGGCCAGCCTGACTCGTCTTAGGTGTTATGTAGGGTTTTGGGACGGAGGTGTCTGCTACATCCCCTGTCATTTTAGTGGGAGTCCTATAGAGCGCCATAGTAGCCGCGAAACGTCAGTAATATAATAAAATATAAATAAAATGAAATAAAATGTATGATTTGTCTTAATAAATAGGGGTGTATAATGTCCCTATTTATTGTGTAAATATTTGTATAGTGTATATGTTATTATAAAATAAATAAATAAACGATAAAATAAATAATGAAAATTTTTAAATGTAGAGTAAGGTGTTTGTTATTTCCCGTTTCGGAGCACCTGGTAGAGTCAATACAACCAACAGTTAAACAAAACAATTAAATAATTTTTTATACGAAAATAAAATAAAAATTTTTATTAGACTCTATGTAGAGTACAACTATTGGCTCTAATGGTAGAGCTCCGTTCGCTTATACTATTAGTCCAAACCGCGGCCTCGTGCGACCCCCGGAGCCCGAGATACGGACGTTCGAAGTATTCCAAAATGGCGGCCAATATGGCTGCCGAAAGTCAAAAACGTCCGTAACTCTGGATCCAGACGTCGCACAATACTGTGCGAGGGCTCTAAGTACTTCCCTCGGGCTATTCTATGAGGTCCTGGGTTCTCTGGGGGGGGAGTTTGGATCACATCAACTTGGGTGAGAGAGGGTGGAGGGGGTAGAGAGGTCCAGTCCGTCATTGTCACTAAAGTACGTCTTCTTATGGTAGCGTCGGGTGACGGGTCGCTCACTTCCCTCTAATATGGTTGAGGAGGGCGATGGCTGGATCCCGCGTTAACTCGTGAACGGGTGCCGTTTGAGGGTGTTCGTCGTTTGGATACTTGGGGGGAGGGAGACTTGCCGGGCTAACAGATGCAGAAAAGAATAATTTTGTATAGACATAAAGAGACTCTGTAAATTTATTTTGAAAAAAATATACCCGTGAAGTTTCTTGCCAGTTCTTCTTCACGAAGGTTTTTTTCGAACTGGTGGTAGAATCATGTTTTATTTGACGTCAATAAGAACAAGTAATTGTCAATGTTGAGAAAAATAAATATTTCATTTCATTTCATTTCAGGGGAAAGCCACTGCCGAAAACCCCGGCGTCCTAGGACTATTGGTTGCTGAGATATCGAACTTTTAGTAATAACAAAATGGCGGACCAAGATGGCCGACCAGTTTTCAAGTTGCGATATCTCAGGAACCAAATATCGCAGCACGGTGTGCGACGGCTCTCCGCTCTTCCCAAGACCTACTCTATCAACCTCTGACAGAAAAGAAGGGGGGTAAGGGTGGGGGGTAAAAGGTAAAATAAGGGGGTGGAGGGGGTAGAGAAGTCCCAAGGAATATCCCCGGAAAAAGTTCCAGCTTTCTAGGACTATTAACAAAAAAGTTACACAAGTTTAAAAATTTCTTACAAAAACAAGATGGCGGCCAATATGGCCGACAAAATATTTATTTGTCGATTTCTTCGGCTTCCCTTAACCGAAAACGGTCGAGTTTGGGCTCGTTACACAGGGAATCAAAAATAGAATCTAGATTTTGTAATAATATTTAAATTATTATTAGAATCTGATTTTTAATAAACAAAGTTTTTTTTTTTATTTTTTTTTTTCTTGTACCTCCGCCTGCAATGGCGCAGACTGTATTCGTCAAAATATATGCGAACATCAGTTTGTTGCGAGGCTGGTGTTTATCCATATTTTTTCTTTTTCTTTATTGGGTAAAATCTTATTCTATAACATTTACACTTATTTACTATTTGTTTGCAGCTTATTATAATGTGGGATTACCCATGTACTTATTTATGTACCTACTAGGCCTAGGGATTAGGACACGAACATGGTATTTTTATTTTTGTATATAACAATGTCTCTACAAATTATCTGTTTTTCATAGACATTTTCTTGTTTCCTATTTTTATATTCTATTACATTTTTATATTTTTGTTACATTTCTTGACTGCTTAGTTTCATTATAAACTATACAATTTTTATTATATACAATTAAAGAACTTAAATTATTGTTACACAAGTATACATTTTAATTCTATTGTTTGACATGTTGTCCCAAATATTTTCAAAATATTTTGTCAACATCTATTCCTTAATCTTTATTCCTTTTATTAACAATCTTAACTATATATTTACAATAATCTAAGAAACATTCTCTTTCCTTACAAGCTATAATACAATCAGCATTTTCTAACTTTAAATCTATGTCTAATTTTTGTTGGACATCGTATCTAACTTTATCAAAAATCGGGCATTTAAACAGCAAGTGCGGGACTGTCTCCGCTCTACCAGGCTCGCAGGGACATGAAGGGTCCTCTTTGCACTTGAATCTAGTCAAGTACTCTGAGAACCCCCCATGGCCAGTGAATATTTGTGTGAGTGAGGTGGATATATTTATTTTTGTTACTATTCTATACGCCGCCACAGCGTCCGGGAAAAAGATCTTAGTTATGCTGGCCGTATTGCCGTTTTTATATCTGATGTTCCATTCATCAAGCGACCGCGCACGGATTGCTCGCTTGATGAATGAAACTGGGCACTTAGTGTAGTCTGGTTGTTTTTTGGATTTTAGGGCAGCCTCCTTGGCCAAGCAGTCTGCGCGCTCATTACCTAATAATCCTGTGTGTGCTTTGATCCAAAATAAATCTAATGATTTGTTCTTCCTGGATAAAGCTAAGATCTGCTTTCTTGTGTAGGTAGCGAGCGGATGCATATTGTGCAGGCCAGTTATACTCTCAAGAGCTGCCCTAGAATCGCTGTAGACAGCGAACGTCCTTTCACTCCTCTTCAGCAGCTCCGTGCAGGCCCTAGCTATTGCTAGGAGTTCAGCCTGGTAGACTGTGCAAAAAGATGGGAGACTAAGTTTGACGGCCCTGATTTCGGACTCCCCATTCCAAAAGGATAGGGCAGCCCCAACCCTGCCGTCAATCTTGCTCCCATCTGTGAATACGCGAATTTCATAGTCACTATTGGCGTTCAACTGGTCTTGGTCTACCAGAGTGCCGAACCCCAAGCCAACCTGGTCGGCCGGATGTTGCGTATCAATAAACGGAGTCTTTTCCTCCAGGTCTCTGTCTTTAAGTTCCGGTTGAGGCACACCTCTCTTAGCCTCATATAGTGAAGCGGCCTCCCTGACTCGCAAGTCGAGTGGCAATATTCCCGTGAGTATAAGTGCCGAGTGCAAGGAAACGGTGTGGTAGGACTTGCAGATCTTTTGCAAAAAACCCCGCTGAATTGAGTTCAAACGTTCCCTAACACACAATTTGTTTACTGCACAAGCCCAAACACTGGCGGCGTACAGAACTATGGGTTCCACTGTCGCTGTATATATGACTCTTATCACTTCAGGGTGCAATCCCCAGCTCGCTTTCGCCGCTCTGGTAAGCTGCTTGTATGCAGCAATCGCCTTATTGCACTGGCCCTTGAGGTGAGAGTTGAAAGTTAACTTGTGGTCTAATATTACTCCGAGGAGTTTGATTTCAGTGCATAGAGCAATGTTTATCCCTCCCATGCTCAGGCGTGGGGTGTCGTATTTCAACTTCTTAGTTATAACCATAGCATTGGTTTTGTGGGCCGCGAACTTAAGTTTATTTACCACACCCCACGTCCGAACATGTTCAAGAACCGCATTAGCTCTCATCTCTACTTCCAACGACGTCTCTCCGTCAAAGACCAGCACAACATCATCCGCAAAGGCTTGGATGTATTCGCCTTTTTGAGAGACCTGTTTAAGCAGAGGGTCCAGCAACAAGTTCCACAACAGTGGACCACCAATGGATCCCTGGACACATCCTTTATCTGTCTTCCTGATATGTTCTACACCGGCATACGGACTCTAATCATTGGCCACCATGCGCTATCGAAGGCGCCCTCTATGTCCAATGATACCAATGTTACTATTCTTTTTTGGTCTAACTTAGATGTTATGTGTTTCATTAGAGCATAGAGGGCGTCCTCGGTGCTCCTCTGGGGCATGAATCCGTACTGGCGAGTACTAATCCTTGGTACAAGATGGTACCTGAGTCTGGTCATCAACAGTTTCTCATATACCTTACCTAGTAAGGGGAGAAGGCCAATAGGTCTGTATGCTTTTGGTGTTCTGTAACTATCTTTCCTGGGTTTCCGAAGTACTACAACAGTCGCTTCCTTCCATACTGCCGGGAAGTAGTGAAGCGCGAGACACTTATTGACCAGGGCCAAGAACAATCCTGGGTCGTTATTTATTGCATATTGACAGATATCTGCCGTCAATCCGTCGGAGCCCGGCGCCTTCTTGGGGTTAAAAGATATTACCGCCGATCTCAGCTCCACCATTGTGAAAGGAGGATCCATACTGTCATCCTCACTTGGCGTTTCGTTTACGTGGTCAGCCTTGTCCCTAATGCTTTTGTGAGTATTGTTATCTTCCTCTAGCTTATCTACTGGATAAAAAGTCTCAGCTAACAATTGAGCTGATTTTGCAGCGTCAATGGCTTTCCCATCTATTTCAAGTGGAAGGTCCTCCTCTCTTTGCTTGGTTCTGCCGATAACCCTGTAGACCCCGTCCCACACACTCTCGCCATCTTGTTTCTCGCAAAACTCCTTCCAACGTAGGACTTGAGCTTGCTTGGCTTCGGTCTCATATTCCTTCCTTTTCTCCAGGTACTCTGATACGACTGCTTGACGTCGACATGGCGCGGCTCTTTTTATCCTGTTTTTCCGGGTCATGACCTCCTTCTTCAGCTTCTCTAATTTTTCGGACCACCATGGAATCCTCAGTTGCTCCTGTTTCTTTTTCTTGGAATGATTTCCGTGCAAACTGATACGATGTTATTGGAGAACAGTGTTACCATTCGTTCCAGGTGTTCTGTGTCTTGGATGTTGTTGACACTTTCAATGTTAAGTTGACTGTCGGAGTTAAATTGACTCAATTTCTCATGAAATTTCTGCCAATTAACCTTTTTTGTGTTGAACACTCTGGTAGTCCTGACAACACTGCTCCCCTGCGACTTTTTAAGTCCTATCTTAAAGAGAATTCCATTGTGATCCGAACTAGTGAGAGCCTCGTCTACCTTCCAGTCATAGACCCGGTCAAACAGGTCCGTGGTGCAGGCTGTGATATCAACATTTGATGTATACCTTTTACCACCTCTGATGGTATCGAAAGTTGGTTTATCACCAGTGTTTATAATTTGCATCTCGAGTCGGTCAAGCAGCCCCATCATTTCCTCTCCCCTTTTATCAACTTTTGTGCCCCCCCACCATAAGTTTTTAGCGTTCGCATCACCACCGATGAGCAACCATCTGGATTTTATGGTATCCTGGATTTTTTGCAGATGTTTGAGGTGTGGGTCGATTGGTTGGTCAGGTTCCAGATAAAGTGACACTATAGTAATATTCCAGGCACTGGTTCTGACACCCACAACAATGATGTTTGACGTTGAAAGGTGCGGGTATTGTGTGACATCTATCTTCGGGTCAAATACTGCAATCGCAGCTTTGACTGTGCCATTACCAGTGCTCTGGAATATCCTAGCTCCTCGATAATTTTTTAAGACTCCAACCGATCCCACATACGGTTCCTGTATCAGAGCTATGGCTGCGTTCCTTTTTCCTGCTTCAATGAATAGCTCATCTGTGGCGAGCCGCTTTCTCTGGAGATTGGCTTGTATAATAGTGTGCGGGACGTTTTCCTTAAACAGGCCCTTAGCAGTAGGCAACGGTCGACCTTGCCAGTGCATCCCATCTTTTTCTCACTGGGCACGACATGCTGAATGAATTATGGTCGTGTTTCTCTTGTTTTGCCACTACGCAATTTCTGCACGAAGGAGGCTCACCCGCCAGCCATTCCGTACATTCCGCTCTTAGATGCAGACCACCACAGTGGCTGCACATGTCAGCCCCCTCCCTGCAGAAACGCTTACCGTGGCCGTATCCCAGGCATCGGGTGCACTGCACCAAAGGCGATTGATCTTCCACTATAACTCTTTGGAGATCTATATGTAAAGAGCCTATTTCCGTCGATCGTTTCCAAATCTGCGGGGATGCACTAAGAATTATATGGCCGGTAAGCGGGTTTCTAGCTTTCCTCCTATACTTAACAGCTAGGCGGACTTCTTGTGGGTCGATACCAGCAAAAATTTGCTTGTTCTGGTTTTTGAAGGCCTTTATTATCTCGTCATCTGTGTGGATGAGGAGGACGTTTTTGACGATGAGGAGAGGATCCTTGTTCCTTACTTCCTCGCATGTTAGGCGCTTTCCAGATTTTTCTAGCCTCTCTTTTATCCGTGTCCTCTCTTTTTCCGTCCTACAACTCATTATGATCTTTCGATCTTTGGCCTTCCTTACCTTTTCAACTCGTACCCACCCCTCTTTGGCGTCTATAGCTTCGCGAACTTTATCCAATACTGCTTCCCCGGTTTCCGTCTCATCTTCGGA
This sequence comes from Marasmarcha lunaedactyla, assembly GCA_923062675.1. NCBI lineage: Eukaryota > Metazoa > Arthropoda > Insecta > Lepidoptera > Pterophoridae > Marasmarcha > Marasmarcha lunaedactyla. The sequence continues at coordinate 24,578,549 of OV281355.1, forward strand.
CGCTACTACAATGGAATGGAGAGCAACCCTATCAAAAGGCTCTACCTTCTGCCGTTCAGCAACAATGGCAGCATAGCTAGCTCTATTGCTGCACAGCAGATCGTCCTTTTGCCTATCTATGGTATTCTTAAGCTCTTCCATTGCTGAGCAATTTTCTTTTATCTGTTGCTGTGTCTTACGCAGTTCTATGATGAGTTCAGTACTGTTGCCCTGCATTTGGGTATCATCGATTTTGTCCTCCTCTACATCCCTTCCTTTCTTCCCATCACGATCTTTCCCTCTTGACTCTATGTCCATTTCCCTAACTATTTGGTAGAGCCTTTCGCAAGCCTCGGCGACACCCGACTTTATGTCGCCTTTTATGTTTCTTGAGAGACTGAGGTGTTTTCTCGCCTTAATTAGGCACGCTTTGGCTTCAGTCAGCCTATCCTTATAATTGACGCTAGGTCCTGCCTGCGTTGTTTTTGTCGATATCGGCGAGGTGATATCCGGTTCTGCGCTGACCGCTTCCCATTCGCCGATACTACGTCGCACTTTTGACGTCAGTGTCCTCGTCTTGGGTGGTGATTTTTGGGAGTCTTCGCCCACTGTCACATTTGTAGGAGTGCGATATAGAGACATGGCGGAGGTTTGTCGTCAAGGTAAATTTAAGTATGTAAATTTGTATAAGTTGTAAAAATAATTTGTGTATAATAATAATGTGTATAAAGAAATAACTAAATAAAATTTGCCGTATAGACGGTAGTCTTTTATAATAAACTATCGAAAAAGGATAGTTTTCAAAATATATAAATTTTTCTACATGTAGAGTTTGTCCGTTTTGTAATTTCAAAGCCCTGGTCGAGCCGAAACAGTCGTCACAGTTAATAATCTGTATTAAACACAATAAAAAGCAATAAAAAATTTAAAATATTTTTGTGACTCTATGTAGAGTCACTTTGTAGTTGAAGGTAGAGTTCACGCTTGTCCAATTACAATGTTTAAAACCCCACCGTGCTGCGCCGTCTGGGAGCTGAGATATTAAGCTTTGAAGAAATGCAAGATGGCGGACCAATATGGCCGCCAAAGTTAAAAACCTCTGTAATTCAACAACCAAACGTCGCACAGAGGAGTACGTAGGCTCAAACTTTTTCCCGCAACCGTCTCTATCCGACCCTGGGGCTTTCTCCACAATGTAGAGTCAGCAACCGGATCCGTCTAAAAAGGGGTGGGGGGGGGGAGGCCAAAGATAAGAGAAGGTCCCTGAAGCAAACCCCGTCGCTCTCCGACACCCGGTTCCCAAGATATACACGTTTTTAGAAATTCAAAATGGCGGACCAAAATGGCCGCTGTAACTTTAAACCCCAATATCTCCGGAACCAAACGTCTCACAGTAGTGTGCGAGGGCTCGTCGTTGTTGTCTTTGCTAGCTCTACTATTTTCTATGGTCAACTCTACTTGTAGAGTCGATCTGTCAAAATACTCTAAAAAGTAGTGGGGAGGCTAGGTAGAGCCGCAATATTTGTCGGAGTTATGCACAAATTAAAATTTCTTATAAAATACAAAATGGCGGCCAATATGGCTGCCCGAATATTAAAATTGTCGTAACTGACGCCCCCTTTGACCGAAACTAGCCAAGTTTGGGCTCGTTAGGTTGGGTTTTAACAGACCTACACTATGCAATACTTAAAAAGTTAAAATAGATTTACCCCGATTTTTCACCCTCAAAAAACATAAATAATTTCACAAAATTGGATATTAAAATTATTAAAATTAAAATTAAAATTCTTAAAACAACGAAGAATATTTACAGTGATTTTTACTTATTTTTCTATGTATACAAATTTTTAAAAAGGGTTGTTTTTAGGGGTGCCCGTGTCAACCCCAAAATTTAAAAAATTTATTTCTAAAAAACTACTTATAATAAAAATGTCCAAAATGTCTCAAAAAATAGTTCTTTACAGTCTTCAGAAACAAATAAAATAAAAGATGGGGGTCGTCGATCTTGATCAGCGCCTACGATTTTTTGAAAATCAGCCAAAATTTTGAAAATTCCTACCTCCGGTTTGAGTGGTGATACGAATGTTCTGCGAACGCCAAACTTCAAAATTTCAAAATTTCACTTTTCACACTTTTTCACTCACTGAACTTCGCACACTTCACCGATTTTCGTGAAAAATATGGCAGAAGATAGGGCCAATTTTTCCACAACTTTTGACGTATAATTTGTGTATGTACGTCAAAATTATACCACTTTTCCCGATTTTTAAAAGATTTTTCGAGCGCGGAGCAAGGTTATGTTATTGTTTCCGCGGGGGGACAAGCCGAACTGGTTAGGTTAGGTTAGGTTTTTTTTTTTTTTTTTTTTTTTTTTTCTTGTACCTCCGCCGGTAATGGCGCAGACTGTATCCGTCAAATATATTGCGAACATCAGTTTGTTGCGAGGCTGGTATATATTTTTCTTTTTCTTTTTCTTTATTACAAAATTTGGGTTACAATTTTTATTATATAGGTAACAGTTCTTCTTATTTCTAAAGAGTTACAATTTCAGCACAACTTACGTCTACAATTATCATGTTTCATTTACATTATAATATCCTATTCTATCTTTATATTCTAGCTTTTTCTTACATAATATGCTACACTAAAATAAGCATTATTTTGGGTTACATATTACTTAAACATAAGATTTTACTATACAGAAGCTTTACAGTTATAGTTCCCTTAGTTAATATTATTGTTACATTTTTATTACCTACATTTATTTACATTTTTTAAGCATATGTTAAACAACAATATTATTATAATATTACGTTAACATACTTTTGTCAACGGTTACATTTCTTTTTATCACCTTTTTTGAGACATGCACACAACAATCTAGAAACTTAGTTCTGTTATTGCTACTCATAATTGCTGGGATGTTCGCTATTTCGAGCTTGGACGCCATCTTGTGCTCTATGTCGTATCTATCTTTATTGTATAAAGGACACTCCAAGAGTATATGGAGGACGGTTTCGGGATTACTGGGCTCGCAGATGCATGATGAGCTCTCCTTGCACCCGAAACGGTTCAGGTATTCGGAGAACCCACCATGCCCGGTAAGTATTTGTGTCGTTATATTTGTCGGCTCAAACTTACGCACTATTGGAAATGCCGTTACAGCGTCCGGGAAGAATATTCTGGTGGTTCCTGCGGTGAGGCCGCTTTTATATCTCTCGTTCCATTCGTCAAGCGAACGCATGCGAATGCATCGCTTGACGAATGAAACGGGACACTTGTCGTAGTTGGGCCTTGTTTTGAGATTGAGTGCTGCTTCTTTTGCCAACTCATCCGCCCGCTCATTCCCAACCAAACCGGCATGTGCCCTTATCCAGTACAAAGCTACATGTTTGTTTAACCGGGATAAGAACATTAAATTTGCTCTGGTTTCGACAGCAAGTGGGTGTGAGCAGGCAAGATTCGTCACCGTTTGCAGTGCGGCCATCGAATCGCTATAAATAGCGAAAGAGGTCTCCTTTCTACGTAGGATTCCTCTGGTCGCCTCGCGTACTGCTAGGAGCTCGGCCTGATACACGGTGCAGTAGGATGGCAGACTAAGCTTGACGGCTTTGATTTCGCACTCGCTATCCCAGTACGATACCGAGGCTCCAACCCTGCCGTCAATCTTGCTGCCATCCGTGAATACCCGTATTTGGAAGTAGCTATTTTCTTCTGCTTGTGTTTGGTCGTGTATCATTCCGAGCTCCAGGCTCGCCTGTTCTGCTGGATGAGGAGCTTCAACAGCCGGTGTCCGACGTTCAATTTCCCTGTCTCCCAGCTCCGGCCAGGGCACCCCCCTCCTGGCCTCATATAGTGAAGCCGATTCTCGGATTCGGAGGTCGAGGGGGAGCACTCCGGTCAGAACCAGCGCCGAGTTCAGGGAGACCGTACGATACGCCTTGCACATTTTCTGCAAAAACCCCCTCTGGGTGGCGTTTAGTTTGGTTCTGACTCCTAATTTAGTGACCGCTGGAGCCCAGACGCTGGCGGCGTAGAGGATGATTGGCTCAACTGTTGCCATATATATAGTGCGCAGAACCTCCGGGTTTAGTCCCCAACTTACTTTGGCAGCCCTGTTTAGCTGCTTGTAAACGGCAACGGCTTTCTTGCAGACGTTTGCGACGTGCGAATTAAAGGTGAGTCCGCTGTCGATAGTGACACCGAGCAGTTTAATCTCCGCTCTTGTGGCAATACTGGTTCCGCCCATGCTCAGACGTGGTGTGTCGTATTTCAGTTTCCTAGTTATTGTCATTGCGTTGGTCTTGTGGGGAGCGAAATTTAACTTGTTAGCGACACCCCACGCCTGAACATGCCGAAGAGTATTATTTGCCATTTTCTCAATCTCGTGTCCTGTGTCGCCGTCGAATACCAGCACCACGTCATCCGCGAACGCCTGCACATAGTCGCCTCTTTTTAGCAACTCTCTGAGAAGAGGGTCCAATAGCAGGTTCCACAGGATGGGACCACCTACAGAACCTTGGACGCAGCCTTTTTCTGTGTCCCTACGGTGCATTTCACCTGCGTACCGGACCTCGACACTTCTGTCGCTCAAGTAGCTGTCGATGACTCGCCTAAGGTTCTCTGGACACTTTTCCTCAGCCAGCAGGACTCTTATTTGTGGCCACCAAGCGCTATCGAAGGCGCCCTCTATGTCTAGTGAGACCATTGTTACTATTTTCTTTTGGTCTAATTTAGATCTTATGTGCTTCATTAAGTCATAGAGGGCGTCTTCGGTGTTTCTTTGCGGCATGAATCCATACTGGCGAGTACTAATCCTTGGAATAATGTGGTATTTGACCCGAGTCATCAACAGCTTCTCGAAGACCTTGCCCAAGACCGGAAGCAAGCCTATGGGTCGGTACGATTTCGGTGTGGTGTAATCCTCTTTGCCGGGTTTCCTCAGTATAACTACAGTTGCCTGTTTCCATATTTTCGGAAAGTGGTGCAGTTGCAAACACTTATTAATTATGCCAAGGTAGAGTTTAGGGTCACTCTGTATAGCTCTGTTGCAGATATCTGCGGTGAGACCATCCGAACCTGGCGCCTTCTTTGGGTTGAATGTGTTGATTGCCCAATGTAGCTCCGTAAGTGTGAACGGCGGGTCTGTTTCATTTTCAATACCTTTGTTAATGGTATTGGCCAGGGTTCTTATGTTTCTATGGTGGTCATTATCATCCTTCTTGTTATCTTTAGGATAAAAAGTCTCCGCTAACAACCGCACCGAGTTTCTTGCGTCTAGTATGTTCCCATTGCTTTCCAATGGGATGTCCTCCTCCCTTTTCCGTGTCCTTCCGATAACCCTGTAAATCCCATCCCACATGCTTTCCCGGTCTTGCTTTTTAAGGAACTCCTTCCAACTATTAATTTGGGCGCTCTTTACTTCTGACTCATACTTTTCTTTCGTTTCCAGGTACTCATCCACGACTCTTTGACGGCGACAAGGAGCGGCGCGGCTGATCCTGTTTTTCATGGTGACCACTTCCTTCTTCAGTTTTTCGAGATGTTCGGACCACCATGGTAAGGTAAGCTTTTGATTATTTTTCTTTTTAGGAATTGTATGTGTACACGCTTCTATTATCGTGTCGGTATACTGTTTTACAACTAACTCAAGTTTATTTACGTTATCTATTTCTGTTACTATTTCTGGTGTTAGGTTTTTATAATTTATTGACTCTTTGAATTTTTGATCGAATTTTTCCCAATCTGCTTTCCTTGTGTTATAAATACGTGTGGTTCTTGTTATATTTACACCTCTCGATTTTTCTATTTTTAAGTTAAAACAGATACCATTGTGGTCCGAACATGTCAAAGTCTCATCAACCTTCCATTCCTCCACTCTATCCAGTAGATCCGCAGTGCATGCAGTGATGTCCACATGACTGGTGTAACGCCTGCCGCCCCTTATTGTGTCAAAGGTCGGCTTCTTCCCCTTATTTAGGACATGTAGTTCCAGCTCATCTAGAGTCCCCAGCATCTCCTCTCCTCTTACGTCTGTTTTAGGAGCTCCCCACCAAATGCTCTTGGCGTTAGCGTCACCTCCAACGACGAGCCATCTTGTTTTGGTCACTTCTCTTATCTTCCTCAGTTGGTCAAGGTATGGGCCTATGGGCTGGTCCGGTTCTAGGTAAAATGATACGAAAATAATCTTCCAGGCGCTAGTTTGGGCTTCCACCACCACAAAGTTGGAAGTGGTGAGTTTTGGGTGCTGCACTATGGTAATGTTAGAGTCAAAAATGCAATTGCAGCCTTTACGGTTCCTGTGCTAGCGTCCTGGAAGACTCGCGCGCCTTTATAGCTTTTCATTTTACCCACCCCGCCCACATATGGCTCCTGGAGAAGTGCCAAGGCTGCTTTTCTGTTTGCGGCTTCCATCATAAGCTCGTCTGTTGCTAGGCTTTTACGTTGGAGGTTTGCCTGTAGCATGCGGTAAGTCGGGTATTCTACTAAGGTGAAACCTTTTCTTAAGTTTTCACGATACATACTTTAAATAAAACACTTTTTACCGGATATTATCGCGTATATTTTAGTTAATTTTAAAATTATTTCGACGTTTCGGCATCTTTGCAGTTGCCGTGGTCACGATAGACTAAGGTGTTGTTCATCTATTGCCAGTAATAAAAACTACATGATTATATTATGAATATGTATTGACAATCATGTAGTTTTTATTACTGGCAATAGATGAACAACACCTTAGTCTATCGTGACCACGGCAACTGCAAAGATGCCGAAACGTCGAAATAATTTTAAAATTAACTAAAATATACGCGATAATATCCGGTAAAAAGTGTTTTATTCTACTAAGGTGCCCTTAGCAATATGCTACGGCCGTTCTGGCCAACGCATCCCACCTCTTACGAACCGGACAGCTTTGACTGAAGGCGTTGTGATCGTTATTTTGATCAATCTTCGCAGCCATGCAGTTTTTGCACGTTGGTGCAACGCCAGCTATCCATTCGGAACATTCCGACTTAAGATGCGGCCCTCCGCAATGGCTGCAAAGATCGACCGTCGCCGTGCAGAACCGCTTGCCGTGGCCGTAGCCTAGGCATCTAGTACACTGGACTAAGGGTGACTGGTCCTCCACCCGGATCCTCTGCAGATCAATGTGCAGATATCCCGACTCAGTCACCCTCTTCCAGATAGCAGGACTTGTGCTCATCACAATATGGCCTGTGAGCGGATTCCTGGCTCTCTTACGATATTTAATTTCTAACCGTTGGTCTTTAGGATCGAGGTTGCGGAAGACGCTGGTATTTTGGTTTTTGATCGCCTTGAGGATATCAGCATCGCTGTGAAGAAGAAGGACGTCCTTAAGAATTAGTAGTGGATCTTTGTTGTTAACTTCCTCACAAACGAGCCTCTTCCCCGAGCTTTCCAGTCTTTCCTTCACTTTCCTCCTGTCTTCCTCCGTTCTACAGCTCATTACTATCTTGCGGTCCCTTGCCTTTCGAACCCTTTCTACAGTGACCCATCCTTCCTTCGCGTCTACTGCCTCCCGCACCTTTCCCAACACGGCTTCTCCACTCTCCGTTTCATCCTCAGAGCTCACAACAACAGAGTGTAGCGCAACCCTACTGATGTGGCTCCTTCCTGCTTGTAACGCCGTTGCTTCAGCATAAGTTTGCTGTGTTGTCTGTGCCATCCGCTGTCTCTCCATCTCCTCTTTTAGCTCATCCATCTTTTTATTGTTTTCGTCCAACTTTTTTACCGTAAGATGGAGCTGATCGAGGAGTTCTGAGCCCTGTTTGTCTACTTCTTTTGTAATCTCCTCAACACACGCCTGCTCTACAACTTTAGGTGCAGTCTTGTTAATCGCTTCCGATTCCTTCACCAACTGATAAAGTCTGTCCACTGCTTCTAAAACTGCGCTTTTTATATCAGTCCGTAGGTTCTTAGAGTTTTTTAAATGTAATTTGGCCTTGGTTAGCCAGGCCTTCGCTTCGCTAGTTTTGTTGGCGTAAGTCTTAGGCGATTTGTGGGACTCACTCGGTGAGTTTAAGTCTGTCTCGCTAGTTTGTGACTGCGTCTGTTTTGGTTTGGTCTTTGCAAGACCGGCTTGCGCCATTTTAGTACTCAGTGGCGTAGTTGTTGAGGGGTCCGTCGCTACTACCGCTTCCCAGCCCTCGATACTACGACGTACGTTAGTGTCGCGGGTGACCGTCTTATTTGGCGACCTTGCGGAGGAAGATTCTCCTTTGTCGCTACCTGCTTGCTTTTTCGGAGTGCGAAACATTTTGTGGAGGTACGCGTCAGATAATAAAATTGTAAATATAGAAGGTTTGTAAAAGTTGTATATGGTGTAAAACTATAAAAGTGTAAATACGATTGTCAATAAAACAAACAAACAATAAAAATATAATATATTACTTATTTACTATTTATATAAGGCTTAATATAGAGTGCCTCTATATTACGTCAGGCTAGCGATAATGGTGTTTGGGAACCTGTGTTAGGCACTATCAGTAATCTTAGAATATTTTTCTGACTCTATATAGAGCAGAAATTTTGTCAAGTTTAAGACCCTGAAAGGGCCGTGTACTTTGCCGAAGGTCACAGTCCGACGCCTCTATTGCAGCAAAAGTTAAAGCCGTTTGAAATTTCCGCAAAATGGCGGCCAATATGGCTGCTGTCAATTTTCAATTGGCTCTATATCAGCCTGTTTTCGTCTTGGTACGTCACAAAAAACACCAGCGCAATTCCCTACTGAAGCTTTTTTTCGAGTCCAACTAAAACTCTACCAAAAATTTTTTGACTCTATGTAGAGTTCCAAACCGTCTCTTACAAAAGAACTCGTCACGCCGGTGCTAACAACCCAAACCGCACCCCCGTAGGACGCTCAGTTCCAGAGATACTCCCGTTCAAAGGTTTCCAAGATGGCGACCAAAGATGGCGGCCGGAAACCCTAGCTTGGATATATCGGGCACCCGACGTCCCACCGTACTGTGCGATAGCTCCCCGTGATCAGCGCGACGCCAGCTACCCCTTTCCGCTAAGAAACGGGTCAAAATTTGACCAGCTTCAAACTACCCAGAAAGTGGTGGGGAGGGTAGAGGAGGAAGGGGGAATGTTGGAATACCAAGCCGCAACTCCGTACGACGTATGGTTCCAGAGATATCCTCGTTCAAAGTTTTCCAAAATGGCGGACCAAAATGGCGGCCGGATCTTGTAACTCCGATATCTCGGGAACCCGACGTCCCCCGATGTTGTGCGATGGCTCCCCGTAATCAGCGCAACCTAATCTATCCTTTCCTACCGGAAACCGCGTTAAAATTCTGACCAACCCAATTCCTCTGAAAAGTGGTGGGGAGGGGAGGGGGTGGTGGGAGAATATCCCTATTTAAAACCCGAAAGCTGTGCGATTATTAGAAGCAGAGTTATAGCGGTTTTAAAATGCGCGGAAAATCCAAGATGGCGTCCCTGTCAATATTAGAATTTTAAAAATGGTCCTATTTCGGTCCCTTTGAGTCCTTTACACCCGTGTTTGGGCTCGTTTTGTAGGTCTTAATTAGTCCTGTCTTATTTACAAACAATCGACTTGATATCTACAACCCCCGATTTTTACACCCCTAAAAACACAAAAAATTTTACAAATTTGGCAGTAAAAAATCTTAAAATTAAACTTAAAAATCTAAAATTTTGTAAATGTCTTATGTATATGTGGGACTATTTTTTACAATATTTACAACGGCAAAAGGGGTGGTTTTTCACCCACCACGTGTTAACCCTTAAATTTGAAAAATTTATAACTTTTTTATTTATAAAAGGAAAAATCTAAACTTTGGATATATTGTACAACTAGTTAATCTCTATCAATTATGATTTTAAAAAATATGTGTTCTCGATTTACTTTAAGAGCTATGATTTTTTGAATTTTGACCAAAAATTAAAAATTTAATATCTTTAAAAGTACAGCACCTTTTTTCTTTCTGTAAACTGCAGTGTTCTTGCCTCGGCGGGGTCTTCGAAGCTGAATCAGCAGATTCCACCAGACTCCAAAATTGGGGAAGTTTGGGCCACGCCCCAACTTGTTTTTTGGCCTTAATTCCGCCCTGGTGGGCGGAAAAAATCCAAAACCAAGTCAGATGTGTAGAGCTCGCCGAGCACTTTTGAGCCGCACCATAAAAAATATGGGTTGTCGCGACTAATCGAGCAGCGTTATTTTTTAAAGTTTCGATTTTTACAATAGTCGTTTTTTGGTAGTTTTTATTTTCAAAATTTTATTAAACACTTTGTTTTGCAATTATTCCTCAAACTTGTTATACTATCATCTGCGCCGTGTTCCTGCGCGTCTTTTGAGGCACTAAGGAACCCTCCACGGGAAAACGGTGTTGGAAAATATTGCAATACTTAGTGTAAATCCGGCAAATTTTGGTTAAAATTAGTGTTTTTCTTTAATATTTTCAAAATTTTTCATTGAACCTCCCCACTTTTTGGTTTAAATAGTTTGCATTTGACCGTCCGCTTCGATTGAGACATCAACCGTCCCGATCGGACGACAAAAACTTTGAAAAGTAGCAAAATATCATAGTGCCACGCCCATCAAAAGTTTACCTAAGCGGTGCTAAATTTAGAAAATTATATCACAAATACATATATTATATTGAGTTTTTGCTGGCCGATTTTCGAGATTTTTGTACTGAAATTTTTGTTTTATTGACGCCGTCCTTTTTATAAGGTTTCGGTGAAATTTTCTTTTTGGAATCTCGTGGAAATCCCGGAAAACTCGTTTTTCGATATTAATTTTATAAGACAAAATACCGTTCTGACCGGTTCTAATAGGTATTAGTGAATTATATTGTGTATTTAGGTTTTTGTTGATCCGAGAAGGTTAAATAACACCTTTCGGTACATCGTTGTTGACGGAAAATTCAATTTTTCAATTGTTTTTCATATAAAATAGTCGTTTTTTGGTAGTTTTTATTTTCAAAATTTTTATTAAACACTTTGTTTTGCAATTATTCTTCAAACTTGTTATACTATCATCTGCGCCGTGTTCCTGCGCGTCTTTTGAGGCACTAAGGAACCCTCCACGGGAAAACGGTGTTGGAAAATATTGCAATACTTAGTGTAAATCCGGCAAATTTTGGTTAAAATTAGTGTTTTTCTTTAATATTTTCAAAATTTTTCATTGAACCTCCCCATTTTTTAGTTTAAATAGTTTGCATTTGACCGTCCGCTTCGATTGAGACATCAACCGTCCCGATCGGACGACAAAAACTTTGAAAAGTAGCAAAATATCATAGTGCCACGCCCATCAAAAGTTTACCTAAGCGGTGCTAAATTTAGAAAATTATATCACAAATACATATATTATATTGAGTTTTTGCTGGCCGATTTTCGAGATTTTTGTACTGAAATTTTTGTTTTATTGACGCCGTCCTTTTTATAAGGTTTCGGTGAAATTTTCTTTTTGGAATCTCGTGGAAATCCCGGAAAACTCGTTTTTCGATATTAATTTTATAAGACAAAATACCGTTCTGACCGGTTCTAATAGGTATTAGTGAATTATATTGTGTATTTAGGTTTTTGTTAATCCGAGAAGTTAAAACGACTATTTTATTTGAAAAACAATTGAAAAATTGAATTTTCCGTCAACAACGATGTACCGAAAGGTGTTATTTAACCTTCGTTAGGTTAGGTTAGGTTAGGTTAGGTTAGGTTAGGTTAGGTTAGGTTAGGTTAGGTTAGGTTAGGTTAGGTTAGGTTAGGTTAGGTTAGGTTAGGTTAGGTTAGGTTAGGTTAGGTTAGGTTAGGTTAGGTTAGGTTAGGTTAGGTTAGGTTAGGTTAGGTTAGGTTAGGTTAGGTTAGGTTTTTTTTTTTTTTTTTTTTTTTTTTGTTTTTTTTTTTGTTTTTTTTTTTTTTTTTGTTTTTTTTACTACTACCTCCGGCATCAGTCGCCGCAGACTATATTAAGCTAAATTCCATTCATACCAGTTCTCACTTTAATGCTTCTCGCACTTTCATTCTACATACTATGTCTTTCTTTCATACATCTCTTTCACTCCTTACGGGTGGGATTTCCCGTTCCCTATCTATACTATACTACTTCTTTAATTCCTACTTTACAGATTTTTATTATGCTTCATTCTTTCAGGTGTAAGGTTACATAAATGAACACAGTTTGTCTTTATTTTGTCGGCAGCAAGTTACAATATTAACATGAGATTTACATTTTCTATTTAAGTTCCTTATATCTATTTTTATTGTTACATGTTCTGCTTTATTATTATCTTATTACTTAAAACGATACATCCTCTAAGAGCTAGTATTACAGTTATTTTATATTACTTAATCTATTTTTATTGATGTTCTTCTCAAATATCATTATAATATTTGGACGACATACATTTTCTTAATCTACCTTATTATTTTTAATCACACTTAGGACTATTTTTATACCATATTCCAAGAAAATGTTACTTTTTTGACTGATAATAAGTTTAGGAAAATTTTCTGTTGTGATTCTTTCCCCTAATTTTGACTCTGTATTAAATCTATCAACGGCAAAAATAGGGCACTCTGTCAGAATGTGCTCGATCGTTTCGGCGCAACCATCATCACACCGGCATGAAGGGCTCCCCTTGAGCCGGAACCTAGCTAGGTACTGGGAGAAGCCTCCATGTCCAGTCATCATCTGCGTAAGGACCCCAGTTGGTTGGATTCTTCTGACTACTCTGAAGGCAGACCGTGCATCCGGGAAGAACAATTTGGTAGTTCCTGCTGTTTCACCCTCCCCGTACCTAAGGTTCCATTCGTCAAGCGATCGCATTCGAATGCTCCGCTTGACGAATGAAACCGGACAAAGATCGTAGTCAGGTCTCTTCTTACTTAGGAGAGCAGCATCCTTTGCCAGCTGGTCTGCACGCTCGTTCCCTGCTAGGCCAATGTGTGCGGTTAGGTTAGGTTAGGTTAGGTTAGGTTAGGTTAGGTTAGGTTAGGTTAGGTTAGGTTAGGTTAGGTTAGGTTAGGTTAGGTTAGGTTAGGTTAGGTTAGGTTAGGTTAGGTTAGGTTAGGTTAGGTTAGGTTAGGTTAGGTTAGGTTAGGTTAGGTTAGGTTAGGTTAGGTTAGGTTAGGTTAGGTTAGGTTAGGTTAGGTTAGGTTCCGCGGACCTGCTTGGTTGTCCAAGTGGGAGGGGAGGTGATACCCCTACGCGGCGCGTCTCCGGGTGGCGGATAGGAGGCCACTCTTCTCACTCTTCTTTATGAAGAGTGGTCCAGAGTGGTAGGGGCTTTTTCTATTTGAAAGGGCCCCCGCGGACCAAACACTGGGGAGGGGGGAATGGTTGGGCGGGCTGCGTCTGTCCCGTATCGGGCGGCAGTCCTGCTTCGTCGGTGCCCTGTGTCTGACCCATAGTGGGCGGCAGGGCACCCTTTGGCGGTTGGGGCAGGCTGCGTCTGTCCCGTATCGGGCGGCAGTCTGCTTCGTCGGTACCCTGCGTCTGACCCATAGTGGGCGGCAGGGCACCCTTTGGTGGTTGGGGCGGGCTGTGTCTGTCCCGTATCGGGCGGCAGTCTTCTTCGTCAATAGTTCGGCGGAACGTGGGGCATTTGTTTGTTCTGCGTTGGGGCCCTCGAGACTGTTCTCTGGGCCTGGGAGTTTTGGTCGGCGTGGGCTTTTGTCCGGACCATGGAGGTGTTGACCGCCGGGGCTTTTGTCCGGGTCAAGGGTGTTGGGCGCGGCGTGCACTTACACTGCCACCGCGCTGGCATTCAATTGCCACCATCACCAAAACCGTAAACCGTCAAAGTGTCGTGGATCATGTCTCGCGGCTTTGACGGAACGGGGGTCTTGGCTTTACCGCCTGGACCGCGAGGAGTAAACCTCTCTAAAAATCCCTAAAGGGCCGTTATTGGGAGACGTGGTAACGGCCGCCCTCCGGGGTGGTAGCTGAGGCACAGCTACCTGCAAGCGCCAACCCTGGGTACCTTCCGCCCCCCAGGTGTAAGTAGGATTCACCTTGGCATTCGTGTCACTGCCATGTTTGTGAATATCAAAAACACGGTACTCGTGGGAACTTTATGGAGTATTCAAAAACAAACCCCAAATCCCAAGACGTTGGCCGAGAAGGCGGAGTAGATGTTGGCCGAGAAGGCGGAGTAGACGTTGGCCGAGATGGCGGAGTAGAGGTTGGCCGAGAAGGCGGAGTAGACGTTGCCCGAGAAGGCAGAGTTGTTGTTGGCCGAGAAGGCGGAGTTGTTGGCCGAGCAGGCGGATTTAGGGAGAAAAAAGATGAGATGCAAAGACCGAAGACACGGTTACAATTGTCGCGGACGAACTCTCTTGCTTCTCTCTATGAAAGTGGGAATGAGTCGGATGGCTCAGTGATGTCGGTCTCATCTGCTGCATCTACTGTGGCTAGGGCTAGGAAGCGATCGAAACCGCCGAGTGCACCTCGAGAGCCAAAGCGCAAAATCATGCGTGACGATGAAGAAGAGGAGGGAGAAGCGTTTCTTACTCCTGAATGTGCTCTTACTCAAACAAGAGCGAAAGCCAATTTACCCAGCGTGGAAGACTTGGCGGAGGAGATGAGGGAGAACCCCACTGCTGACCTAGCTGCCCAGATTTTTGAATGTCTGAACGAGGTTGAGTATGTTTCGGATAAATCTGGCAGCTTAAAGGGCAATATGGTCAGGAAACTGAGGATGGCAGTACGAACGGTTAAAGCGGCGACCACTGAAATCTCGCAACGCATTAACACGGAAAAACTGGCGCAAGAGAACGCGGCTCTCCGCCAGCAGGTGGATCGACTTATCAGTGAAATCCATGCACTGAGACGCGAGGTCAGTGATCTTCGTCACCAAAAGGCAGCCGAAGCACCACCTGCTTCCCAACAATATCGCAACCCTGACTCTGCTCTTTTAGAACAGATCAGGATTATGATGGATGGCAAGCTGGAACATTTCCGTTCACAGCTATTCCCGGACAGAGCAATTAGGCCTCCTCTTGGCCAAAAAGTCAATGCCCCTGTGGTAAACACACAAGTAGGACCCATGGTGCCGTCTACTGCTTCATCGATGCAGTCTAAGAGTGCCACCAAAACCAAGAAGAATAAGAACAACTCTATCTCAGTCGCGCCCGCGGCTGTTCACAATGTTACAGAGTCGCAAACTGAGAGGCTTGGTGCCCCGAGCCAGCCACCTACTACCACTGAGACCTGGGCTACAGTTGTCGGCAAAAAGGCGCGGAATAAGAAGTCTCCTGGGCAGAAGTTGGTTTCAAAGAATTCGACTTCGCCTAGTACTAAAACTAATAATAGAGGGACTGCAAAAGCAAAGGTTCATCCCGCTAAGCCTCCTCGGACAGCGGCTATATCAGTCACAGTCCCGGCTGGCTTAGATGTAACTTATGCCAAGGCGATGGAGACTGTCAAAGCTCGGATTAAACTGGCGGATTTCGGAATAACAGATGTCCGTCAGAAACGCGCTATTAACGGAGGCATATTACTGGAATTGACTGGTGAAGACGGGGCTTCAAAAGCAGATGCCTTAGCTGTTGCTATGCAGGATGCCCTTAAAGAACTCGGTGTTTTTGTGACTCGCCCTGTTAAATCGGGTGAAGTTCGGGTCCTGGATCTTGACGAATCGGTCACTCCATTGGAAGTGGCCACTGCCGTTGCTGAAGCAGGTGGGTGCAAACTTGCGGATGTGAAAGTAGGTGCAATCCGTCGCTCCAACCCAACCTCTTTAGGATCGGCCTGGGTCAAATGTCCGTTAACTGCTGTAAGCAAAATTGCGCTGGAGAAACGGATAAGAGTCGGATGGGTGTCGGCGAGGGTTGATATCCTTGCAGCTAGACCACTGCAGTGTTATCGCTGCCTAGAGTTCGGTCATGCCCGTGCTCAATGCACCAATGATGTGGACAGGAGCAACCTCTGCTTCAGATGTGGGCAACCTGGACACGGAGTAAGCCAATGTGCCGCACCTACACCAAAATGTCCACTTTGCACGGAAGCAGGCCGTTCTTCGGAACATCGAATGGGGAGCAAGAACTGTTCTCCACCCAAAACTGGTAAGAAGGGACGATCCAACAGAACCGCAGCGGTCACTGTTAACAAAAATGATGGGAGGGCCGCCCAAGCGAGGGGTGCGGCTCCTCAACCTGGCACAAGCCATGAGGAGGTAATGGAGGCTTAAAATTCAACCGCCAACTAAATGTTCTTCAGGGCAATCTGAATCACTGCCGCGGTTCTCAGGACTTGTTCCTGCAGGCTATGGCGGAGAGATCGGTTGCCCTGGCCGTTGCCTCAGAACCTTATAATGTCCCTAACCATCCTCGCTGGTTTGGAGATGACTCAGGCTCTGTTGCGATATACTGGAGAGGGAACAAAGGAGATCCTCCATGCACCAAACTGGCGTCCGAGGTAGGCATCGTCATTGCGGAGTGGGGACGCATCGTCATAATAGGCTGCTACGTTACACCGAACTGCAGCTTATCAGAATACGAAGCGTTCTTGGGCAGACTTGAAGTTTGCATAAGGCCATACCAGCCCCGCCAGGTTCTTGTTATGGGTGACTTTAATGCCCACAACAGAGCCTGGGGCAGCAGAACTGACAATGCCAAAGGTGAAGCGGTCTTAGAGTGGGCTGCTACTCTGGATCTTCGGCTTTTAAACCGGGGTTCAGTTCCCACTTGCGTTCGCTGGCAGGGAGAATCAATAGTTGATCTCACCTGGGCTACCCCAGCCGTAGCCCCTAAAATCTCTGACTGGGTGGTCGCTGAAGAGGTAGTTACTCTCTCCGACCACAGACACATTACTTTCTGTGTAACTGTTGGCCAGCTGGCTGCTTACCAGAGAGACAAAACCCCAAACTGGGCGCTAAAATGTTTGGATCGGGACATGCTAATTGCTGCTGCGCATGTTGCTGTTTGGGCCTCGCCTAATGAGCAGAGACCTGTGCCGGAATTGGAGGCAGAATGGTTTCGTGGCACTATGACGTCACTTTGTGACGCTGCCATGCCCCGAGTCACGGGGATACCTCGGAGGGCTGTTTACTGGTGGTCGGAGCACATCTCCCAACTCCGTTCGACGTGTTTAGCCGCTCGTCGACAGTACACTAGGACCCGCCGCCGTCGACGGTCCTCCCAGCAGGATATCGTCTCTGCGTACGGCCGATATAGGGAGGCCACAGTAACGCTCCAGCGAGCGATAGCCGACGCTAAGGCTAGGTCATGGGAGGAGCTGCTCATGGACCTCAACAGAGATCCTTGGGGACGCCCCTATCGAATGGTAATTGGGAAGTTGCGACCGTGGGCTCCACCGCTCACGGAAACTCTTGATCGCGACCTCACAAGAGGAATAATATCTACCCTTTTTCCAAACGTAGGGAATACAACAGTTATCCTCCCACCGCAAAGCGTATGGATGGATGAATTTGAGGTGTCAGAGGCAGAGCTTAAAAATGTCGTAAGGCGTCTAGCCTCTCGAAACACTGCTCCGGGCCTAGATGGCATCCCAGGAAGGGTTTGGGTAGTCACTATGGACGTACTAGGCAATAGACTTAGGCGCCTCTTTAACGTTTGCCTTCGTACGGGTACATTCCCCTCGAGCTGGAAAGAGGCTAAACTAATCCTCTTGAAAAAGGAAGGAAGGCCCTCGAATTCGCCTTCTGCGTATCGGCCGTTGTGTATGTTGGACGAGGTGGGTAAGCTTTTTGAGCGTATCATTGCCTATCGAGTCAATGCGCATCTGTCAGGTGTAGGTCCTGATTTGTCGGACAGTCAATTTGGTTTCCGACAGGGTCGCTCGACGGTTGACGCAGTTTTGAGGGTGCGTCGTCTTGCAGAACAGGCTGTGTCCCAAGGAAGAGTAATGCTGGCGGTCAGTCTTGACATTGTAAATGCCTTCAACACAATTCCTTGGGATACTATAAAAGCGGCGCTAATTTACCACAGATTGCCACCGTACCTGCAGGCCATTATAGGCAGCTATCTAACTAGTAGGTACATTCAGTACACTGGACGAGAAGGCACGACAGAACGAAGGCGAGTTGTCTGCGGGGTTCCACAAGGATCCGTGTTGGGGCCAACATTATGGAATCTGGCATACGATGCAGTGCTTCGTGTGGATCTTCCCCACGATGTTAGTGTTGTGTGTTATGCTGATGACACACTCATCCTAGCCGAGGGAGAGGATTTTGAGAGGACGATAAGACTTGCAGAATTGTGCATCGCTATCGTTGTGAGGAAGATCCAAGACCTTGGGCTAGCAATAGCGCCCCAGAAAACTGAAGCCTTGTGGTTTCACGGTCTTCCCCGAGGAGAGGAACCTCCATCATCCTCAGTCTTGGTCGGTGATGTAGAAATCCAAGTAGGACTTAATATGAGATACCTCGGGCTTGTGCTAGATGGGCGCTTCAACTTTGAAGAGCATTTCGATCGCCTTGTCCCCAGGATCCAAAAGATTGCTGGTGCGCTGCAACGCATTCTCCCTAATCTCGGGGGTCCCCAGGAAGGAGTTCGCCGCCTTTATGCGGGGGTAGTCCGGTCCATCGCACTTTACGGGGCACCGGTTTGGTCCGACAAACTGGCTGCTGCCAAGCGTAGCACAGCTAAACTCAACGCTGTGCAGCGCCAAATTGCGATACGGATCGTGCGAGGGTACAGGACTGTATCGTACGAGGCGGCTACGGTCTTATCGCGGTTCCCCCCGCTAGACATTTTGGCGGAAATGGACGCCAGAGTCTACCACGTCCTTCGCCAGAGGATTGTACCCGCACCCGGGCGTGAGACTAATGTTCTTCGTAGGAGGGCTCATCTACGGGCACTAAATTGCTGGCGCGAACGGCTTTGCCACCCGCGAGCGCAGCGACAAAGAGCAGTGGCTGCGATCCTCCCGAACTTCCAAGCATGGCAAGAACGGAGAGGTCGCGTAACATACCGCCTGACTCAGATACTCACCGGGCATGGATGCTTCGGTGAGTATCTCCAC